>VXBZ01011695.1:610122-729396 GCA_013399135.1 Heliornis fulica | reverse complement strand
GGATGAACAGTGTATCCTCCTCTAGCTGGCAACCTAGCCCACGCAGGGGCTTCAGTAGACCTAGCAATTTTCTCCCTCCACCTTGCAGGTGTATCCTCAATCCTAGGCGCTATTAATTTCATTACAACAGCCATTAACATAAAACCCCCTGCATTATCCCAATATCAAACCCCACTATTCGTATGGTCCGTCCTGATTACTGCCATATTACTACTGTTATCTCTACCAGTACTCGCTGCAGGCATCACTATGCTACTAACCGACCGAAACCTCAATACCACATTCTTTGACCCAGCAGGAGGAGGTGATCCAATCCTACACCAGCACCTGTTCTGATTTTTTGGGCACCCAGAAGTGTATATCCTAATCCTTCCAGACTTCGGTATTATCTCACACGTAGTAACCTATTACGCAGGGAAAAAAGAGCCATTTGGATACATAGGTATAGTGTGGGCCATACTATCAATTGGATTCTTAGGCTTCATTGTATGGGCCCATCACATATTCACAGTAGGTATAGATGTAGATACTCGAGCATACTTTACATCAGCCACAATAATCATTGCTATCCCTACAGGCATTAAAGTATTCAGCTGATTAGCCACACTACATGGAGGGACCATCAAATGACAACCTCCTATACTATGAGCCCTAGGGTTCATTTTCCTGTTTACAGTAGGAGGCCTAACAGGAATCGTACTGGCAAACTCATCATTAGATATTGCTCTGCATGACACCTATTATGTAGTTGCTCACTTCCACTACGTCCTCTCTATGGGGGCCGTATTCGCTATTCTGGCAGGATTTACACACTGATTCCCCCTATTCACAGGATACACCTTACATACCACTTGGGCCAAAACTCACTTTGGAGTAATATTTACCGGCGTCAACCTAACTTTCTTCCCACAACATTTCCTAGGATTAGCAGGCATGCCTCGTCGCTATTCAGATTATCCAGACGCTTATACTATGTGAAACACTATGTCATCAGTAGGCTCTTTAATTTCTATAGTAGCCGTAATTATGTTAATATTTATAACATGGGAAGCTTTCGCATCAAAGCGAAAAGTAATAAAACCAGAAACAACAACCAATATCGAATGAATCCACGGCTGCCCTCCGCCATACCATACCTTCGAAGAACCAGCCTTCGTACAGATTCAAGAAAGGAAGGAGTCGAACCCTCAGATGCTGGTTTCAAGCCAACCGCATTAAGCCTCTTATGCTTCTCTCTTATGAGGCGTTAGTAAATTCATTACATATTCTTGTCAAGAATAAATAACAAGCTAAAACCTTGTACACCTTAAATGGCAAACCCATCACAACTAGGATTCCAAGACGCCTCATCCCCTATCATAGAAGAACTTGTAGAATTCCACGACCACGCCCTAATAGTTGCACTGGCAATCTGTAGCCTAGTCCTATACCTTCTCACACTAATATTGATAGAGAAACTATCATCAAACACAGTAGATGCCCAAGAAGTCGAACTAATCTGAACAATCTTACCAGCAATCGTCCTAGTCCTTCTAGCCTTACCATCCCTGCAAATCCTGTACATAATAGACGAACTAGATGAACCAGACCTAACCATTAAAGCCATCGGCCACCAATGATACTGAACCTACGAATACAGAGACTTCAAAGACCTAACATTCGACTCATACATAATCCCAACAACAGAACTTCTCCCGGGCCATTTCTGCCTGCCATTCTCAATCCGATTTTTCCTTAGTAGCTATCCTTTTCCTACTATTTGACTTAGAAATCGCCCTACTACTTCCGCTCCCATGAGCGATCCAACTAAAATCACCAACCACCACCCTGACATTAGCCATTATTATTATCATTCTACTCACCCTAGGACTAGTATACGAATGAATACAAGGAGGACTAGAATGAGCAGAGTAACTAGAGGGTTAGTTTAACAAAAACAGTTGATTTCGACTCAGCAAACCACAGGCAACCCTGTGACCCTCTTAATGTCCCTAATACATTTAAGTTTCTACTCAGCATTCACAATAAGTAGCCTAGGACTAGCATTCCACCGAACCCACTTAATCTCCGCTCTACTGTGCTTAGAAAGCATACTATCCTTATACATCACAATATCAGTATGACCTGCAGAAAACCAAGCAACATCTTCTGCACTAATACCTAAACAAAAACCACCACCACCACCAAAGTCAACCAAACCCCCTAAAATAAATAAAAAAAACAAAACACCCTTTTTTCTCATATCCATTTCATTGTTCTCACAGAACCCCCCATTTCCCCATTTCTCTCTTCAGAAGAAATTAAAACCAACCCAAATGCCGTTAATGAAAGCAGTAATGGAATTCAACACAAATTTTTTTAAGAGGGGAGGTTAATGCTATTCTTCTATTTGCTGCAGTGAGATGATGCTTCTTCCAGTAGCAACACAGTGAGTTTCGTTCAGTATTTCAAAGACATGTCATCCGGCACAGGCAGTTTTTTCTTTTCCACACATTACTACTCAGTACAGCATAACTTTGTTCATTTCAGGTAGTAGAATGACAAAGAAAGATTTAGATATTTTAGTGTTCTCTACAAACTCGACTATAAAATGTTTCTGTAAAAGAAGTGCTGTGCTAGATTACTTAGGTCATGAGTGGTTAAAGGGAAACAGCAGGGAAACTATTAGTATAAAGCCATAGCCATGTAAAATATAGCCCAAGGGATAGAAGGGCTTCTGAGACTGACATAGAATACAGCTCCACAGCTGTAGAGCAGTGAAATTAGTTCCCAACTTGAGCAACCTTTTTAACCTATAGATATGGAAATACTTGGGAAAAATGTACTTCTGTGAAAAAACAACACACATTTCTCTGAGGATCTTATCCTTTACTTTCTAGCCCCTCCTTGCATATCTTGTAGCCCCATAAGCAGTTCCTGTGCATGCCAGGCTCTATCAGTATCCAAGCAAGCCTTTTAACAAGGACTGACTGACCAACACAATGGTAAGAGCTGTCCAAATGCATGAGGCCACCTGTAAGTACCAGGTTGCTGCAGACATCTCTGTACTACCCTAGCTGCAAGTCACTTCTAAAAGAAGCCATGACCTGACACACTAAGTCATAAACATAGTCTAGATGGGGATGTCTCAACCTTAAACACAGACTAATTCATTCTGAGTCAGGGAGCACATAGAAATAGAAGGATATAAATATATATCATATAAAATAACATGTGTATTAAAGTAAGACAAAAAAGTGCTAGTAAAAGAACTAAGCTTTCATCTTCCTCAATCTCCAAATCTACAACAAAGGAAAACTGCAATGACATCCTTGATAGAGATATATTGTGAGTACCGTTCAGGTTTGTAAAGTTTGAGCTGAAACACTGAATAAGTGCAAAGGAATTTGTGTATCAGCTATAAGTATACACATACTTTTATGCACAGGCACATATAAAAGTGAGATGAATGAAGATATTTTTGTAATCTTTAAGGCTGGCAACATCTTTCTTCATACAGGAAGCAATTTAAGAGAACATAAAGTTTATTAAAAACAAAATGGTTTTCTCCAAGTCTAATAGTTTGGTCTACAAAATTCAGAACATCTTCAGGGGAAATTACACACATATGTACATGTATACTTAAATGGATATTCATTCTTTTTGGCAAACGATCACTAACAGACATGTGCAACATGACTAGATTGTATTTCTGAAAATACGTGATTGTCTCACATGTTTCTCAACAGCTCACAACTCTTGAATGTTACTCATGGATCCCAGAAAAAAAATATTATTAGGAACTTCTATGCTATTGCAGGGATGAACCAAAGCATTTTTATAATGTAGAATTCTGGATTAAATCTCACAAACAGAATGGCAACTTCCATGCCATGCTTACTAACATGCCTGGCTGTACACAAAACACTCCACAACAAAAGGAACTGCGGCATTTTCTATTTTTTCTTTGTTCTCTCCTCCAAAGTTGACTCATGCTCACAGGAAAGAATTGCACATCGTCATAGCTCAAGTTCAGTGTAAAGAACCTGAAGCATTTCTACTAACATCTAAGGTTGCTTAAAGTCAAATTTCAACTCACAAAAGTTGAAATGAAAATACGTATTTCAATGGGAAAATATACTTCTTGAAGCTTCTACCAGGCACCCTGAGATCCAAAGCTACCAGTTCTGCTCTAGTTTATAGGACTTCCAAACTTCCAGCATAGCAAGTCACCAGGACTCACAATGGGTAATAGGGAAATCTGTCATTTTTTTCAAAACCTTAGATATATCAGTGACCATAGATAGGTCTTAGATAAACCTTGATGAAATGCACACTTTCATAACTCTTCATTTTGGGGGTTGTTTTGGGGTTTTTTTTATGGGTTTTTTTTTTTTTTGAGCTAGTGAAACTACTGGGGTCTGCAACAAATTGAACTGGAATTCAAAGCTGAAATGCAGCATGAGGATCAGTAAAAACAATAAGTCAGTAGGAGTTTAATATCAAATTAAAAACATGTGCAGCAGGATAGTAAAATACTATATAGTATTCTTGAACACAGTGCAATACTTTGCTTTGACATAATCCTTAATAAAACACAGAACACACTAGTGTATTTCTGCCATCTGTGGAAGAGGATGAAGGAAATACAAAGGTCATTTGATAAAAAGATGATTTAGGAACACAAGAAATATTTCAGAGTTCTTAATTATATTTTGACAACTCTTTGTATATCTCATAATGGAACCACCCTACTAGGCTGGCAATTGCTTTTTTTGTACTCATATGTACTGTGTTAACCTAAGCAATGCTACACCAATTTAAGGATTAGAGCCATTTTTGCTTCACAGTTCTTCACTTGCTGCTAGAAGATCTGGTATGCTCTGGTGACAGCTGCAACACCCAGATGAATAGGTGGAACTCTAACGTGTGATCCCGTTTATGCTAGCATATGTAACGAGCGGATCAGACCTTCATGTTTAGTTTATTAAAACAAAACCAATCCTTTTCAGAATAATGATGCCACCATAAAGAAAAGTTGGCAACCCCCTAAAATGGAAAGCTATCCATGTTTTCTTTTAGTGTTTTATATATTAGGTTTGGTTTTTTTTTTTAAATTCTAGGATTTGGCTTTTCAGAGTCACAGTACCATAAATGATGAACTCTGAAATAGGGGGATCAACTTCTAAAAGTTTTGGGTCAAACAACTTAAACCAAGAGTCTGTCTTTCAAGATTTCAGTATCTATTGCATACAGCTTCATACAGATCTGGAAGCAGATCTTTAGGTTTAGATACGCCCTGGTGACAGCTGCAACATCCAGATGAATAGGTGTAACAACCGAGCCCATTTTTTGAGGACATGCAAAGCTGACATTATCTCGCATTATGAACCCTTTCCACAGAAATCTGTACAACAAATATTCTTATTTTGTGTTTGTAGAAAATCAAAACCTAGTTTGAATGGGTAATTGTTAAATTAACAGATTCATAATCTAATAGTTTTCTGAATCAGGTAAACAAATCTTAAGTAATCTGTCAGTTCCAGGAAATGATGTGGAACATTTGAACATCTTGCCATTTCAGTTCAGGACTTCCAGAGATAATTAGTGGAATCTTAACTCAAAAGTATGCCTATCAAAGTAGATAAAAGAACACAGTATCACAGCTGGGTAGGAGTGATGCAGATGAATAGAGCTCTATCAAGCCTGACTATCCCCAAGTAAGTTCACTTAGCAGGGTACTGCAGGCAGTAACGGTACTGACATTAGAGGCTCCTTCACAAATTCTGTCAAAAGAGTAGAAAAAGACAAGTAGCATCCCATGTTGGAAGCAGAACAATATCCAATGATACAAGAGCTTTCCTTGTTGATCCCTGGACCTAACTCCCCTCGGCGTTTTTAAATTATATGTGCTGGTTCCATAGGTTTGGTACAACCAATAGGTTAGCATAGTTTGCCCCTAAATCTCCAGTTCCGTGCTCTCTTCTTCACAAAGAATCTTCTCATCTGCACTAATGCCATCTGCTCAGCCAAAGAAGCATTCCACATTCACCATTATCCTGGTTTATCCATGCACCTAAGTCATGTACCTTCAGAGGAAACAGAAGCGTTTTATATTTTAGAAATGCTTATTGCTTCAAATTCCTTTTAACATAATTAACTGCTTTATTACATACAAATCCAAGAAAGAACATATTTAAAATAGTTAAATACATTAATTCCTTCTGGAAAGACACATTTCGTGCAATGTGTCATAAACATTTATGTACACATCAGACAGTAAACAAGAAGTTTTGAGCACGATTCATTCTCCTACACTATCTTATGTGTTTCAAAATGACTGAGCTGTATGGTTATAAAACTGATGGAAGGTAAGAGCTAGATCCTTGCTGCTTCATTAGCAACGAACAAAATCAAAAGCCCTTATGATGGCATTTATAACTTCATGTTAACCAGACAACATGGGCTGAGTGTTTCCTAAAAAGATCAATTTCAATAACGTTCAGGAATTCAATTATTAAATACATATGAGACTTAGTACAAGTTTATTTATGTGATGCCCTCAGTTAAAATTAATTTTTGATTGCAAAATTGATAGTAAAACATTATTGTCAGCAATGGGATTAAGTATTTGGCCTTGTTATTAGTACAGATGCGAGAAACAGACTTCTACATAGTGTGTTTGGCTGCCTCTCTATGTCTATTTAGCCATTAGGTGAGACTATTTTTGAAAAGACACTATGTTAATCTATTTCAACAGCCATATATGCCCTCAAACTCTCAGGCTAAGCCAAATTTTATTTTCATTTACACAGGTATAATTAGTTTAGATTTGATGACAGTAGTTGGGAGGAATTGTGTGGCATACATAAAACAAAAGTTATGAATAATCTAAACTCAGGAAGAACTTCTTTCAAAGACAAATAAATCTGTTATTTATTCTTTCTCAGTACATGTCCTCCTTTACCAAAGCCTAGCAAACTTTTCCCCTCTGAAGAAAAAGCATCACCCCCTTAGCTTACAGTACCTGCCTCAACACAATGTCAAGGCTCTACCTTGTTGTATTCAACACCCAGTGACATCAGTAGTACTGGGGGCAGGACCTAGTAGTGCACGTATTTCTTTGCACTGTTCACATGCTAGTGCAAAACACTGAAGCCAAACCTTTAGAAGCAAAATGGTATTTGACTCCTTCTAAATGAAGTGTCCCAGTAATATGGGGCATACCCTGCATGAATTCCCACCAACTTCTAACTCACATTCTGATTTCTGTATAAGCAATCAGAGCCTACATAACAAATTATAAAGCAAAAGATGCACAATATTTATTGAAGGAATTTCATAATCTACACTGAAATAATGGCCAGATGACCACGTGCACAAATATAAAAAGACTAAAGAAAGATAACATTAGTCCATATTTGCCTAGAAAACCAAAGTTTGAGTGACTGTACCTTTTCTTTGTTAATAGATTAATTGTTTCAGTTTGATAGGAAAATCTGATCTGCAACATGTAACTCAAAAGCAGAGTAGCTATTGCATATTCAAAGCAAGTCACATAATCCTTCAGCAGGATCAGAAGTTTACAAAGGAGTTTAAGGCATCAGCTGCTAGAAGAAGAAATGTTCTGCAAAATAAATCTCTATAGTGTGAACAGCTGATGGCCTGGATAGAATCACTGTGCTCTTCTCAGGAGTAGCAACTTTACTGTACCGTAAAGTTGCTGTGATTCTGTGATCACGTGTATATCACGGTGTTAGTTAGTTGGAAGGGACCTCGAAAGATCATCTAGTCCAAAGCCCCAGGAAGACCAGGATCACCTACATTAGATCACACAGGAACACATCCAGGTGAGTGTGATGATATGTTTCTCCAGCCTTATGCTGATACTCTCCTTCGTAAATCTATTTCTTTGTCTTCCCCCACTCTCCACCCAAGCAGAGAAACTCAAGACATTCCTAAAGACAAACTGCTGGGAATGAGGAACACAGAGCTTAGAACCTCAATTAATGGTGATCAGAAAAACATCAGTATGCCCAACTCTAAAGGTCTGACAGGTAAAGACCACTTTGCAGCCTTAGTCAATGGGACATATCTGCCTTGCCTATAGCTTGAAAAGCCATCAAAATACGTAACATGATCACTTGATCTTGTCCATCGCCCCAGTACTGTGGGGAATGCACTAATTGAGAGGAACAGGTCTTGGAATGAAGATGTCCATTCAAACTTCTAAAACTGAAAGGAAAACTCAGCAAGACTTAAACCTCATTTTCTTTACCCAACCCCCTTACCATCCTTCTTGCTGTCAGGACACTTAACTTTTTCCTGAGGTCTAGGGTTCTTCCTACAACCACAGCGTTCTCTAGGAAGTACTAAACAGATCTTCACATACACTGCTGCCATCCAAAAAAGCTCAAAACTGCAGCCTATGTCCTACTGGCTATTTTTCTCAGTCCTTGACAAAAACAAGAAAACTAAAAGCTAAAATGGCTCCCACCAACTCTGTTGACAGCACAAGCCAGTAATAGCCTAACATGAATCAGAATCTCTGCCATCAGAAATTAAAAATAATCCAGTCACATACCCTGAAGCTTGATGGTGAGAGAGATGCATGCATACATTTGTCACCAGAATTGCTATGGTAACCCTTTATCATGCACACAACACTGGAAAATTTCAGACTGAAATAACATCACTTCCACAGACATTTCACATACAGGAAAACAAGAATCTCATGAAAACAAGTATCAATCATTAGTATTTTGTCCAATTCTAATGCAGATTTGAATGGCTGCCAAAGAGAAGGGAGAAGCATCTGTGGGGCTGCTATATCTCAAAGTCCCACACAGCTAGTGATGGTGTATGCTGCCATGAGGAACAAAGTATCTTGCACCAGAGACAGGCCAGGGAGAAGACAAAGGAAATAGTTGGCTGGCTGAGACAAAGTCACACCAAAAAACAACTCTGCCCCACATTCATAGTTGTTAATAGTTTTGGTTCGTAAGAATTTCCTAATGGATCATTTTGTCTTCCTCCACCGTAAGAGCTGTTAGAAAACACTGTTTTCTAATAATTATATCAACTTTACCTCTAAATAACAAGAGAGTCATTTAGAAAATGAATTGTTAGAATACATTGCAGTTACTATAATAACAAGCCATTACTAAAATAACAAGCCATCTCTCTTTATCCAGATAGCACACTCCTTACAGAATTAACTTTAGACTGAAAGCTCAAGTCTGTTCTTCAACAAATGTGAATGCTTCCATTATTTTAAATGGGAGATGTATGGGCAGAATTTGGTCGTACAGATTTATTGTGAAAATAAATCTTTATGGCAAAAGCTAATCTAAATACATATTTACATTCTAAACAAGAAAAAAGTGAGTATTCTTTGGGGCTACTCAAAAGCCACAATGTAAGTTTCAGCAAAAATAGTAAAAAATTTGTTGCTTACTCTTCTACAAAGAAACTCAGTTCACATGGTATCTGAAGGGGCTTTCTTTTTAACACATTAATCCACATTCATGAGTAGATACTTGATTTTTTTAAAGGTTATGCTAGAAATAATATAGCTATTGATTATGGTCTTCACCTTTCAGAGATGCAATTGAACCATAAAATTCTTCTGAAAAAACAAGTACAAGAACCAGGCAACAAACCCCCCACCTACACCCAATAAAACAATAAAACATTTGTGGGTTTTAGTAAAGCTTCTTTTTACTTGAAACAGGAAAATCTGAAACCAAATTATCTCTTGAGGTGTATTTTTGAAAAAAAAGAAGCAGTAAAAATAAAAAAAGTTAAAAAGATAGAAGTTATAAATTTATTTTTGTACCCAGTAATTATGTATGTGTAGAGCAAATTTAGCATGTACTTTTTGAGAATTATAGCAAAAAAAAAGTTTTAATACAACACTGAATGAAAAAAGTTTTGGAATTTACCTTAGATCTTAGTGTAGGCTTAGAAGACTCTGACATAAAAAACTTTCTAAGCGTTCCTTTTGAAATTTCTTCAGTTTTTAAATGAGAAACTTGTGTGGGTGTGTTTGACTTAATTTGTCTGTGTATGAACAGATTCTGTTTTCTATTGATACTTTTAGATGATTAAAAATAATATTGAGATTTTTAAAAATCTCTCTCATGACAAGCTTCTAGGATTAGGCAACTTGCTCTAAAGCTAAATCCTCCTCTGTCTCATGCCATTATGACTTCCTCACCAGTGCCCTTGCAAAGATTATTCCTGGACTGAACAAGCCAGTCAAAGTGACTGAGTACATACATATCTTCCTGCCACAATAACGATATCTGAAGATGAAAAGGAGGAAAAGGCAGTATTAAAAATAATGCTACATATTGCTCAGAGCAATGATAGTGCCCCGGAGGTGAGGAAGAGAAGAAGTAGTTAGGATGAGAATTCTTATAAGTCTTGTGGGTTCTTTTTATCTATTTGCAGTATAACATTTCAGTGCCCTGAATCATTAATACAGTTTGGGTTTGGGTTTTTTTTTTTTTTTGGTGGGGGAGGAGATGGCAGACAGTTGGAGGTATTTTCCTGTGGTCTGTGTCTCAGTTCTCTTACAACTATGACAGGATTGTGCCACATGACAAAATTGTTCAGAGCAAGAATGCCACACAGAACTACAATTTCACTTCACTGACACCCACCACCATCCCAGCAGCACAGAGGCTGAAGACATATCTCTGTGTAGGCTACATGTGAAGAGCATACTGTGAAACATTAAGTGCTGTGGAGGAGCTCATTTTAAGTATCATACGCACCATTTCCAATATAAGACTATTAACTGGAGCCTGGCACTGCAAGGATACTTGACATTTACAGTGACTGGGATGAGGGCTTGTAACTTTCAACAGGGAATGAACAGAAACTAAAACAAAAACAAAAAAAATCTGAGGAAAATGCTTGCTTTCCATTAATAAAATCTTCGATTAAAAAATTTATCAGTCAATAAGGTTTTAAAGGTTTGACTTTCAATTAAGATTCTAAAATACAAGAGGTCCTCACAAAAATCCTGGCTCAGGCAGCTCACATGTGCTCAGATGGCCCCACAGACCAGATTTGGTTCCCATAATACATCCTCAGCATTCAAAAAGATAAGTTTTTCAAATGACTTCAGTAAGTTTGGCTTCCCCCCTCCCCCCCATTTCCTGGCTCTTCCACAATTTTACATCAGTCTAACTCAAATAACTTACGTTTAAATTTTACTATACCTAATTTTTCCCTTCTGCTGGTCTATTTCTACCTTAGAACTGAAGTTAGATCCCTAGATTTCCATGTCTTCAATTACAACTCAGATGAAAAAGTTCTATTATTCTTAAATAAAGAACTAACGCAAAGAAGTGCACATAATCAATAAAAACAGCTAGCAGTGTGATATTTAATATAACAGAGGGCTGTCTGGTTTATAGTAACAGTATTAGCATGTGATTAATAAGCAGTTAAAGTAACTTAGCAAATGGAATACTTCATCTTGCTTTAAGTTAGGTGGCAAAGTTTGAACCCATAGTTAGGTGGTTTGCTTTTTTTCAGCATTACGTTGTTAACCCCACCATCTGGTCAAACAGCTGAGGGATCTCAAACAACCATATGGAGGGGCCCATGTTTCTTTCTTGGGAAATATTTGCCTTGCTGAATTATGCAATGATTACCGGATTCTAGCTTATTACAGAGGAATTAAAATTACCCAAGCCATCTAAATACTTTGCAGATAACTGGAATTTGGTTAGCCCTGTATTTAGCCTTAAATTATGTAGGAAAATAAAATGGCACTTACTTGAGGACCAGGCTGACCCTGAAAAACAAGACAAAGATAAGGTTATTGAAGGTTATGATGAGGATTAACTCCTTAAATAGTAGCAAATAGTTACAGTATTCTCTAATAAAATGAGAGGAGCAACAACACACTTATCCAGTATTGAAGTTAGATTCTGGACTTTTCAGTCTATATTGAATTTGAATGTTTTAATTCAAACTGATTTCTTGCTATCAACTGATTCCAGAGATAAATTACAGCAAGACAACATTGAAGTTGCATTTAAGAAATGTCAGAAATTGCAGGTAATCAGAACAATACAATTTAAATTAGGTCTTTCTGTAATTTCTAGTCACTCTCAAGTGAGCAAGAATCCACAGATGCTTTAGAAGCAGGCATTGGGTGTTTCTTCTCTATTATGGCTCATCCCCATCTTTCACAGTGGTGCTGGAATTACTACCAATTGAATTAACAAAGTCTGAAAACTAGAAGAACACACTGCTGGGAAAACAATAGTCTTAAGAAAGCATAAACCAATATTTAATCCAGCAAGTCATCATTAGATGAACACTTTCCTGTCAACCAAAGAGGCAGCCAATACATTTTCTCTCCCTTATTTATCAGGGTCTCTTTGGGCTGTCCCTGGCCATACAGAGAGGCACCATCTGCACACTGAGCAGTTGCACACATATCTTGCTGCTGCAAACCCTTACAAGAGTAGACTTCCTTTCACTAAGGTCCCTAGCCTAAGAAAGCTAGTGAAAGCCATCAGTTACTCCAGCCCACTCATTAGAATATATTTGCATCAAGCAGAATTGTATTACAGACAGGAGAATAGTAGCTGTGACTATGAATGACAAGCATCCAGGCAATCAACTCACACTCTGAGACAAATATTTACATATTTCTCCCTAAAAAGAGAGGGTTTCTCCAAATCCCAGTGGTAGATTTGCTTCTAGTGGTCTATTAAACCAATTTCACTTGAATAAAAATACAATTTCTCCTTTTGTTGAAAAAAAACTGAGCATGGAGACTTCTGGTATGACTTGGAAAACCTCTTCACTTTAGCTAGAAGGTACTGCTACACAGACTTGAAACTTATCCACCTGAACATCAGGAAACCCTTTTTTTTAATGTGAGGGTAACAAAGACCTGGCACAGGCTGTCCAGGACATTGGGTATATCCACAGGCTGTCTGGACCTGATCCTGGGCAACCTGCTCTAGATAGCTCTGCTTGATCAGAGAGGTAACACCAGATCATTCTGTGATTCTGTGTGATGTTAAACAGGGGGGTAGGAGGTAGAGAAGAAAGCATGTCAAATGAGAACTATTATCTATAAGATAAACAGAGGAAGAAAACTGCTTTTTTTAGTAATCCACAAAATTTTTGTGCCAAATAAAAAACCTGAAAAACGTATTTTAATTTCAATGCAATTTCTGATTTTTTTTTTTAAATAAGAAGCATTAGAAATAATGTTACAGAGGAATCATGGTAAAATACAGAATTATTGTAATTATCTAATCCTTACACTAAATACAGCCTAAAGCAGTTTATGTTGCAGATGCTGCAGCTTTGTATTAATTCATTACAACAATGCTGCACTACAGAGGTTTTTTAATAAAAGTAAAACTAAAAATACTGGCTAAGGTTTGACAGCTCTAATATGAAATAAAATTTTCTGAATAAGTTCTATGAAGTTATACATCACACTATATTAATGAGTACAACTAGGTCTCCTCAGCACTCAGCCTTTACCTGAATCTTCTCATCATAGCAAGTTTTAAGACATTGTGTGTTATACCCAATCCTAAAATCATCAGAAATTGTTTACTTGAAACAGTATTGTGCAGCCTGTACAATAAATGCATGTATATTAACTGAACTGACCTACATATGCAGACTTTTATATACAAACTCTCAATACATTTCTTCCCACATGTATATCTGAAGTTGCAATACATTTTGACCAAATCATCAAAGACTGTCTCCAAGATATATATAGAAAGCTAAATGAAACTCTGAATTTACTGAAATGTTTCAACAAAAAGTCGATTTAAAGCAGCAGAAACCAAATAAACAGAATATACATATATATATATAAACAAGATTTGAAAACTAACACTTTTTCCTTCAATCTAATTTCAACATACAGGCTACTAAGTGTCCACGTGGTACATGCCATATGTATGATAGAAGGGACATACACAAATAACACAAATGCATACAGGGTTGGAATCATGTTCTCATGAAAGTGTTTTCTACTCTCAATCAACAACATTATCAGTCTGCATTTTGCTATTGTGCATTTAAATTACTCTTTTATCATGCCCACAATACAAAGAGGGGAAAACTGGAAACAATTTCTATAGGACAATTACTTTTCATAGTGACATAGAACTTTATGAGACAACAGGGAATGTAATAGTTGCATTATTCTTTGTTTATATATACTGTCAATATTGCAATAATCCTGCATTTAACTGTAAACAAAGATGTTGAATACAAAAGTACTTATAGCATGACTTTTTTTTCCTGTTGCCTATGAGCTCCTTGAAGATGAATTTTGCATTAATGAAAGTAATTGTTTCTTAATTGTTCCTTCAATAAAAAAGATGGTTAGATGTGATGCTGAGGGACATGGTTTAGGAGTAGATGGCAGGTTAGGGTGATGGTTGGACTTGAAGATCTAAAGGGTCCCTTCCAATCCAATGATTCTATGAGTATTTTTGTATATTTTTAGATTCTCCCTGCCCTATTAGCTACTGCAGTTACATTGTCATTTTTCCTTCTCACTAAGGATCCAGTGAGTGACACCAGAAAGAAGCAGCAGTAAGCACTATATTATGGAACTCATCAGCTCTGCTTAAATGTACAGGTAGAAAAGGTATCACAATAGTGACCTTGCTGATTGCAAAGGGTCACTGTCATACAATTCAAAGTTTGGGGGACAAAGCAGAGGCTATTCTTTTTGCCTTCTCTCATTTTTCTATATTGTGAAAAGGTCAGGAACAAAGGTCTGCAAGTTACTTTTGTGTTCAATAAAAAACCCTTTAACATGAATACAACCTGACACTAACTCATTTCAGCAAGTTCAAGCTCAATTAATGTGGCTGTGTTCCCAAAATGGCTCCAGGATCTCTGAAATCACTCCGCCTCGCTGCTGCAGAAATTGTTCACAACACACATCACATGTGGATTAAAGTGTTTTAGCTGGAAGTATTTATCTAAATGTTAGATCAAAATCAGGGTGAAAATACTCTTCAAGACTGAAAAGTCAGAAATACTCTGATTTTTTTCTAGTGAACACCTCTTTATTCAAATGCGTTAATGTACTCTAAAATAGATTCATTGACTGTAGCTACAAACTGGCTGCATTTACAGACCAGTCTCAACACAAGTAACGGATGAGGTGTATTTCAGTGGCTGCTGCTTTAAAACTTGCCATCACTGGCTCATGTACTTTATTATCCCCTACTACTGTTGCTTTTTCAAAATTTTTCTTTTTTTTTAATCTGTGTACAGTGGGTAGAGCTGCATAATATGTCATGATGTCAGTAAAATCTTCAGAATCACTTTCCCTTCTCTATTCTTATTTACTGACTTAATACATTATTTTGCAGGAAAGAAAGGGGTTAAGTTTGGCAGCCTAATCTAACTACCATGATGGAAGGTCTCCTAGGTTGATAGTTAATCCCTTCCTAGGAATTTAACTTAATATTAGCTGCTGATATGTAAATGATACTAAAAGAAAAAGATATATGGTATAGCTGAAGTCAACAGGTAAGCTATCAATCTGCCAAAGAGAAGAATAAAGAAAAAGCCTATTGACCGAAGGCTGAAAACATTGCAGAAATGTTACTTAGTAGAAAGATGCTTCAAGGAGTAGAGGAAAAAGTCTTAAGGGAAGAATATGGAAGATGACACCACAAGTTAGCAAGTTGAACTTAGAGAGGAAATGGGGCTTGGAGTAAACCAAAGGGCAGAAAAGATGTATTCAGGGTATAAAAGAAAAAGGCTGTCCTGGAAAGTAAGAGAGAGGGAGCAGAAACAGTAACAAGAGAAAGTGAAGAAACTGGATTTTCACAACTTTTGTATGAGTTTTAATCTTTAAAGAGCTGGGAACATCAACTTCCCCACTCATACATCCAAATATATGGATATACAAATATATGCACAAATACAAATATATTTACAAATCCGTTGCATAAAATTAAAGGTTATTTCTAATGTAATTCAAGTACCACCTCCTGGGATACCATAAAAATTCCATAAGACATGGGGCTGTTCAGATCCAACCAGCCAACAAAATCCAGGCAGAGCAATTAAAATACAAAAATGAAGAACCATAGAGAAAAGAAACTAGAAAGAGCCACGTGAGATACATGGTCAGAAACATCCCGCTGTTTGAAAGGCACCACTGGATGACCCCTGCGGAGCATTTTTCTGGACAGAGTACCCAATCAAGTACATCTGTCTGCCAATCTAATCCAAACAGAATATGATAAAGGAACAGGAGTAACATGGCTGACCTCCATTTCCTTAGAGAAAGACTGAAGTGTCTTTTCAGCACTCCACTAAAATCTATGCTATTGAGGGTGAAATAAATTAAGCTGAGGAAGCCAATATGTGATTAATATACATTTCACCATGAGCAATTAAAAAAAGCAAAGAGGGAATATGCACAATAGCTAAATTACACTGATTTTGAACAAATCACCTACCAGCTTTCCATCCATACCAATCGGACCCTGGGATAATCAAAAGTCAAAACAAAATGGAACAGTTAAATCACATAAACACTGAAGATGAGGTAAAATACACAGACTTGAGGAATATTATGGGCTTTAGAAGATTAATAACTCTGTATCAACAGTTAAATGCAGTACTTAAAGATATTATGAGAATGAAGGCAGAGAAAAGAAGCAACAAAAGAAACAGACTTAAGACAGAATTAATAAAAACAGCATGGTGGGAGATAGCCAGGCAATAGCTGGCACTTAACAAAAGACAGGTTCAACATGCAATGAAGGAATTATTAGTTCGGCAAATCATGACATCACACTGTAACCAAACATATGAAATAATGCATCTGGCTTGCGTATTTTTCTTTAAATAACTGAGAAAACAGAATCGGTAGCCAACGTACTGAATGTTCTTATCACATGGTTGCAAGATGAAAAGAGCAAATGTTTAAAATCTCATTACTAATCCTTACTTAAACTAATATAATAACAATGGTTAGTAAGAAATTTCATCTCACGCACTTGACTCAGGTAGTAAAGATTTCTGTCTCTTCTTCGGTCAAGAAGTTCTGTGCCTTACCCTGCTCTCCTTTTTTCCTTTGGGAAAATGGAATTACCCCTGCTGATACTTTAAAAGTTACATTTTTCCTTCAGAGGTTGATCCCAGTTATACAGATGCAAAGTCTGGAAAGGATTTAACACGGGTGTAGGCTGCTGTTTGTTCTATACCAAATACAGTTTGGGGTGACTGAAGAAGAGAGAAGAGGGCTATAAAAAGCTGGAATGTTAACTCTTATGTTTAATTGCTATGCCTTCTGACAAGCAAACAGACAAGTTACTCTGCACTGAGAATGGAATAAGAGCAGGCAAAGAAGTTGTTTCTGCCATAAAATTCCTCTGCTAGGCTGAAACTGTGAGCTTTCAAGTTCTGGCCCCATGCAAAAGAGACACTGGCTTACATTTGCTGGAAATAGGTTTGCTCTTAAATGCTGGCCAGTCCAGCCAGACATTCCCACCTGGCATTTCAGAGGCACTCTCCCCAGACTGCCTTCCCTGGGCATTTGGCCCATTAGGAGTGGCTTGATCTGGATCACTGTAGATGAGAAGACAGCAAATAACATATTTACTGGGGTTACGTCCTTGCTGCCTTTTTCCTCCCTTTCTAATTGGGCTTGTCAGCAAAACTTGCAGTGTAACCGTTCAAACTAAATCAGGTCTGCAGCAGCCCTGCTGACCCCTTTACTCAGCAATGTGCATTCCACCCTCTGCACTATTACCAAGAGTTGACCATGGTCATATGAATGAGCTAGTTGAATCAGCTATCAAGAAAGTAATTAACAGCATGCAAAAGTGATGCCATATCAATCTAGAGAGTTCCCTAGCTGTGCATCCTCTCCCAGCCTAGACCACAGACTCTGCTAAAAACTACAGACCTTTTTTGTATAAAAGAGGACATCAGTTGGATGTACATATTGTGAAACTCATAATTTTGGGGACATTATTGTCAAAGATGTTCATACACTAATCTACTTGTCAGATCCAATAACAAGTTACCGTGTCCGGGCAACCCTACAGGAATAAAACCCCTTAGATCTCCTTCCCTCTGGCTCTTACTGTGAATTCCTGTCACATCAGGAGCAGATGATATGCTGACAGTATAAAGCAGGTCAGCAGCATCTTGGCTATCTGCATAACCACTGCCTTTTCTGTGTACTATTGTCTTAGGAAAGTCTGTACCTGTTGGTATGGCCTACCATACCTTTCAAATGTTATGTCAGAGCCAGTTCTTCCCTGGTATTCAATAAAGCAAGCAATGCTTTCCAGTGCATTAATAGGGCTGCTTGTAATAATATGCTTCCTTAGTGCCTCTTGATCCCACACACTAATTCTCGCACAGTTATTTAGCAAATTTCTAAATATAGTACTGTACACCCCAAAAATCAAGGCAAGTCTGTAAATTATGAGCTTTCCCCAGATTTTTCTAGCACTATACTACATGATATTAATCTAGTAACATTTACACACAGTCTGTTGCAGGTGCAAAAATGAGGTCTGAGCTGAACCCTGGCTATGAATACATTTACTTCTAGAAAGCAAAGTACAGTTATTACCAGTTAAAATACTCAACAGTAAGGTCATGGTTGGGTATATAAAGTTCCCCAGGGGGGTACGGGCAAGCCACTAAATGTAACTGTTTGGTCTACTGCAAGCTTAACCCGAAAGATCTAATTATTCTTATGATGAATGAATACAGAAAAAAATTATACAAGATTATGTAGTTGGAAAATTCATTACAGGGTCAAACTGTCGGCTTACAGTTTGAGATCAGCCAACAGCTCGTGCAGCCGCAGCAGTGCTTGTAGTTCGCATACAAGCACTGTTTTCAGGTTATATTTATCATAGAAAAAATAATACTATTCATGCTGTCTTACAATGATTTGTATTTCAACTACTGTTACATTTGTGCCAGCTCTTTATCCATGCTGTATTGTCCTCTACCTCTAATTCAAGTGAAGGAGATATGTGCAGCATCTTCTAAAGACTCAGTAAAAAAGAATCAGAAATTCCTAGTAGGCTAAAGAGAAACATCTGCTCACATTGGAAAATAATAGAAATTTCCCCCATGATTTCATTTGTATCAGGACTATTTGGTTTGAAGTCTGTGAAAGTCTTCTGGGATTTGCTTTATAGAATAAGAGAAGAAAGAGAAACTTGCTTGAGACATATTGCCCTACAGGAGAGTAAAAGTAAAACAAACAAACAAAATAATCAAAAAACCATCCCACAATAAAAATCCCAAAACACTATCTCTGAACATAAGATGTCATTACTGTGAAAATGAATAATGTTCTTTTGTTCAGAAAAAACAGAAAAAAAAGCAAATGGCAACTTCTTTCCTCAATTAGTTCTTTCTAGTGTTGGGAAGAGAAAGAAAACCCTTAAAAATGGAAAAAGGATTTCCACAACTGATACAGGCTTGGTGAGAAATCTGGGCTGAAATGGTACATAAGGCTATTTCAGTTTGCACTGAGAAAAGTTTCATATATAAACATCTTTACTGAAATTCATTACATGATTACCCTGGAAGACTCAGAGAGTACTCAAAGACATTTTCATTTGTCTTTCATTTTTGAAAGAAAGACTTCAAACTACAGTCCATCTTTGACTAACCTGATAGTCTCCAGAGCGGCTCACAACTTTTGGCTCTGCTCCCCAAATAACTGCTCGTACAGATTAGCATGTATTTGTTGACAAGTATCAAATCATGGTCTTCTGGAACACAATTCCCATAAAACATTTTAGAAATCAAGACAAAGCTTCAAGAAAGATAAAGGCCTGAGTAGGTTTATACAAAACAAACTTGTACACTATTCTCTTGCTGTAGATACTACAGATGGTAGTTTCCTCTGGATTATGCATGTTCTTTCTAAGTTTCCACTACCATATTTAATGTACGCTATTACTGGGTATTTACTTATGGTATTACCCAGACTTGTTTCCAGGATTCTCAAAAGCAAAGACGCTTGTTCAGTAGATTTTTTTTTTCAAATAATACCCAACTAGCACTCACTACCTTTCTAATAAGCCTAAAATGGAGAGAGACAAAACATGGGAGGAAGAACATGAGTGCCATTTCCATCTGGCTTTGTGAGAAGCAGCTTTCACTTCTCAAGAATACTGTAAATTCAATTATAGTTTGTTGAAAAACATTGTAGCAAAATTTTTTGTTTGTTGAAAATAACATCAGTTGTTCTATGTTTAAGCAGTATCTTTCACACATGGGTTACTCTGGAGGTAAGTATTCTAAGGGTTTTAGAGGCTATTGTTAGAAACTGAATATGCAAGCAAACGGATCAGAAAACTATAGTGTTCCTTTTATAAAGATAGGCAGTTTTATTACTTTTGGTAGCTTTGCTGAAGCTTTGTTTCTTCTGAAAATTCTGAGTGAAAAGTGAATATAAAAGATATATGTTGGTATCTACTATGCAATAAAAGAATCTTGCAAGAGAAGGAAAGGAGGAGGATTTGGATTATCTTCTTACTGTTAACTTCTCCACTCAACCTTCAGCAGTCCTTTTGAGGAAGAAAACAGAGTTGTGAACCAGGGGACACATAACGAACAGACAACAGGCACAATTTCTTCTTTAAAAAATGTACACCATCCTCTAGCTAAAGGAGGGTTTTTAGATTTTGTTTTTAAAGTGGGCTGGCATATTTAAAGTGCATAACTTTCATATGTTTATGTTCCTTGGAAGTATGTAGAGAAATGTGTTTTTTGCAAACGCATTCTTTTGACATTGAAAATACTCCAATTCTAGTTTTGTGCATAAATAAATTACAAGCAGGCTAATTATCATCTCCAAATGTGTAATGATTTCTCAAACTTTGATGGTTCATTGTTCTTCCTGATTCTTCTGTGTGAAATCAAGCACTTTAGAAAAAAAATATCTCTCCCAGTGCAGACCATAGGTGTATGAAATGCTCTTTATACACAAAATTAATGCAGAAATACCTGCACCTCAGAGGGAGCACAAATAGAGAGAACTGGACAGATCCCCAGTAACACCACACTGGAATATGTTTCACTTTACTGGAATTTCATGGCACAAAGTGGCCGAGGTTATTTCAACATATCTGATGGGCAGTGTTGGCCCAACAGTTAAAGTTAGTGAGATGTAACAATGACGTAGCTGAAGTTGGTCAGCTTGCAAGTATTTTCTGGACTCAGCTTGCAATGCAGTGAATTAAAAGTGAGTTAGCACAATGACTATAAGAGTGTGATTTGCCACTCAGATGCCACAAAAAAAAAAAAGGGGGCGGGGGCGGGCGGGAAGCTACCCCTACATTTTAAGGTATCTTCCATTAACTATTTAAAAAAAAAACCTATTAAATCACACATCTGGCAGTTTTAAGATATGCTAAATTAGACTACCATTTCAGCATTTCAGAATTCAGAAGTGCTTATCCTGAAAAATTACATGCCTAAATTATACCACATTTCTAAACAATCTACAGGAAGCTCAATTGTTAAATTGTTACTTGCAGCTGCCTGAAAATCTCTTTATGTCAATACATGTACAATAGATTCAGAAGAAAGCAGAAATCCAGCTCTACAGAAACTGCATGAGCTGCACACCATTAACTATGTCAAACATTTTAAAAACACCTATATAGAGGAAAAGAAAAATTTGTCTCAAGCAGGAGGTTTGCAGATCATCCCCACAAAGTTCAGATAAGGCGAAAGATGACACATTTCCTATTTAAATAATCTATTTTAGTTCAAGATTGAGACAAGTTTTAAAAAGCCCCAAGTATCAGGTTACCTACTCATGATTCCATTAAAATTATGGATCTTCATGCCTGTCCTTTTCTCTCCTTAGTTTACTTACAGGTTTATCAAGGCTAATTGATGTAATAAAGTATTCTTAGCAAGGATATTTGTTTCCTAGCAAGTCTGATGAGATTTCTTCTTAGTGAATTTCGGTTTAGAGTCTATGTGGGCCATGAGTATTATAAGCTTGTCAGCTAACTAAATTTCTCCGACTGATGGAACATTATTAGTTCTTTTTCAATGCCTGTTAGTGATTGCTTTTAAAGAGCAATGTGAGCTAACAGCTCAGGTACGTAAGTCACTTGCTCCAAACATGGGAGAAAAGTAGTGAACTAAATTATCCTGCAACAAGTCTCTCTGGCCAGTATTCAGGACATTACTGAAAAAGAAACCCCAAATAATTCAGATCATTGGCCTGAAAAAAAACTTAATTGTGAGAAGAATGTGCCAGAGTACAAGAAAAATGAGACTCCTATCTAAAAACCTTTTAGTGAAAAAAAAAATTACTGACAGAGACAAATGAAACACTGAAGCTCTTCTAAATAAGTCCCCTTCAGAATTTACTGTATTTATCCCTCAAGCAGCTCATCTTAGCTACTACCTGAGACATAAAACTCAGCTAGATCATCACTTGGAGATTGCAAAGTATAAATGTATTTATATTAGTATTTATAAGTTAGGACTTTAGAGTTTTAAACAAAGTTTTAAAAAAACGACAGATTCACGGTGCTCTTAGGCTGCTTGGTAATCTTGACCAGCAATTTACAGGTTCTTTCTGAACTGCCTTTATCTCATTCATATGCAGAAAAAACAAGCAAACAACAACCACCACCACCACCAACAACAACAACAAAACCCGCAAAAAAACCCCTCTGAAACAAAACACCCCCAAAAGACACCAAAAAACCCCAAAACCCAAAAGAAAGAAAATATTATGTTCTTAAGTTGATTCCTGGAATTACAGTATGAGGTTCTTACAACCTCATACTGTAATTCCAGGAATCTATCGTTTGTTTGCAAGCCACATATTAATTCTTCTATCAAAAATGCCTATAAAATTGCCCTTAACAGGCCAAGAAGGATCTCAAAGCATAACCTGGAAGCCTAGAAGAGGCTTAGAAGCAAGGTCTTGTAAAAGCTGGAGAATGGAGGACAGCAGTATCATGATTAAAGCTCCAGACTACATCTGTCAGCCACAGAAGCTACAAAATACCTAGACTAGGCTCTCAGCAATGAGGCTTCAGCTCAGGAGTGTAAAGGTTATCAGAACTTTTTCCAAATTATATATTAAGCCACCTGTCAACTGTAGGGCCTTCAGTACAGAAAATATGCAGCATGCCCACATAAAGCGGTAAGCCAATGCTAACAGTAGGCTGCCAAACAGAACTGGCAGGAATCTTACACATATTTTGCTGTTCCTGCTACAGAAAAGAAAATATTTGCATTTTTCATACTTGTTCATTTCCTTGAATTTCAAGAATCAAAATGGCATGACAGCTGAAGCTACAAATTCCACAAAGTAGCTCGAGAATCCATATTAGCCTAAATGAGATGATGGAAATCATCTATAATGCAACATGATTGAAGATCAGGGACAGTTTTAAAGATTCCAGAAGTAACTGTACTGCCTGGTACAGTCTCCAAAACCTTTCCCTTGGAGCTACATACACCACTCTAGATTACAAGGGTCCTAGCCGGGAGCCCTGTGTGCAGTCTGAATACTCTAATAACTCCTCTGCAATCAAAAGATAGGCTGGTTATGTCTACTAGTAAGCAATTTGGGGAAAGAAAAATTGTCCTGAGTTTGGCTATACAGGGAGTAGCTGAGCTACAAAAAAACTGCCGCATATGGAAACAATAAGGGAGTACAAAGAGCTCTATACAAGAAAAATTATAGTCACAGATTTTCAAAAGCATATTTCACAGCTGAAAAATAATTGGTGAGATACTTTTTATTTTTATAGTTTATGCAGGAAATCTGACAGGCAGTTTCTTGTGGTGCAGATACATTTTTGAGTATCTATGACTGCACTTCCTGCTGAAATATATATATAAAAAACCACGAGAAAGAGCTGGGCAGATCTTCTAAAAGACTGTAGGCAGACATCCTTCCATTTATCATGGCCAACATTGCACACATCACAAACATACAGGGAAAAACACAGCCAAATATGACTGTGTAACCCAAACTGCAAAGCACCTTTGCTGTCTTTATATATCAGCCTAGCAAGATTATTTCCAGATGGACAGTGCTTTTCTCCTTGTAAGCCATACATCTCATCAGAATCTGCAACATTTATAAGGACATATCCTTAAGACAAATTACTGCAAAGGGAAACTACTGTTGACCCCAGTAAGAGCAAGAGAGTAGCCCCCCATTCAGACTGAAGTAAGGAATGGAGTCACGTGGACTCTGTTTTGGTTTGGTTCATTTTAAACCAGTTGTTCACCATAGACTAAAACTCCCAAGCGTGAAATGCTTAAGTGATATTCACATACTTCAAGAGTTAAAAAAAAATAATATTGAATCTGCCTAATCTTGGTAAATCATAAATGGTACAGTGAGTTGAGAAACAGCACATTGTGACTGACCTCTGTTTAAAAATGATCTTAAAATTATGAACTTAAAGTGCTTACTCCCATATGCTTCACCCATCCATAAAAAACATCTTGTGAAGGGTTGCAGAACTACATGTTTCCGTAAAAAAATATTTCAATATGCTACTGAATTCCAGCATAGCTTAACAGGTACTTGAACATGGGGAACATATACACAGACCAAAGAGAAATCTACACTCTACTGAAAAGTTCTCATTTCTCCTGAAGAAACTGAAACTCCTTAGTCCACAAATAGAAAGCACATGGCTAATTCATCAACGCCAACATCACTGGGTGAATACATTTGATGTGGTTGGTGCCATGTTGATGAGAAAACAATAAACTGTGAAAAATGTCACTTCTCAAAAATTAGCTGGCTAACATTCAGCCCAAGATAGATTGTTGTAACAGCTGTGGCACGACGACTTTGATGAATTAGATTTCTGTTCTGGAATAATTCTGGAGAATCTGTCTCCTCACACTGCCATGGAAGTGAATCCATTTGCTCATTAAAGCCCTAATAAAGAATAATATTTCTTGTTATCTGTGTTTTGATGGCTTTACGGAATGGATATAGAGGAAAAAAATCCCCAACAAACAAACCAAACATTTAACTTAATTCAGTCGATCTGTCTTTTGGTTTCTGCAAATCATCTCTTTTCAGGCTGGAATGAGGTCCATTAAGGAAAAGCAAAACCATAGTATTTTGGTAAATAACACACTATCAGAGAGAAAAATACCTTCAGAGGCCAATTTTTTACCTTTTCCTGGTGGAACCATAGCAAAACTCAAGAGGAGGTACATAAATCAATTTTTGTTGAATTGAGATAAAAGAATCTGACCATCAAGCTCCTTTTAACCACCTACAGAGTCGCTTATTTTGAATGGGGCTCCAAGGGAATTAAGAAAAAGAAAGCTTCCACAGAGGTACTTCCCTTTTCACTTACAATAAATGAGATCAATCAGAGTGGATACATCTCCATAAAAAAGAACAGTTACAAAGGGTTTAAAAGAGAAGAAAACTAAAACCCAAGGTACTGAAGTGTTTAAAATACACATGTAGATAGAAGTCCCAATCTTTTGACTGTCATGTGCTGAAAGAAAGCTTTGTTGAAAGAATTCCATGATAAACAAAATGCCAATGTTCATACTAAGTCCTGGTCTATAAATGCAGTATTTCTACCTGGGATGCAGCATAAGAAAAAACACTTGTGCAGACGCACTGCCTTAAAACTTAAACTCCAAACGAAGTGCTTTCTGCTATGCACTGCCACATGTGCTTAAATACTGGAATATAAAATTGCACACTTGCAAGCCCCTTCAGATACTTCTGTCACATACCTACTGGATTTAAAAGGCAAAAACATACATGCAGCTAGTTTAAACACACAACTGTTGTACTAAACACACTACAACCTAAATAATTTATTTAAAAGTTGATGGTGCTGTATATAAATCTGCCACCCCCCAAATTATTTGAAACCTGTAAACTCTCAAAAAGCATAAACCATTATGGAAAGTATCTATGAAGCGTATTTTTAAAGATTACCTGTGTGACCTGCTCTAGGGGATCTGCTTTGGCAGGGAGGTTGGACTGGATCTCTTGAGATCCCTTCCAACCCCTACAGTTCTGTGATTTCACTCCAGGAAATGAAGCAGATTTTTGGGGACACACTACAAGCTTTCTTACTCTTTCTTCCTGAAATATTTCCCCATACAGTTTTTATTGAAGCACCATCCTTTCTATCTCCCCAATTTAACCCAAAGAGAGGGATGCAGAAATGAAATAAATTTATATTTTAAGAAAGGGTTACTTCTAGTACTGGAAGAAACGTTTTACATTAATCTCACTGTAAACAGTACCAAAGCTTGGTTTGCAAGAGGAATGTCTATTGAAGTGACTACAAAACCAAAATCATTAAGGATGTAACAAAGATCATCAGTCACATGAATTGCTCAGACACGGATATAGCATCTTCATTTGCAAGTCCATGTTATTACTAGTTCTGTTACTTAACTGGGGAGCTGAACAATGTCTTGTTTACTGCCTTAATGTCCTGTCCAACCAACCTCACACCTCAGTCCTAATGGTCCTTTGAAACACTGCTCGCTGCAACTTAAACGCACACTGTAACACCTGGAAGCTCACAACCAGATTGAAAGTAGCAGGCTGATCCCTTCACAGAAGCAGGGAAGATGAGGAAGAGGAATAAAAGGAGAAGTTGTATGTTCTTTATAGTAAGCCCAGGTGCAACTCACTGCCCGAAAGATGACAATGAATAGTGTGTCTGGATAAGAAATAACATTTGAGACAGGGTAACATTTCTTGGATAGGAAGATTATCTGAATAACGTATCACATGAGATGATACATACCATACATATCATACATTACATATTTATGTAATTATCCAATTAAAACAAGTGGGAACATGGATGATAACACAAATGTTAGTGCCAATACTTTTATAAGAATTTATTGGGAAAACTTAAAGAACTTTCTGCTTTTCATTATTTTACTCAAGTGCAAATATCAAAGGGGTTAAAGAGGCAAAAATGCTGAGCCTCACGTTAAAAGTTATCGGGAGTAAACAGATGCCTGAAAGTGTAGATTCAATATCATATCATCTGTCAAAAGGTTTGAGGGACCTAGAAACCATATTGCTGGGTAAGGAAAGGCAGCAAAAGACAAAGGAGGAGGAAAAGAAACTGTCAAAAATGAGTCAGTACAATACAAGCAGCTATGAAGAGGAAAGCCTGGGGCCATGTGTTCACCAGGGAATTTTGGTTTGCTTGTAATGGGCTCAACAGTGGCTACTGAGAGGATTGCTGCAAGAATTGCATCAGTTTAATTCACTGCCTCAGCAGCAAAGCTGTTTCTAACTACTGCAATTCTTTCCTTTTCTGTAGGTGAAATATATACAGTCCCAACTACCAAAGAACTTCTCCTGCCTGATAGCTCTTTTTCTTCTGTGGAAAATTCCATTTATGTAGTTTTGAATTTATGTGAAGAGAAGCAGTGCTCTTCTGTGGTTTTTGTTTTGGATTTGCTTTATATTGAAGAACAAAAGCTCTTGCCTACAAAATCTTTCTAAGCAGTTGGTGCCTATTTCCACCCCACCCCCCCAAAGCATTTTAGGAAAACCTACTAAGGGTCTCCATATTCATACATCCACTTGCCTATGTAGAAACAAATTCAGTGATTTTTCTGCTTTGATTCTGAAATCCCTTTTCAACTCCAAGTAGAGCCTATGTCTCACCTCACAGTCAGGACAGAAATTCCTCCTTCTGCAACAACTGCTGCACAGAAACACGCAAACTCAATGAAACATTTAACCAAGGGAACAAACGTTACTGAAAACAAATCAACCTGCAATATAAAACAGCTGCAAACACTACAAATCCAATTCTTTCGTACCTGTGCCTTTCTGAGCCATACTCCAAGAGAGCATACAATCCACTCACTAGTCTTCTAATGTCAGTTAAATTATGCAAACAAAATTGAAGATCACCAGAGATGAACAAGTGAATCCCAAGACAGAGTATTATTCAATGAAAGAGCTTTTAAAGTCCCAAGGCATTTACCTATCTTATCAGTCCATTGAATCACAGTATCTCTATTAAGTTGTGTCGATCCACACATGAGTACACCCTAATAAAACACTTTGATTACTTTGTTCTGACATAACTGTTTTTCAGGATTATGAAATGATTTTTCAGGAGTTGTTGACAGCATGAAAAACAAAAATGTATTTCATTGCACTCCCACCTAGGGAGAAGTGATTTGTATGCGATGGCAATACCAGATTACCCTAAAGGCAAGGTAACCTAAAATGAGAGATCTATCATGATCAGAGTGGGTTAAAAAACAACAACAAATAATTTATCCACGCAGATGGAAGTGGAAACATTGAGGTCATTTGCTCTTCAGAGACTGGCTTATCAGTCAAAAGGTTGGGCAAAAATCATAAGCCATACTTAAAAGAACCTTTTTTGCATTTGCACTTTCACAAAGGCTAGGAATGCAAGTAGTATGTTCTGCACAGTATTTTTTGGGGGGATTGCTTCTCTAAGTGAGCGCTGTTCAGCATGGAGAAAAGTAGAAGCTACCTTTACCTTTTCTTATCGCAGCTGCAACTGATCTGGTAAAATGAGGAACTCTTACAGTAAGAACAGTGAGTCTTTCTACAGTTTCAAAATTTCTCTTGGTTTTACATCACTTTCTAAGAATTCCAGCCTTACAAGTAGGAGCAAACAGAAGTTTACTTTGGTAACCGTATCATGTAGCAGCAAGAAACTGATTCAACATTATAAACTTGTTATTCTTTTCAGCTGATGAGGGCTCACATGCATGATTGTTTTTCATCATGCCCCTTTTGTGAGGCAAAGCAGAAAAGGGTTAAACTCTTCATTTATACAGGGAACTGCTACTGTCATACGTATAAGATAATCCAAAAAGAATTCTAAAGTCAGTGGTCCTCTGTTAGATTATCAGGATGGTGCAGATCTCTATATTAGCAAAAATTATACATGTTAATTGGTTTACCTTAAGCCAAATGGGGGGAAGGGTCATTTATGATGTGAATCCTACACAGACACAAAAAAACCCTTTCAACTGACACTCCACACTGCTTGTATAAATCTTTCTTACCAGACAAGTATGTTTGCTTCCAGAAACTGCTTAAACTAATTTTGATTCTGATATGCATGCATGTAGCTGAAAAGACAAAGACAGGAGCAGTACAAACAGCACTATGGTGTTTCCCTCGTGATGCTTAATGCAAGATGCACATCGAATGTGCCCATACCAAAGATCCCCAGGCAACAGAGAAAAAGTAATTTAAGACTTTGTTCTACCCACTAACTTCTGGCATTAGTAAAGAAACCCCAAAACATAGAGCTGAGAACCTTATTACCTTGACAAATGCTAGGCAAACCATTTCTGGTGCAATTACCAGATGATCCTGAGCAGTGTGGGGCCCACCACAGGCCTATGAAAGAACTTTTTGATAGCCAGTAGGGAAAAAGTTCCTCATTCAGCTTTATAAGAACCAGCAGCTGAGGTGCCCGTTTGCTCCAGATGTTCTGCTCCTTTTATCATGCCCCTCAGAATCAGGAACTGAATGCTGACTGCTGGGGGAACCAGGCATCCAAACAGCCTTCGAGAAAACACCCACCCTGTGCTTTCTGGAAATTGCAGAGCCCAACTTTTTCCATTTAGGAATAAGTTTCTTGATGAAACTTTGCACTCCTTGATGTCAGCAAGGATTAACAATGCACTTAAGCTCCCATATATGAATATTCATTTGGGAGCTGTATGTGTAGTATAGTTTTGTGTATCTTTCAGATATATCCTAAGTTAGCGCGAAAAATCCAGTGTGAAAGAAAATGGTGTATCATATTTGCAACCTCCTCCAAGATGAAAGAACTGATAACTTGAGATTCCTTATAGGATCCTCTGGGATTTCCCTTCTCATTTGTGACAGATACAAGTACTAATTAAAAACAGAATTTCTACTGTAAGTGACATAACGTTTTCTTTGACTCTCAAAATGCCTTGTCAGAAAGTGACAGTTCAGGTAAATCCTAAGAGGCATTTTTAACTATCAGTGGTTACTCAATCTGCATCCACGTCCAACACCAATTGAGAAAGGAGACCTAGAATTACAATTCCTACCTATGCACATACTGGGAAAACATTTGGAACTCAATGTTCTACTCCAAGGTGGCTTGCTTCATAAATAAAGCTATTTCTGACCAGAGAGTCACATCATGGGTGGTGAGGAAATGACTCAGAAATGTCAAGTGGCAAGCCCAAAGAAGGGCAAGTATAGATGAACTTAGTAGGTACAGTTTAAGCATTATGTCTGCCAAAGCACAAATGTGAAAATCATAACTACAGCCTTCTGCATGCCACCTGCTTAGCTGCACACTGAACTCAGCGGAGCAGCCTAGAGAGACCAAAAATTTATGAATACTGTCAAACAAATGACAAACCAACTTAATTCCTTTCTCAATCCATACATGTTTTATTATGAAATAGGGCAATTTTTAAAGCTCTAGAGGAAAACACTTCAAAAAAGACATTTAATTGTTAAACTACACTAGTCCTATCTACTTGCCATTAGCTATAATTCTGTATTTATCTGATAGATATATGGTTTGTATCATTCTGAACTGATGTCAGCTGTGAATCTAAACAACAGTGATTCACACTAGCCCACGGTATCCTAGCATGACGTGCTCAGTTCTCATCACACACTAACATCTAGAAATGTCATGCAGAGATGTAAATGTTACAATACTGGAGCTCTCTGTCCATGCATCCAAGGTGGAAATTGTTAAACAGGGTCTTGGCAGATCCTAATGATACACTGCAGTTATATATTACAATGTTTTTTCGTTATTTCACTAATTTTCTACATCCTTATTTGTAATGCTAGGTAGAACATGGACTAAAGTAATTTAGAAAATTTAATGAGTTTAAATCAGAACACACTATGCAGGTAGGCATCTACCACAGCGGTTTTCTTAATCACCACATGGAGTTTCTACTTTAGCCTATCTACGGCAATTTTTAAAAAAAATTCTGATTTTTATAATTGCAAGTAAGGAAAAGGGAAGAAATATCTTTTTTATAGTGCTGACTTTTGCAGATGAGGCAGCTGTTACTTTACTGTCACAGATACAGAATAGCTCGGGGCACTCTGAACATCCTCAGGGGAGTTGCAGAAATAAACACTGCCTTCTCTTATTTATGCACTCAGCATTACAGGAGGGTGACAGTATTCACCCATGGCTCATTCAAAATGGTAACTGGCTTATAAGAAGCTAAGAAAAATGTGTAGCTTCAGTTGTCATCTGTGACAAAATTAATAGCAACTGTAAGCTGAAGAGGTCTCAAACTTTTCAGATTGAGTTGACTTTTATGATTATCTTCAATCATTGTAAATAAATTGGCATACAAAGAAATGAAATAGATTAATTGTATTGCATACTTTTTATAGATCCGAAAGTCATAAAAAACATTATCATATTAATGTGACTGACATCACTACAAAGGCCATAGTTACTACTCAGCCAGCCATGTGAGTTGAGAGAGTATTCCATATTTTGTAAGAAACAAAGGGAAGATTATTTGCCAAGTATTATTAGTATTTCCTCAGCTACAATTTTTTTAAAAAATTAATTACCACATTCTCACAGCATTCTCATGGCACAGAAATACTATGGAGTTAACCTGCTTATCAGCAAGCATGTGCTGCATCTGTTTAAATTGAAATGTGTATTTGAGAACCCCATAACTGCTGGGGGCTCCAGTATTGTGTTATTTAGAAATTCTGATTCACTGTGTCATGACTTGGGAAGATCTTAGAGTAATCAATGCCAATAGCTACACCTACCATTGAGTGTTGGAGTTGGCAAATGTGTTCATGGAAAAGACTGAAAGCATCCTTTATCTATAGCTGTAGAAAGCTGGATTAACTTGAAAAGCAACAGTGGAATCAAATGCCGTATCTCCACAACTCTTACCCCTGCAGTCACTGGCCTGAGCTGTAACAGACAGAAGTTCATCTCTCCTTATAAGCTTCGGTGACAGGACTGCAGCACTTGTGTACAGCACACAACAAAACTGTATTACTCTCCATGTGATCTGAATTTTGTTCTTGGAAGACTCACTAAAAATGGCTTGTGTGCTGAGTTTTGGTGAACCATGACAAGAATGTTTAGAATTCCAATTTGTTCTGGTGAATGTATTAATGTATAGTGGTAACGCAAAAAAAATAAATAAAAATAAACAAGTCTAAGGACTTAATTTATACTCCTCTTGAGTAGTCACTCATTTTCTGCAGAATCTAAAGCACTGCCATTGGCTGGCAACTATCTGGAACAATGTGCAAAGACTACATTGTTGTGAGTGAAGTAATATATAAACCAAATAACTTTTTGAGATGGACAGGTGAACAACTGTATTTCTCCAAAGATTGCAGAGGACTCTCACCATTCCTTAAGAACAAGCAAGAAGTTTGAGGCAGATGGATCAAATGAAAATCTCACATCTTCCAAGCTAATCACCTCTTCCAGGACTGAAAGTAAGTAGAATGGAGAAAATGCACATTAAAATCACTGTGCACAGAGGCTTTTGAGATTCCAGTTGTTTTGAACTTTCTGTGTGTTTAAAAATGAAAAAAAAAACCAAACCCTGAAATGGTTTTAATGCTTCACCACCAAACCTGAAATTTATTGCAAAAGTTTTGCAGTATATTCTTAAGTTACTTTGGTCAAATGGTCAAATGCCAAATGTAAGAGGTGGTCTATGAAGCCACATGTTGAGACAAAGAAATGCTGTAGAGTGGGAAACTTCTATAGGATCACAAAGCCAAATCCTCAGGGTAAGGTCAGGAACCAACACAGCCACTCCTTGAACTTAAAGACATTTATATTTTGTCAGGACTGTGAAGATGACACCAGACTGGCTACTGGAAATACCACGGCTGTTGTAGAAACACTTTATGCTGCCTTAGGTTGTGCTTAATGCCAAATGGAAAACTAACATTGCTCATTTCTTCTATTTTGATTCTTCCAGTTATGTTCATTTTACAGCAACTGAGCTGCCTTCATATTCAAGGTTGAAAACACTTGCATTTTAGTGGGATTAAATTTACGTATTATATACTTTATTTATAACTGAAAAAATAACAGAATAAAGACTATGTCAGAATTAACGTAAAAAGCCCAGCCAAGAACTAACGTTGTTGGGTTTTTGCGTAGACTTGTACGTCAAATTGGTTAAATGGGAGAAAAAAAGTCTTGCCAAGCAATTCTTTCATTAATTTTTTTAGCAACACAAACGGAGAAGAAATAAACTGGAAAAGCAGACATCCCACAGCACACTCTAATGAGAAAACTTTATGCATCAATTCCATTTCATTTCTTACACTAGAAACTGATTTATGCAATTTCATTGGGAAAAATACATAAAATACCTCCACAATCAAAGCAGCACTCCCCTAGCTCTGTACATGGCTTGGAAACTCTCCCAGAAACAAGGTCTGTTCCAAAGCTTGCAAAACTTGGTCACAGCCAAATTACTGAAACATCAAACTCAAAGTTTGTGCTTCCAATCACTGGAAATTTCTACAAAATATTGGTCCTGATACCTCATGCAGAGGTGAGAAACATTCTCCAAAGCTCTGATGGTGTGCACAGCATCGGGGTCAGAGACAAAAAGATGAAAACCTCCAGGGTAACCTTCCCATGCAGGTAAACCTCATGTTGCTGACTCACAATGGCACCGTGTTTTCTCATTTTAGAAGAAACAATGTGTACATAGTATACCTGAAAATATAGATTACCTTTTGAAAAGTTATTGATGATACTGAATGCTTGTCCAAAGTACCCACATCTGTATTTGTTTGGTTTTTAAACTGCTTAATGGCTCTTAAAAATGAACAGGTGGAAGAAGAAACAGATTTCATAGTTGCATAGCGCAGGCAAATACAAAGGAGCCGCCAAACACTGTCCTTGCCTTGTTACTGCATGGAACAAAGAATGAAAGTTCAACAATTTGCCCTGCACAAAGGTGGTCTTTCTAAACTGCACAGTAAATCTACTCCCTGTAATTACACCTAAAGAATGGAGGAAGGAAGAGGGAAGGATCAATGCTACACTGCTACTTATTATACATTTACATGCACAACCCCAGTCTCAAACTGTAGACTCAGCATAAGATGAAGCATGCTCTTCCACAACAAATCCATTTCCTCTCTGTTCTACCTGGAATCCTCTTTGCCTTTGGTAAGACTGGAATGGAAAGCGGGGAGAGAGAGGGGTATTCAGAGCCTTCTAACGGGAATCTGAAATTCTTCACATATTGGGAAAACAGTTTGTCTTATGGTACTTAATAGTCTTGTAAATGCACCAGGTGCTCTGCAAAATGACATCATGGAAAGATGTAGGAGAAATTTCTCCCAATCTCTCTTTTAAGGAGCAATACTATATAGACATCTTCATATTCTGACATGTTATTCTAAAGATAGTGCAGCTTTATGGCCATATATGCAACAACCTCCAGAGTGATTTATTTGAATGTTGATTTGAATGTTCTCCAACCTGGGAGAAAAGTTAGGAAATTTTCCTCAGTCTGCGTAAGTTTTTCAAAGGAAAACAGTAAATAACTTCTACCCATTCAAACAGTTTATAAGATTATTTGCCCCCAGCAGAGCACTACAAGGATTGTACATCTGGCCTCTTCGCTGCATTGAAAAGCTGCTCTCTTTTTTAACTGGTTTATTTTTCCTGCTGCTGTTATTCTGATTTCACAAGATACCTTTAAAATTACCACGAAGACAGAAAATGAAAACTTATGTCTTGGAGAAACAGCTTTTGTGAAATCACAATGTTATGTTTTGGTCTATTGAGCGGGGAGATTTTTTTTAGATTGTATGTGGTAGACATACATCTCTATACTCACAGAATATCCTATAAAATCCAATAAAGATTAAAGCAACAGGGTTTCTACAGGAGTTAAATAGGACTCTAGAGAAATAACTTTAAACACTAATAGCCTTTTCATAGAGCTCTACAGGACTGTGTAAGTACTTTTAAAGTGCATGCACTTGCTGTTACATATTTCCCATTCAAAGCAGGAGAATATGGCCTGTAAAAAGCTGAGACAGCCAGCCAAGTGACGACTTTCAAGTACCAAAGTCAAATTCTATTCCTGGTCATTTTCAAGAAGAAAGAAGTGTTCAATCAGTGCTAAGCACTACTGAAGGCACATATTTGCCTGTACACACACGGATGGCTGCGCGCATACACAGAAATGCATTCAGACTGAGTTTGCCCATAATAACACCACTATTAGCCTCAGAAATTTCAATAACATGGCTTCCAAGAACCATTATTGTCTTCAGATTCCATAACAAATGTCTTCAAGAAAACAGCTGGACCAGGACAAAGGACTAGGCCTTCAGGCTCTAAAGAAAATTGTATTTTCAAGCTGTCCCCACGGAGCCTTCAAAACGTGCACAAGTCCATCACTAATAGATTCACTTATTTTCTCAACTTACAGGTTAGGTCAAGAACTGAAATCTATGAGGCTTTTGTGCTTTGCACAGCATAAAATTTACCTTGTGCATTAAGGTCATTAACTGGAATGAGGAACACCAGAGATATTTAATATCCATAGAAGTCGTGACCTAAGAGCCTAAAGGATGGTTTGTTGCCACTGTAATTTGTCTTCTAAATCCCAGTATTTGTATATAGAGCTAACAGTTGGACAACAACCAAAAGAGGGTTTTTAGCAAGCTTTTCGCTTTCTCTGTTCCTCTACACACTCGTGCGCTCACCTGTGTAGATTAAACAATGCAAGCAAAACGGGAATGTGAACTATGAAACCTCCTAATGATTTCAGCATATTCAAGTAGGTTTCTTGATTCTTAGACTGATTCCTCAGCAGCTGACTTTCAACTAGATGTAACTGTAAAGACAGGCACTGGATGATACCTCATGGGGCAACATTTCTCAGTGAACTCTGCAACTACAGATGCAGAGGATTAGAAGACAGATGGAGGGAGATTTTGTTTTTACCAAGGTCTGTAGTGACAGAACAAGGAACAATGACTATAAACTGAAAGAGGAGAGGTTTACTTTGGACATAAGGAAGTTTTGGGGGGTTTGGTTGTTTTTTTTCCTTTGAGACACTAGAGCACGTTACAAGGAGAAGTTGTGAATGCCTCTCCTCTGGCAGTGTTCAAAGCCAGACTGGATGGAATTTTGAGCAACCTGGTCTAGTGAAAGATATCTCTTCCCATGGCAGGGATGGGGTGTTGACTTTATGATCTATAAAGGTATTTGCCACAACAACCTTTTTTGAGATTCCATGGTCCTATGAAATTTTCCCATACCTGTAGGTGTTCAAGGTTTACAATTTATTTACCCACAGAGACTATAAAATTAACTTCAAAAGTTGGCATCTTTTATCTGAAATACACAAGCAAATCAGTATGGGTGGGCCCTCCATGTTACCCTATCAAGTGCTTACATTCTTTAACAGTCACTATGCCATTCATACGTGTTGTCTCTGAAATGCATCCACTAATACACTTTGTCACTTGGTTTCTAGTACTTGTGACAGCAGGCATATATATCTGTCCTTGAATGGAACACTGCAGTTCGCTACCTGTCTACTTGAAAGAAATGTATTATCAACAGATTTTTAAAAGATGCATTATTTCATATATTATTTTTTTCAGGCATATGAATGAAACTGACAGGAAAACTAATTACACACATTATAAGAAAATTACTGACAGATAATGCAGCCAGCTGCTGGGACATCTCTAATAGTGTTTTACTTTGCTCAAAATGCACTGAATGAAACAGTTGAGAGAACAGGACACAGTTAAAAGAAAGGACTTAAAAGGTCTCATATGGCAACTCTGCAGCCTTCTAATATGGAAAATTGAGATGCAGTATCCTGATAAAGTTGTGAGGGTTTTTTAAATGACAGTGAAAAAGAAAATTTTGTGTGCAAGAATTCAGAAGCTCAATACAGAATATGAACGTCAAACAATGCATTGCATTTAAGCACTGCAATTACACAGGTTCTTTTTTAAACCTTATAAAAGGGGGGGGTCCCTTGGATTTTTTTTATTTTATTCTTTCTTTTAAAGGAAGTGCCTGAATTTTACAGGCATCTGAGAAACAGAAAGAAAGGTATTTTTGACAGTAATAAAGCAAACCCAAAATACAGCAACATAATTTTCAAGTAATACAAGCTATCATAAATGCATGATGAGTTACCGGATAGCCATTTCGCCCTGGTAGACCCTGGTTGAATGAGATGAAATGGTATGACACACATTAACAACAGAGTCATGACATGTGACATAACAAACATGCAGAGTACATTGTAATTTGCATATTAATTGCCGATACATGATGATATTACAAATCAACAAATATGAAGTTTGTACTGTACAGTATAGAAATGAGGCTTTGGCAATGGAAATTGTATGTTTGATCTTAAATAACCACTCTAACTAAAATGCTACTGACTACTTTGGATTCTTGCTGAAATTCCTTTTGTTATAAAGAGAGTTATATATGTAGACTGAAGGGAAAAACACTTGTTAAAAGACAAAAAGGTTTGGTGCCTAGGCACTCAAGTATGAGATACACAAGCTACCACTAAAACCACAGGTGACAAACAAGGAATTTAAGAATGCTCTAACAGCCCATTAAAAACCCTGAATGCAAGGAAAGCCCAATCTGTGACTGTTATCACACTGGACACCTGGTAGTCATGTAGAAGGCAAAATACCAGAGCTCTGCAGTAGCCTTTCAAAATGTTACATTCACCAAATTCCATGCAGCATTATGAGGGATATAAAGATTTGGCATTTTAAATGAAAACAACCAGGACAGTCTCCCAGTCGAAAACAGTGAGTTCACAACAGTTGCTCTTGGTGAGACTGCAAATGGCTATGAAAATAAAAGAGTGAACTAGCAAGAGAAATTGCATTTTTACTAAATGCCTCATAGCAATCTAAACCCTGACTGCCTGTCAGCAAGATGAGTCTTCTAAGTTCAGAGTATGAAACTTGGAAGTTTAAGTCAGACACCTCACAGAATTATTAGTCCTAGAACTTATTTTGGGTTTCTGTTATTATTACTATAATCTACATTTTTTTCTTTCCCCCAAACAGACCTATCTGCAAACAGTAGCAAGCTGAAGTCAAAGACATTCATAATGAGACACACAGCACCTCTAGCCACATTGCCTTGCAACAGGCAAACTCCTTGTATCATGATTTGTGATTGTTCTTTGTGCTACATAGAAAAACTGCAAAAGAAATTGGGGAAGCCGGTGTTTCTTTCAAAGAAACCCCACCATTATGCATTAAGTCTGGCCTTCACTGATGGCTTGTTAAATGATTTTTCCAGTACAAACTGCTGAGCACGTGGTCAAAATCTTTTACAAATATATAGTATCACTGCTCAGTATACACAGTTTACAGTAAAATCATCAGGTCACAGCAGAAATTCAAATAAGCCTGTAGCACAGAATGGAGAGAAACTGGTCCTGAATGTATCATGGAAATACTATATCTATCAAAGAAAAAATACAGTTAGAAGTCTGGAAACACTGTAGAAGAAACGCTGTTTTAAAGGTCACACTGTTACACCATGTGGTGCATGTGGATGGCATGACAAATACAAACATTTGAGATATATGTGTTTAGTCCTGTTCTTCAAGTCAGACTGATGATCTGCCCTGGGAATATACAACAAAGCAAACGACAATGCAACCAAGCACACAAAACCTAACCAAAAATCAAACAGCCCAAAAAACCCAGAATGCAGAAACTGCTTTCTTAGAAACAGGATTAGCATGAGATCCAACTAACTTAAAGTGAACAGTATTACTTAACATTCATCTTACACAAGCACTTAGTGTCTGCATTAACAATTACACTGCAATGAGCTGGATAGGCTGTACATTTCACAGAGCAAGCAGCCTGTACCCCAACATTTGTGGTAACTGCAGAGGAAATTACTACCCAGCAAAAAGGTGGAGTGACCGAGTCTTGACTTTGGGTACTACACTCACACATTTTTATACAGGAGTGAAAAAAATTTTAGCAAGTCATAAGCAAAATGAATGTAACATACTTACATGGAATTTGGATCCAAACTGCTACCTGGAGCGCTGAATATAAAGCTTTATTGTTTTAGAGGCTTTTTTCTTAAGGAACCTTCTGATTAAATCATTTGGCTCCAAGATAATTAGTCTTTACAACATATAAGTATAAATATCATCATTTTCTCTTGATGACACATGATCGTTTTATCACGGTGCTAACAGGATCTAACAGATTTCTCCCTGATTCTGGAAGAACCAACAATGTATCACTGTACTTACAGGAGGTCCTGTGGGGCAGGGGGAGAGGGAAAGAGGGTAAAAAAAAAAAAAAAGAGAAAAAAAAAAGTAAGCTTATGAAGTTATTGAAGAAAGACACATACGTTCGAAGTCAAGCACAAGGCCTTAGGTCTGTAAGTGAGCAATACCACTGAAACACTGTGCACATCCTCTGTTCAAGTATTATTTAGCCTTGGTTGTAGTTTGCAACTTGCAAATATGACTAATGCCTAAATGCATGCGCTTACCTTAGCAATTCTTCTATTACAGTCATGCAATCTTATGCAAGTTGCTTCTCCATCCATTTCCATGCATTATCATGCCATCCAAAAATACCAGCCACGGACTAGAATTCATTTTGTCACACTCCCACTCCACATAAAACATAACCACATGACCACTTCTGGTTAGCCACACAGTTGGCATCTGATCTCAGCTTAGCTGCAAAATGGCACAAAATACCCTTGGCATCTTGTCAAGACACACATGTACTGGCATCTTCCAGCCTTCCAACTCTGCCTGATAGGGGAGGTTTCGGTGGCCACCTTACAGTGCTGAACTTTCTTTTCATCACCTTCCTTTCTCAAGGCACACAGATAAAATGCTCCCTATTAAAATGTCACACTTCGTGAAGTGATATTCGCACACTTTTTCAATTAGACTCAAGGACTTTTGTACAACAGTTCTTGGAAACAGTATCAGAGAGCCACAAATCAAATCTACTATTTCAGACTTATGAAGCTGAGCAGCTGCAGGTCCCAAATCAATGGCATTTCATTAATCTTTTATACTTTAATTTCTGAATAAAGTGAAGTGCAAAAGGAGTATAAACTGGCAACAGCTGTACTTCGAGATTACTTTTAATATCGACAGCTTGTTGGTTTTAACAATGCTATTTTACTGTGCAGCAACTAAGGTGACTTCTTTATCCTGGTAAGCATTCTTAAACAGCATTTAAGGTGCAGGCCTGTTTTTAAATGAGAGATCAATTTCCTTTATTAATAGTTTAATATATGTTTGAGATGTATAATGAATCAACAAGCACTCTGCAAAGTAATTGCCAGGACCATCTGCAGGACAATCCTCAACCACAGAAGTTCCTTCTGTACCACAGCACTTTTCTCCTAAGTAAATACTAATCCAACACTGAATGGAAACACCAAGGTGATTTATATTAATCTTTGGCAGGGATTGGCTTCAGTTTTCTGAAGGAAAATAGTGCCCAATAAATGATCATTTAGAGAGATAAGAAAAGCTACATAAGATGTACAGAGATCAAGTTGGTTTGAAGATTTTTCCTGACTAGCGGATTAGATAGGACAGCCAAGGAGATTAGAAATGCTCACTTTCTCCTGCATTGCCTCCTTTATGAAAGTAAATTGTTCACCTTTATAAAAGTCTGAATCCCACAATGTAACCAACAGTTCAGATCCCGTGAATGTCAGCACAAAAACTGGTCAGCATCTCACACCATTGTCTCAAATGAAATGTCAATCCCCCTGCGAACAGTGGGATTTTCTCAGTAGTATACCCCAGCACAGCATAACCAACCACCACATGTTATTCCTATTTCCCCAAGAACTTAATTGCTCCTCATTTTTAGTAAGCAACAATTTCTTTCATACCAAGTAGTCTTCTTATCACATTATTTCCCTCAATACTGGAATTCTTAACAGAAGGAACTTCATTTCCTTCTTAGTTTCTTTATAAAACTGTTCCGCTCAAACCAAGGGGGCCTGATGCAACACTAACTTCAACTACCAACCTACATGGAGTTGCTGTAACTTGCACAGCTATTAGAAGCCACCAGAAGGGTTTGGCAAATACCAGTGGGATTCAACGGTATCCTGTCCAGGATGAAGTGTGCCTGCTAATTAATGATGCTCAAAACTATCTGGAAGGCCACCAGGTATATGCCAAGGTTCACAGTTTTTTACCAGAGAAGTTTCAGATCTCTCTTTCAGAGCACACAAGCAATTGAAATAAAAATGAAGCCATGCTGGGTATGCATCTTCACAAAACCACACACGAGTAACAACAGATCTTATGAAATCGAAAACTTACCTGTCTCTCCTCTTCTGCCCCGCTTACCTCTTTTCCCTGGAGGACCTAAAAAGAAGATGTTGTGTTGTCATTGTTTTCTTTACATTCTATGTAGAATATAATTCATGCTTGGATGTAAGAGCATTAAACAGATTCATTACATGAGATCCAGGGACTCTGGCTAAGCAGGGGTAAAAGATAGCCAGAATAAGTTTTTGCAATTTTAAGATAAAATTGACAGCTCCATTACCCGCTATAGGCTCTCATTAAAAAGGCTAGGAAAAAAAAAAAAATTAGAGGTCACCCAGCTCATCCCTCTTTCTCAAAGAAAAAGTTAACCACATCTAAACTATTACTGCAACTTCCACTGGTATTTTTCTCATAGTATTTCACTTTTCGGACCAGAGGAACATTTTTCTTTATGTCCAACTTGCTGCACTGAAGTCCATCATTTCTTGTGCTTTCTACCACTTACCCATGGAAGAAACTGTTCCTTTTCTTCTCTTTCTCTCTCAAAAAAAAAGTCTTTGTATTTCTCAGATTTGCTGCACCCACTCCTTTAACATTCTTAAACCAAACTTATCACAGGGCATTAAATTCCATTCAGCTATTCCTGTATTAAGCCCAAATATTTATGCATAAGAACAAATCCTCTGGAAAATGCATCCAGCCTCTATTTGAAAACATGCAGAGATGAAGAAACCGTCACATGGCTGGCCATCCCCCAAAACACTAAAAACACTGTACCTGGTGTCAAACATTTTGCTTCCACTTTGTAACACTTAGCCACAACAGCTTTTACGCTTTTTGCTAAGGAATCCTTTACTACTAATTGTCCTTTTTCCATAAATATTTACGTACTATGGTCACTGTCTGTTGCTGCCGCTAAAGCACAAATAATATTTTTTTTCCCCTCACTTCTGTACTCCAACTTTAAGCATCCTTTCTAAATTGCAGATATCACTACAGCATCCCCCCCACCTTTCTTGGCAACGTTGACATATTGTTCCTGAAGATACAAGGAAAATACCCTTGTGTATCTCTGTACAGCGAGGTGGGGGGTGCAGCAGCTGTGGTGGTGACACAGAGAACTGAAATGGTGCTGCTCTGAAGAAGGAACCACAGGTGGGGCTCCCAAAGCTGCTGAAGAGGGGCAAGCACAGGGGTGGAATTTCCAAAGGCAGCAAAGCACGTTGAAGCACAAGTACCTCCGCTGTGGCTGCACTGAGCTGTTTGTAATGGATATTAGGTGCACAGGTGGTCCTGTGCAAATGGCTAAGCAACTGGCTGCTACCGCTCTGGTTGCGAATTTGAACAGCAGAAAGATTTTTACAATCATCTGAACGATTGATTGTCCCCTTAGCTTTTATATGCATCCAAACACCAAATCTCACTGCGCATTATTTGCTTGTGCACTCTGGCTAAGATGGTGAAAGAAAAGTTAGTGATAAAATTTCAATATATATATGAGAAATAACATTAGTTCACCAGGGAAATAAAATAATATTGACTAAAAATAGGAGTAGTTCTTGCCTTGGAGGTAGAGAAGTTTATTCCTATCAGAACATTATAAATATCACTAAAATCCTTCTTTCTTGTTCTTATGATTACAGTAGTGCCACAATGCAACACAAATATAAGACAATGAAATTATACAAATTAAGAGTGGTGCAGGAGATTCATTCATACTTAACAAGGCAAGAATATGCTGAAAAACAGCAGAAGAGTCACTTCATTGTAGAGAACCCTGCAAATTCTTCCTGAATCATCAAGCCTTTGCAAAAGACATCTATGGAAAGTTTTTATGCCGGGATGTTACAAAATATAGCAAGTTTCTAAACACACAAACTTAACACACACCACCTCCCTCCCACAATTATTATTAGGGGCCCTGTGCATGTGCTACCTGCTCAGCAGTCCTCAGTAGAGATCTTCTGTGCTATCCCCAAGCTGTGAAGTGATTTGGGCTGATCGTAAGTGTGGATGAGCAGGGGAAACTTGCACAATGTTCTTCAGCAGCTAATGACCCATCTTTCAGCATATAACAAGATATTCTCAACCTGTTTTCAGATTATTATTTTATTTGACTCTAAGTGTGCTATAGGTGTTCACATGCATACACACACACAAATATCTACAACCAGCTTTCCTTTTGAGAAGGAAGGCAACAAAACTTTGACACAAAAAATAATTCAACTGCAGAAAAGCAAATGGTATTAAAGACCCTAACAGGAAACCCTGGAGGTAACTTCAAGCTATGAATTTTAGGAAGAAATTAATTTTGCCCACCAAACTCTATTTCCATAGAGCATTAAACTGCCAGTTTAGTAGCTGTTTATTGTAACAGTGAAGATGGGGCTCCCATTCAGCTCTTTCCTCTGACAGCAAGCACTGATCACTTCTACACCATTATTGTGAGATTGCTAGACTCAGATGGAAGCATCAATCACTACAAAAATTATTATTATTGTTATTCTATTCCCCAAGTAATCACATCACTGAAGTTAGGAAAATTACTCTGGATTTACACCAGCATTAATGAAAGTAAACCACTGTCCCTGACCTTCGTTTGCCTCATTCGGCCAACAGTATTTAAGGGCCTCTGGATGTGAATCAGTTCTCCCTCCCACTAAAAGCTTTTTTTTCAATTATGCACTACTCAGGTCTCTGGTAGCATTTACAAAGCTCTTAGAAATTTTGAGTTGAGAGGTGGATCTTGCAAATTTCTACTGTATTTTGTGGACAATCTAAGGAAATTTTCTAACTATTTACCTATCTATTTATTTATTGGGAGGACAAAACTATTAATTTTGATCAGTTAATCACAGACAGTTTCAGTTCACAGAAACACTATTGGTGACATTCAAGGTCATCACTAGATGACCTATTACTTCAGCTAGTACACAGGCTTTCACGTTTTCCTGGACAGGCTGCTTTCCCTAAATCTTAACTGCTAACATCATATGTTTCTCCAAGAGTTTCTAGTTATCAAAACCCTGGGAATTTTGCTATAAATATTTATTTTGCACCCGCCTATACTTTTGTAACTTTGCACTAATTGGAGGTTTTGGTGGAGCCTGTTACAGAAGAACAAGCGGTGAGTACAGTTATACTAAGCACAATGTCAGCTTACAAGTCATCAACAGATTTTTACAGCTTGCACAAGATATGCACCATATGACAAAATTACTTTTAACTTCCTTGTCGGGGGTAAAAATCTCTCTAGAACAGTATCAGAAATGTCCATGCTGAATTTAATCTAATCCAGACTATTTCAAAAGTAGTTTGCTTCAAATATCTTTTGACATTGAAAATATAAAACTTTTGTTTTTCTAAGTTTCAATCTCAGTGGAGGAGTCTGGTTAATAAAGGTTACTGATACTGTTCAATAAGTAAAAGCTACTTTGGCGTAGCCAAGTTTTCCAATACATTGTTTTCCCAAGCTCACTTACCTACAGGTAGGGAGTAAAACGCCAGAAGATCACTTGGTTTTCTTTTTTAACTTAGGGTTTTTTTCTTTTATTCTTTTAGAAATTATTAACCTGATTTGTAGAAACAGAAATTTTAGAATTTTTTTTATTACTCAGATGTCAAAAATAAATGCCTCTTCTATTCCATATCTACTGAGGGAACTTTGAAATTAGAAGAAATTGGGGGGGGTGTCTATATTTTAAAATAACTAAAGTCAATTACTTACCCGAATTTATGTTCTCAAGGACTAAATATATTTTTTCCTTTTCTTACCTATCATAAGAAACTGGCAAAACAAAACCAAAAACAGGCTACACCAGAAAAGATCCTCATACCCTCCACAGAACCAACTTCAGCCAGATGACAGAATTAGATTTTGACACTTGGTATTTTTACTGAACTAAAAGCAATATAAAGTAACAAATCAATAATAAGGCTGTAAGAAACAATTCCTCCAATTAACTCCAAAATCCTTCTCAATGTAGTATCATTCTACAGACTATGGAGGAACAAAAATGCAAATATTAATGGGTTTTCCATTATATTCTCAGAAACATTAAACACAACTTTGGTGACATTCACCTCCTAGTAATGGACATTCTAAACTTCTCCATCAGAAATCCCAGGTTATAGTGATGCACACCAGAAACAGTTTGTAGAGATAGATGATGGTCAGGTCATTGCTGTGGTCCTGAAGAGGTTGCCTCAATGTGCCTTATTTCTTACTCATAACTTAATAGTTTGTCCTTTATGTGCACAGCAGTGCCAGAGGTCTGTGTTGGATTTACTATTTTTAGACTGCTACAAGGGAGGCTGTTTTAACTAGAGAAAAGCAGATTAAAATTGTATGCATTCCACTACATTCCCTGCCATATATCAAAAAAGGGCACAGCCATACACTGTAAGGGGTGGGAGGCACATGCCATCTTCACACTGCAGAAAGACTCAGATATGCACTTCAGCTTTAACAGACAAGACAATCTAATCTTTATAAATCTCTAATTTAGATCTGTGAATATTTTTAAATCAGATCTAACAAATGGAAATCACACTGTCTTAAATTTTTTTATCATTGCATTTTTCCAGTGCTTTGGTACAAGTCGTGAATTGAGCTATGACACAGTTAATTTATTGAAAAGACACAAAAATGTAAAGATGACATGTACTGCTCACACATGAGACAGCATACGCAGGATTTTCTTTGGTTCAGACCTCCATCTACTTTCTAAAAAAGAGCATTCCAAAAGCATCAACAGGTTGTCTTTGCTCAAAAGGAGAAAGGACTGAGTTATCAAAAAAACCCAACACAAAAAAACCCAAAGAAACAGGAATAGGGTTTTCCTTCCACAAAATACATTTTTAGTTATAGAAGAAATAATTTACACTGTAGTAACTTTTGAAGAACAGGAGAAATGGGATCAGGTGTTTAAATACAGGAGGAGGAAGAGGAGTCACTCCAAGTGTCAGAGTAGAGATTCCTCTACAGCTGCTGGAGAAGACCATGGTGAAGCATTGCTCCTCTGCAGCCCATGGAAGATGGTGGGGAGCTGAGATCCTACCTGTAACCTGTAGAGGACTCCACAGTGGAGCAGGTGGAGACACCTGAAGGAGGCTGTGACCCCATGGGAAGTGTGTGCTGGAGCAAGCTCCTGGCAGGACCTGCAGCCCATGGAGAGACAAGCCCATGCTGCAGCAGGTTGCACTGCAAGTCTATGGACACATAGAGTTTAATCTATGGACACAAACTGAAGTTTGTGTCCATAGATTAAACTCTCTCATGCAACCCAGCTGCCATCATTTAATCCCATTCCACACTTCTCCCTGCCAAATTCAGAAAGGACTTGCAGAAATGTGCTTAACAGAGCTAGGGAGTGGATGGCTTCCCCAGCAAATGTGCACCCTGGTGATTTACAGCCATAGGAGCACCAGTGCAGACAATGTAGGCCAGTGACACAGGCAGGCAGCAGAGCAGAGATGCAGCCACCGAGCCTCTTTCTGTAGAATATGCATCCTGCAAGCGGCATGGTGACTCCAGGTAACGCTACGTCATTAAGCACCCCATCCTGCTAGCCTTCTCCTGATGGAATGGCCACCGACTTCAGCAAATGGTACTGAAACATCCCAACAAGCTGAACTCCCACCTGATGAATGCCTGGGGAATGTGAGATTTGACAGACACATCCTTGGTCCTTTCTCAAAGCACTGCCATCAAATCCATCCCACATAGGGAAGAATGGGAATATTTCTATCTCAGAAGCTGAACATGTCCATACTGCATGGATCTCTTCCAGTCTACTTCATCAGCCTTTTTGCTCTTGCTGCTTTTCTCAGCTTGTTTTAGCTCATTTAACACTTGGACTCTTCTTTCCTCCCACACTACATAATCACCCCACCTGGCGTCTCAGTCATCTGCTTTCGAGCTCAGTCTGTCTGGGGCAGGCTGCCTAAATTTCCTACCTCACAAAATTACCTAGCTCACTTCAAGCCTCAGCTGGATAAGTAACATTCATAGTTTCACACACAATACCTCCATGTTTTGTCTCACCACGAGGCATGATTGGGTTGCAGTGCTTAGATATGTCAGGGGCTCTTATGCAACTTGGCTGAGGAAATATAAAGTCACTCTATTTGGTCCACAGCAAAGAAATCTGACCCCCCTAAATCAGATTATTTGTATTGCTCTGTGCACGCTAAATGCCATATGATTACAGGTATCTAGCCTAGCATCATTTCACTAGCACCAAACACTAGTGAGGCAGCTCAAAGATCATCACTTCAAAGATAACTAGAACTAAACATATGTGGTTTTTCTTCTGTGGTAAACATGCTTGAAGCACAAAGAAGTGAACATACCTTCCAAAAATTCTAACATCATTCAGCATTATCTTTCTTAACTAATTCTGTATCTATGTCAATGTCCACTCCCTTTTCCCCTTTCCCTTGTAAAATTGTTGGCCTAAGAAACCACATGTGACAAGAAGCCTCACTGTATAGAATATATTTCAAGAACTATTTGTTTCTTTGTGTCAACCGTCAGATTAGCCTTGTAAAAATCAGAGATGTCTCCTACTGCATTGTTAGAGACCAAGAAACTTGCATTCCTTATCCATCCTCTCAATACCACTGAGTTGAACAGCACACACATTTTCCAGGTGTTCTCTTAACTCCTTTGTAAGGTGACTATACCCTACTTCAACTTCTCCATCTGTAACTAATAGTTACTATTGCCTTTTTCCTAAGCTTTCTCCGATTCTGCAGTGAGTCTCTCAGCATAGTAGGGCTGAAACATCTCACACTTTGTCCCCAGCAGCGAGCTCTAGCTCCGACACAACTCCTGCAGAAGGAGCACTAATGCATGTCCAGCAAAGCAGCTCTGTCTATACCAGGCATCAGCAGCTGGCGAGGAACAGCTGTTCATAGCCTTTCCTGCAGAGCCTGGCAAGAAGCATCTCTCAGTCCCCTGGGTTTTCAACCACTTTCCCCAAGAGCAAATCCTCCTTCCAAGAACTGCCTGTACTCAAAATTTATCATCACAATTACTCTCTAAAGACAGCTCACATTAAAACTGCAGATTCCACCCTGCTTTATCTCTTCCCTCTAACAATACAGAGGATCAAAACAAAATCAAAGGTAAAAATTTCTTAAGCAAGGATTAATGTCTTCAACTATAAAGTAGTAGATGAGCCTCGACATCCAAAATCTGCTTCAAATTCAGGTTTTGGATATAGGTAACCACTAGGCATCCTTTCTTATTTTTCATCTAGCCTAGAAGTCCCAAGATAGTTTCCTTCTGTAACAGCTGCAGTAGAGGGTTCAAAGCAGCCCCAGATTTTGAGCATTCTCTAAACACTGTATAACTTCCATTTCTCTCTCCCTCCACCTTCACACCTCAGAGATTTTGTTTTCTGGTGCAAATGTACTTTTACCTACTTAGCCCTATGCAGATGCAGACACTGGGTGTGTTTGAAGTTAGATTTGCCCAGCACACAGATGGTTTGATGCTGATGGATGTGAATGCTGCTCGTGTTGCTCCCTAGGGCTAGATGTTTGAGTGCGTAAGGGTTAGTCCCTCTAATTTTTTCTACCAGCTCCCAGCCCAATGTGAACACTAGGCACATAAAATATTACACAATGTAGATTGCACATACCTTCTCTTAACACCACAATATAAGGTGGACTATCTACTTTAAACAGACATGACACATGTGCTTGTTAACAGCAGTAATAGGTGTGAGAGCAAGTTATTCTGTCTAAAGATCCTCCCTCCCACCAGTTTCTATTTTTTCCTCTCTGTGTTTGTTTCTTTATGCCTATTTTCATGTTATCTATGAGTGACTAGTGTTCTAGCAGAAACACCACCACCAATTTAACTAACAGACCTACAGTGTATTTTGGGTTATTCTTATGTATGGTACCACTTTTATCAGATCCTTTGCCACAGCTGTGGCTTTAGGAGTGCCTTCACTCATCTATTCATACATGCATCACAAACCTTTAACGTACAGAAGTCTTGAGACGCGTTACAGTCCCAAAGTTTATTGATACTGAAATATTCTCCCTTTTCTGTTCAGTAGGATGAGTACTGGAATAGGAAATGCTGTTGCTTATGTGATCTCATCTTAGAAAGATGTAACCGTGCAGAACAAAGGTTTTTCACAGGTTACTGCATCACCATCATCCCATGGCAGAACATGTGTAACTGATGATATTTAAAATACTCTCAGAGGTGAAGATTCACTTTTGTAAGGCAAGCAATGAAATGATTCACCTCTGATAAAAGATTTTGTGTCCAGCTACAAGCTAGAATTACAATCTATCTTGCTAAAGCAGTCTGAAATAGATCCCAGTAGCTTAGGCTGGAACACTGGATCTTACAGACTAAATTTTAATAGTGAGGCCACTAAACTATTTTAATGAACATGCAATGCTCCAAATGCACATGGTCATCTTTGTAAACACAGAAATAGCTGCCATCACCTGGCTGGCAAATATTGCTGAGGGACAGCTGAAGTATGTAGGGATAGCTATTCTATACCAGCAAGGCATGAAAGACTTCTCATCATTTCAGCTTGCCATTCCATTGTATTATTATCATGTCATATCAATAGTTGGCCCTATGATGCAAAAGGCATATGTCATATTGTAAAAAACTACTTAAGTTTCATTTCACTTTCTCAGATACTAGCACAGATGAAATAAGGTAACAAGTTCTTCATCCTCAATAGAATTTAAGTTACTTTTAAGAACAGATTTCAGCGCTTTTTGAGGACATGCAACCATATGGGTGGTTAAATAACTACCCGGTACAACTGTAGCTGTATAAAAGCAAAAGCAGCAGGAATAAAAGTCCTTAAAACTTAATCCTGCATCCACCCTTAGGAAGTCACCATATACCTCAGTGTCAAAAGGTCTGACATCAGGAAAATGGCAAAACCTAACAACACAGCAACAGTGGAAAGCACGTCGTCTCTCTCAAACACAGTGCTTTGGACAGGCTAACTCTCAAGTACAGAGTTTGACGCAAGCCAACCTTTCTCTAATATGTACATCATAACCCTGCCTATATGTGTGGACAGAGTAAGCCTGCAGCACTTCGGTTGTGCTGCTGAAGAAAAGGGACTCTTCCATGTTAGCCAAAGCCCTCCCCCACCCCAGTAAAAGATGGGTATCCTCCCATGTAGAAAGCAGGGTGCCAACATCCATGGGCCACACCAGGGCTGAAACCTCTGCAGCATGTTAGAATAAAAAATGGCTTTTTCTATTTCCTCCCAAGTCCTGAATCCATTTATCCCTTCTGCTATAACTCTGCACCAAGTTCTTTGCCTTCTTTTCCCTTTGTGTTCATTAATCTGACTTGGGTTTTTTCCTTCTCAGTTTTTCTTTTTAAAAAGCATCCTTTTTTGCTGTTTGGCCATGTGGCTGACCCTCAGCTTCTAAACTCTGTACAACAGCTAGGTGCTACAGTTGGAGAGAAGTCCTATGCAAGCACCCACACCTGGCAGGAATGTGCCCTTGGTACTCTTGGAGGTGGAACAACCCAGGCTGTGGGCTTTGCTTTGGAGCAGTTGGGATAGTTCACCTCACTGTGAACATGGGCTGGGTTAAGCATATGAAAAGGATGGGTTTATCCCTTATCCCTTTGTGAAATTGGAGCGTCATCTTTCCCACCACCCCAAATCTGGCAATAGCAAAAGTTCATATAAACCAGGTAAAAAAGCCAGCCAAGGTTACATCTCAACCTTTCCCTCCAAATAACAGGTACATGAGATTTAATAACACAGAACAGGCGAAGCCAGTATCTATTTCCTTTAACTCATTCTCAAACAGCTGTCTCAACACCAACAGACTGAGGTTAATTTTTGGCAAAAACATAAGCCACTGAAAACTGAATCTCACAATGGCAAGGGAGAGGCAATGTTAGCAACGACATGTCACCAACTCTTATCGCAGCCAGTCATGTTATGTTCACCAGCAGCAGCGAAAGTATAAGTACCTAAGGATCAATGATTCAGATGACTCTGAATGTTTATCATAGGTTGGGAGTTTTGTTACAACTGTAAATGAGTATTGATTTAGGTTAATACAAGTGCTTCTGAAAATCTCAAAGTGCTTTCAAATAGATTTTTTTACTTTAAACACTGCAAAGCACTCTGAAGACAAAGTATGACACTCCAATTCTTATTTTTACACTGTTCTGTTACAGCACATACCAAACGAGTCCTTTATTGAAAAGGGTGCAACTTTTAAAATAGCTTGTAACCGACTATTTTAGTCTGACAATAATAGCAACATTACCTTAGACTTTACTGAGAGGATATAAAATTTATTGTTTTGTGTATTATTGATATGATACTGAGGTAGCTACTTATTACCACAGAGGAAGACATTTTTTAATCTGCATTAGAAATAAACCTGTAAAAGCAAGCAGCTTACCAAATATATCTGTATATATAAACTGCAGAGGAATCAACTTCATGTTTAAGTGTCTACAGTCTCTATCAGTTTTAGGGTCCCTTGTAAACCTGCAATGATCTACCTTAACCTACTGAACTCTTTCAGATTTTCTGTATTTTCTTCTCAGCTCAAGAGCAAGCCTAAAATCCAAAGTATTGACACAAACACCACGTAATTTGTCACATCAGTGTCATTTTATTCTAAAGAAATTATCCTGCAAAGTCACTGAATAGCCTCACTAGCTTTTTTAAGATGTGGAACAACAACATCAGCACTATATTCAGTTAAAACTGTACACACAAATGAAACAAATATTTAATATCCTGGACTATCTCCATTTACATTGTGGAGTACAGGTGTCTCCTCTTACTACAGATTTGATCTGCATGCTTAACTTTTAAAGCCATGATTGACAAGCCTTTCGTGATTATGATGACAGATTAAAGTGTTCATTGAATTTAGAGGGTTTTTATTTCAGTTGTGACAGTAGTATACTGGGAGACAAAGAAATACAATACCACAGGATTAAAGGCAGCACATAACTAGTCAGGCACTGGTACTGCAATCATCTTGGTCTAACCCACACATGCTGATCATCCATTTAAACATAAAACCCTACCCTGAATAGAGAATATTCCTTTCGAAGTCTTACTCACGTGCCTGCTCTCATTTCTAACATAATAAATATATCATCTGACGAGGAGCTTAGTGACAGCTGCACAAGTTAGGTCTAATTACAAAAAATAAGTGACTTTAAAAGGTTCAATAAGTCCCTATTGCATAACAGCACCAAAGAAGCACAATTATTGCTTACAAGCATGAGTAAATAACTAAAGGTGTGCCAGGACCACCTTACTCCCAAACCCCAAGTGTCAGTTTCTTCTAGAAAATCTATTAAAACATTCCCTCTGATGACACTCACCTACAGAAACAGAAAGAACTCCAAACTGAACACAAATGCTTCAAAACATTTTGTCTGTATTAACTCAAGACATAAACAGCTGCAGAAGACCAAAAATAACGAACAGGAAGTAACTTTGGGGACACCTATTCAACCTGACAGACAAAAGCAAAATATTTTTATTATCCTGGGCTACATTCTGCTCCTTAGTCTGTACTGTTTCAAATGGCATAGTTGCCTGACAAAAAAAAAAAAAAGCCTCCAATGAAGTTACAAACTGTACCCAACATCTCCCATGCTTTGAACATTCTTGCAAGACTATGCTCGTGAAATACAGCACTATCTCTCAGATCCACTGGACACTACTTCAGACTGAGATGCGAGTGCACCGAATAATCACAATGAAACGAGTTCAGCAGGTCAAAACGACCAGGAATTAATGGATGAAGGTTTATTATACTACTATCATGACCCGTTTCAGTATATGTCTCCAGTTATTTTAAACATGTTTAAAATTGACATTATAAATGTAAAGCTCAGTACACATCCCACATATAAAGAGTTTGCAGAAAGCAGCACAAGAGGATGGATGCTCTCAGCTGCTTCTCTGTGACCAGCTGTATCTTCTGTAGCTTGGAAACCATCCAATGCTGTAACTGTCAGCCAACTGTAACCCCATGTTGAACTTACAGAACTTAATCCACTCTATTATTGCCTTTTCACAGATGGAATCTGTGCCCTTTTCTTTTATCAAGGTCTTTCTCGTGACATAACAGAGACTACAAAAATCTAATGACTCCTCCTATTAATTTATATAGATCATCCTTTACCCATAGACAATGGGCTAGCAGTACAAACAAGTAAAATAATTCCATCTCTAGCAAAGCATGTGGAGCTGATCTATCATTTTAGACTTCCAGACATGCAAATATGCATTCACAGTCAAGAGATTCTTACTGTCAGGCAACTCTGGGCAAGATTTGCCTCAGCTTTGACTGAGGCAAATCTTGCCCAGAAGCTATGGGGCTTGTACTTGAGCAAATGCTGAATTAAAAAAAAAACAAACAAACAAAAAAAAACCCCACCAAAAAACAAACAAACAAACCCACAACCAACCAAGCATCTTGAGATTTGACTGTCTTAACAGAACATCAAAACTAGGGATATTCTTCACAATATACTGAAAAGCTATCTGCCCTCTAACACGCAACAGTTCACACATACTACCATATAACTAAGAATTAAAGACCATATATACCAAAACTGCACAGGGGTTTAATTATAATCTGTACTGTTTATACTTGAAGATTACCTGCAACCTTTACTTACAGTACTTTCAGAATGACATTAACAATGTTTTTTATATACCTACTACAAATGCAAAGAGTCAAAGCAAATTAGACAGGTACTTAAGTCAAAAAGTTAATCAGATTCCTAGATTGCAGCATATTTTCCAATTGTTTCTCCACATGAATGTGTATATGCACAAACCTGTTACAAAAGAAACACGTCTGTCAACTGTGCAACCTGCTTTGCATCTGCAAAATGCAGCCAGAGCTGCAGTAACATTTGGAGTGAAGTGACAACAGTGAAGAACAAGCTTGGAAAACGGAACAGCGAGCTCTTGGCTTTTTGCAGTCCCACAACTGAAGGTGCAAGGAGCCTGGCATGTTACATCTGGAGAGCTGTTGAAAACATGGCTCTGAGCATCACAATGTAACCTTCAGAGAGCTCATAACAGAGGCTACCCCTTCTACAGATGCTTGAGAGATATTTTCTTAACCTGCCCAAATGTGATGTATTCAAGGTGTCACAAATGGAATGAGCCACTTTTTACAAACATTCTTCTTAGTGAAACTGGACAGCGTGACTTAACGCTACCTCAAAAGAAAGGGATGTTGGAAAGCACTACTCTCTGTATTACACCTAAATTTCTGCCCAGAGTTAGTAAATTTATATGGTGCTGTACTGAAATATCCTGAAAGCAGAATTTAGACAGAGTTAAACACACTTTGCTGTGACTAAGTGTTGCATTTTACTAGAGACAGGAAAAAGTTAATATTACTATTATAATGGGAAGTTATATTTCAAAACCCCTATCAACATTAAGCATTAATCTTCTTTTACAGTTTAATCTAAACTTCTAGGGCTGTCTGGTTGAGAAAGTGAGCATATTAAGTTGAGGCTACGAAGTCTGATCATCCTCCTACCCAATTACAGTTACAACACTGTCCTAGCAAGGGCCACAGGTCTGTTGAAAGCCTCCAGCACTCTTCTCATGAAAACAACATCATGTGTGCAGAGCTCTCAGGCAGGGAAAAAAAAAAAAAAAAGTGTACAGCTTCACTTAGATCCCAAAATCAGTGATATGAACTCATATGTTCCTGAACAAAATACTGACTTGGCAACAACATTTGGAACAAGTTGCAGTTTGCTTATAAACCTACTTGGCAAGCCAGACAGCAGGGTATTGGAATAATTTCTCCTGGATAAAGGCACAGACCAACTCCTCGGTGTCAGTCATGAACAAGCATGCTAGGGGTCTGGCAAGATTTCTCAGATGTTAATACAGGGTCATGATCACCTGTTGAACATCAAAGCCCAAACATCACTTCTGAATTAAGACAATATCAACCCTAATTAAAGGGATAGTAAATGCAATCAGCAAAAGCCTATCCAAACTGAAAAGGCACTGCAAAACCACCTGCTTACCATGGCCTTTCAAATACAGTCTGAAGCCAGAAAGTGCCAGAGCGCACACACATGCGTACACACAAGCACATGCAGAGACAGAAGATGATTTACAAGTCCCAGGAGAGCCTCCCCTTTCTGTGGGGCACACAATGCCACATCTTAAAGTGTACTAGGTCCTCAGATACATCACACAACAAATAACACATCACAGAGCCAATATATTAAACATATGATACAAGTTAATTACAAAGTTATTAGAGACTGTAGTGACTTCACTAGAACACAGTATGAATTTCAGAGAAAATTGTGATTTATTATTTGCAACTCCTGACACATTTACTTACACAACCTGGTGGTGAGAACAAGCCATTCAAGTTGCCCAGGTTGACACTTAGAAGTAATTAGGAAAAACACCCACAAACTTCATCCATAGCAAATATGAGTCTCTAGCCTCTATCAGAGACAACTGGCCAAAAAAAGATTAATTAAATTAGATGACAGAGATTCAGATCATGCCATGAAAAAAATGAAAGACAACAAATGTATGAACAATTTATAAGTAGGGCAATATTCACATATTTTAAAAGACAGACCTTTATCAGTTCTGAATGATCGTATTAATTCCTGTATTAGAAAGAACATCCAACTCTGTTACTGGTGCAATGTCAGACATACCATTAAAATGACTATATGGAAGAACTGGACACAAAGGAAGAACATCTCAGGAACGTAAGGTTGTGTCAAAAATAACAGTGTCAAAACCAGTATTAAGTTTAGGCACTTTTGGATAAGGACAGATGAGGATACAAAAGTCTGGAACAGGGTCACTGAGAGGCTCGCTAATCGGGGCAGCCCTTTCCCTTCTGTGCTATTGAAACTCTTGTTCAATTCACCACAAAAAGAGTGACAGACATACCGAGTCACAGAGCTGTTGTCTATTAGAAGAACCATTTGGCAGGGAAAGTGAAGATGTAGAGGACCCCTTCTGCCTTTTGCATCTTGATTGCCCACAGTGATGTCATCATTGCCAGACAAAGTCCAGATTTCAGCTATTTCCTCTCCATGGTCTTTAATGTCATTACTTCTAATATGTTCAGCAGATTTCCCTCTACTATCGCAAAAGTCAAAGAGAAAGACTGTTCCTTCTCTTCTGGAACAATCAGTAAATGCCACTAGCACCCTATGATCAAACAATGACTTTGCATATTCATGCATTCAAAGATGTGACTCTTTTGCCACTTTTAAGGTATAACGATGTATCAGTAACCTTTCTTGTAGAAATAAAAACCACCAAAGACTAAAGCCAGAAAATAAAGGTGCTGCTGGCTGGTTCCGAAGGTTTCTGAACAAAATCTCTTTCTAATTAATAAGCCTGGTATTCTCCTTGGTCTTGCCTAAAGCCTGTCTAAAATGACCTAGAGACGAGGCATACTCTACAGTGAACCTCAGCTCCCCCAGTTTTGAAATATGGAAAAGGTAACAAATACACTGGCTTGGTTAGGACCTAGCATGTAACATCTACTCACTTCCAGGGTACTCAATAAAGGCTTTCATTCTGTAAAACACTTAAGACCGCCTTCTTCATAAGCTTAATCAGCAAATTTGCATCAAAAAGTGTTTATGTTAAAGTATGCAAGTGTATGCTATATTTGTAAATACTTGAGAAAGAACAGCCCACAGTGGTGAAGCAATGTGAAATCAGATTATTACTCCTGCTTGAAGAAGCAGATAGAATATGGAAAACAATTTGCTAGCATGAGTAAAATTGCAGGTGTTTGCTAGCATGGAGCTTTTGGAAATCTTATTGCATTTATAATCTCTAGTTAATACAGATTTTTCACAGCAGGACCAGTGGGGGATTAATGAAATTACCCTCCAAACTCTCCTAAATTGCATAAACAGTTCTAAGATTTTGTTCAATACTGTCTAGCAGTTCTCCTAAACAGTGAACCTGCCACATAGCAAACACAGAAGTTCTGAGTTATTTATGGTATCCCAGTCATTTGCCCTGCAGGGCACACAGAACCTTCACCACTGAGTTTTTCATACATCTTAAAATGTATGAAATGAGCTGAAAACTTCAGTCATGACTATGAAAGAAGCTTTGGTCCACTATGAAATTTTGCACCATAGGGACAGAACAGTATTGAAAATACTAGTCCAAAGCGCTTAGTCATTACAGTAAAGGTAAAAGTATCTCTTCCTTTTACACCACCTCCTGCAATCTAGACAATCCTCACAGCCTCCTACATCTATCACCAACTCCTGAAACTCAGGATCAGACTCAGTTTCCTGCACTTACCCATTCTTTCCACCTAGTGTAGAAGCATCTTTCAGTTACTTCTTTGCTTTCCATGAAACCTGAAGCTATCTGCATATATAGAGACATGAGAGTAGCTTTCAGAGCGCACTTTCACAAACAATGGAAATGCTAGCTGACCTTCCAAAAGCACCTCAAGCCTTTCTCCTCATCATGAGATTCTCAAAAACTTCCACAGCAGTAAAGTACAGAGGCATCACTTTTTTTCATAATTAACTTTCCAAGCTCAGGATGCTGTCAAACATAACAATTCCCCCTCCTCCTGCCCCCAAAAAATCTGATTAAGAGTTGCAATTTTCTAAGCCTATGCTCACATTCTGTAGAATATTGCAAGTAAGCCTCAATTTATCTTCATCACTGTACTTTGAAAACTTTCTTCAGTTAATTCCTGTCCAAGTAAGGGAATTTCTGATGGAAGGACATAATGTATAGTGTTGGGAATTAGCACCTTTTTTGTTATTTTATTTTTTAATAAAGTAATGAAAATCTAACAAGCATACAGTCATTTCTTTGTCATCTTTGCAACAACACAATGAGAAACAGTTCTCAGGACCACAGCAAAACTTAAAATTACTAAAACAGCTTTCTCAGGCAACACACAAACTACATTTCAAACACTAAAGACAACATGAATAAAAATAGTACTTAATTCATAATCCTGCTCTATGCGTAAATATTCCGAGACTTTCTATATCTCTAATATCTTTGCACTAGATTGCTACTTTCCTTCTACCAGGAATGACTCATTTTGGTTTCTCAACTATCAGAAACACATCATCACCATGTGAGCTATAAAAACCAAACAGAAACTAAAAACTGTAACTTTGATCTATTGGTATTTACAGTTGCTATACTTCGCACAGGAAGTTAGCTTATTTATTATCAGTTCTTAGAGTAGCTATCCACTGTAAAATCTTGGCCAAGTAACTCTGAAAGGATCTAATCAACTTTCTATTTTTCCAAATGTGGCTTGACTCTACTTCCTCTAATATGCAAACTATTAAATTATGTAAGGGAATAAATGTTCTGTATTCACAAATCATAAGCTGACTCTGAAATGTTTATTTAATTGGATTATTATGTATGAGAGGAATATTACATTACTAAGTTAATTAATGTTTCTGGCAGTGCAAGGTCAATATGGTGAGTACTCCTGCAAGTTAAAATATACAATTTCTTCTCTACCAAAGTAGCCAATACAGCAGAGCCTCCAGTCAGTATTTTAGATGAAACTTTGCAATGATGTGATTCAACTATATGCATATATAAGAATATGCATTTAATGAAGCTAAACAAACAAACAAAAACCAAAAAAACCCACCCCAAATAAACAAAAAAAAACCCTATCCCAAAATTAAAAGTAACAAAAGACCATTGCCCCTTGTCCTGTCACCTTTCACAGGCCACTGAGAAGAGATTGGCCATCTCCCTTTGTCTCCCACACTTCAAATATTTATGAACATTGATGAGATCCCCCTCAGTCTTTTCTCCAGGCTGAACAGCCCCAGCTCACTCAGCCTTTCCTCACAGGGGAGATGCTCCAGGCCCTTCATCATCCTTATGGCCTCTGCTGGACTCTCTCCAGGAGATCCCTGTCTGCCAGAACTGGACACAGGACTCCAGGTGAGGTCTGACCAGGGCAGAGGAGAGGGAGATGATCACATCTTTCGACCCGCTGGCTACTCTCCTCTTAGTGCACCCCAGGATCCCATTGGCCTTCTTGGCCACCAGGGCGCACTGCTGGCTCATGGCCAACCTGTCATCCACCAGGACCCTCAGGTCCTTCTCCACAGAGCTCCTCTCCAGCCTGTACTGATACCTGTGGTTGTTCCTTCCCAGGTGCAAGACCCTACACTTGCTTTTATTGAGCCACATCTGTTTCCTCCCTGCCCAGCTCTCCAGCCTGTCCAGGTCTCACTAAATTCCTTTGTGTCTGCCACTCCTCCCAGCTTTGTGTCATCAGCGTACTTGCTGAGGGTGGACACTATTCCCTCATCAAGGTTCTTGATGAAGATATTAAACAAGATCGGACCCAACACTGACCCCTGTGGAACACCGCTAGTCACAGGTCTCCAGCCAGACTGCTCCACCAATCACCACCCTCTGGGCCTGGCAATTACAAACTCTTTAAAGACTTTTTCAATTACTTCAAGGTCAAGACTTACTTTTGAAAACTTGCTCCTGCTAAATAAGCGGAATCAGCTACCAAGTTCTGCAAGACCTTTAAAAGGCCACATACAAACATCACGTACTCCAGAGCAATAGTTTGCATCAACCCAGAGAGCTATGGCATGTTTTCACACCAGTGTCTTAACATTATCACTGCAGGAGGCCTAAATGTTTTCTTAATAGCAAGCTATCTTCAATCATGCCAAATCTGCAATAGCCACGTGCAAATTTGCAGATTGGGATTTTATTCCCGTCTAAAGCAATGAACTCTAAAGACATCTGCAGCTGGGCATAATGCCCACACCGGTACTATTACAATGCTATGTCAGCTTCTCATTGTTTGAAGTGATGTATTTCATATCTTGGCACGTTATCTTGTTGGAGTCAATGGTATTTTTTTCTTGGAAGCAAGCTGGAACTGCTTAGGACTGTGCCAATTTTAAAGTACTGTAATGTGTTTCTGCAGCCTTTTTCATAGGTAACATTATATAGCAGTTTCTATTGTGTACCCTGCCAGCACTTTATCCTGAACAGGTGCTTAGCAAACTTTCAGACTATTACAGTGCAACACATTTGAGAAAATCAAGATATGAACAGCCAATCCTCTCAACAAAACAGCAACAGTAGCATGCAAGCAAACTGGGCCCGTGTTACAGGCCCCTCAGCAGGATCCCGCCCCATTTACTAGATCAAGGATCACGTATTACACATTGAAAAGGGCAAAAGAGGTTTAAACTTCAAAATAACAGACAAAAATCCACTCCCACCAATAGTTTCCAGTTACATTCACAAGTGTTGGCTTCCCAGTATCTTGCTGCTCAGCCACCAGAGAATTCAATGTGATCCAGGGTGTTTTCTCAAGGCTTACTCTTGTTAATTCAGTACTAACAAAATACACTACCCTTGGTAGGATAAATAATATGTAACTTCCCACTTACATATTTGAACTTACAGTCTCTGAACAAAGGTTTGAAATATTCTGTAATAACAAAGAAAAAAAAGACTGAATATGAATTATCTGGCTGAAATGTACAGTGTCTTGTCTGGTTCACAAAATGGGAAAAACACCTGCAGATCTCTAGAAATCAGTTCTGGATAATGAGCCGAAAAGTATCTACTCTGTGTCCCACTCCCATTCACACCAACTAAAAAGCTAATGCTTCAACAGAGGATTTGCTATGAGACACTTCATAAATCTTGAGACGACAGTGCATGTAAATCATACAGTTGCTACTGTACATGCAGATCTGTCCTAAGGAAGACAAATACCAATTCTTGTAGGAAAAAAAAAATAAGTGTAGTCATATTAAAAAGAATAACCAAAATTACTTTATATTATCAACTTTTTAGAAATAAATATACAGGTTTCCAGAAATGCAACTAACTACAAATATCTTCTAAGCAGTTCTCCAAAGGTAGCCAGATAATATGCCAGTAATTTGAAAAGCCCTAAACGGCTAATATCCCACTGCAGACTCTGCTCACAGGGTCAGGCAATAAAAATTGTCTGAAAATGGTTCTCACTGAGACAAAAGTATGCTGCTTCTGTCTGTAAAAGGCCTGCAGATTGCAGCACCAACAAACCCTAAACAATTTTAAGTGAGCTACCTTCACCGTCAGTGTCATGTGCTGTTAGCACACACCGAGACCAGAATACCCGGAAGATGTTTCCAGATTTGTAATTAATTTGAGCTATACTCTAGGTAAGTGGTAAAACTTCTCTGGATCTCAATGTTTCTTTGAATGGCACAAGTAGAGCCACCCCAAAATCTGGATGATGCCGATATATGCAATGTGTGCAAAACAGCTTGAGATCACTGATCAACATACTGTAAAAGAGCAAACTGTTACTAGTTTTTTAACATCTGTTGCTCCAGGCTTTGGAATCCAGTTTTAGCATAGCAGATTGTGCAGAAAAAAGAAGAAAAAAAAAAAAAAAGCACAGCATCTTCACGGACCTTTTAAGAAGCTCGTTAAATGTCCCACCAGAATTTCTCAGGCACCTACAGTGCATTATCGGAGTGCCACAAACAGATTCAATAACAGGTCCGGTGTCATAGTGTGTTGCATTGTGTTGGGCAGCAGAGGCAGAGGCAAGAAAAGGGTTATCAGACAGTGAGTAATGGAACACCTGCTGTCACCTATAGTCTGCTTTGAATCCATGCTATACAGTTTCATCACTGACAGCATCAGTGTGAGTAATGCTGCAGGCCAAACATGGGCCCGTCTGTCAACCTCCCGGTGTTTGGACAAAGTGTCCCAAGAAGCTGATGTAGTAGCGACATTCAAGAAATGCAGGAATCATGGCTGGATCCCAGTCACTCAGCAATGGCATTAATGATTCACACTGTGGGTATTATTCACAAATTCTATGAAACCTTTCATTGCACGAGAGCCACGTAAATGGAGACAATATGGCTCCTCAAGCTGACTCAAAACTTTGCTCACCTCTGAAGCTTTTCAGCATCAAAAAGAATTTGAATCAATATCTCCAAACTGAAGGATGAGGGCAGACGAAAGTCCTGCAGAGCATCCAGACGTGCCATGATCCGCTGCCACGTGCTAACCCAGTGCACTGCTCTGGATCCACCTCCCGAGCTTTCGCTTGCACAGGTGCCGGACAGGATTCCAGACTCAATGGAAATGACATCACCACCTCTCATTTGTCATGCATGGGATGTGTGGGCAAGACCTAGAGGCCCTCCTCTGTACTTTGCCTCCTCAGCATCTGAAACATTAATACATGCCCACAGACAAGGATTACAGGAACTGGATCCTGAGCCCACTAAAATCAACGGGGTTGAATTTTCTCTTCCCTTCCTACATCACTGCACAGAAGAAAAAAAATTATATAACCATGACTCTGAGTTTCTCTCAACCTGAATCAGCAGTTCTGTCTTTTTCTAAAGTCTTCTTTATTCTAGGAAAGCTTCTGTCAGTTTTAAAGATCCTTTCTTGCAGGATTTCTGATACCTACTACAGTAGTACCTGCTGCAAAAATGTCAAACAACTTTACACCTGTTTCCTAAATCACCACAGGTCTCAAAAATCTAAGAATCAGTACAAATATGTAAAAAAGCTTATTTTCACAAAATCTTACAGTTCCGTATTTCTACTGTTTATATTGGGTTAGGAAAAGGATATGCATGCTGTGATATTCAGTTCATTATTACACACTTAACAAGTAAAGAAATCTCTGCCTATGAGTAAGAAGCTCCCTGAGAAACTGACTTTATAAGCTGGCAGTACAGTGGCAGCCAGACCTGAAAGATGGTATTTTGCTTTCTAGAAAGGACTTCAGAGAAGAGGCACTGACTCAACAGCTACTGCTCTTCTCTGATGTTCTGTAGGTTCTCGAGTCAATTTAGAGTTGCTCCCTACCTACAAAAGGCAAACCTTAAAAAACACAAAAGAAACCCTGGAAATTTATCCAAGTCACTGGAAAAATGTATAAAACACTTTCAGTATTAGTCTCACAGTAAAAGTGCATCCTTTTCGGCACCCTTTTACCTTGTCAGAACTCAATCACTGGGGAAGTACTACATTTCAGGCAAGGATATTTGAGAAGAAAAAAGTTTCTACAAAGTGCCCTTGAAAATCCAATTTCTAATCATTCCATTACTTCAGCTCTGTTGCTCCTGTCCATGTGAGGACAGAAAGGTTGGTGTGCAGGAAAAGAAGAGATCTGAACCACAGATGGGCAGAGTGCTCCATTTATTACCATATGTGGAACTACATGGCTCTTGTATCCCCAAAGAGGTGGCCGCAAACACCACCTTGCTGTGGCTGCCATTAGCCTGTCTGATTAATATTCTGCTCCGAATTGTCATATTCATAATAGAGGACACCATGTGTAACCTACCCAAGGCACTACCTACAACAACGAAACTTAACTAAATCTGTCCAGCTCAAGCACACTAGCTAAACCCAGCATGTTTAGATTAATCCAACTAAATATAAAATAAAAGGTTACCTTTGTTAACCTTTACAGGTAGGAGACCAGAGTGTGACAAAAACCACAGCAGCAACCACTAATTAGCCTCAAGGAAGAAAGAAGTCAGAGAGATTGGCCTGGGACTATGTGACTCTGCCAACAATCTAACGTAGAGAGCAATAAATAGTTAAGACGATAGTCCCAGGGCAGGCGGGGGGTGGGGAAAATATGAAACATGGATGTCGGCTGCCTTGTAGAAGCTGCAGCTTGATGAGAACAGCTGCTACATGTAGTAGCAGAGCTGTCATCCATCCAACACCTAACATGTTGCCTGGTTGAGTATCCCATTCCCCCAGTACTGGAGAGGTCTGAGCTGTAAGACTGAAGGTCTGATTTGTGTGTGTTGTGTGCATGTTTGTAGAACAGGAATCACTATTTACCTGCTGCGTCCACCTTGACAAATAAGAACATTTTTTACTATATGGCAACATTGGGTGTGCTTCTCTTACAGTTGCAACCCCACTTCATCTCCCACAACTCCCATGTTTCTGAGTGTTAGTAGCAATGCACTGCATTCACAACTATAGTATTATGAAGACATATAGCTGCTTCAGAAAAGTTCTTAGAAGAATTAAGATATCCAGAGGAAAAACAAAAAAAGTACTTCAACGACTTGATAAAAAAGAAACCAACAACCCCAAATAGATGAGGTTTGCAATGTTAATGCACAACAGCTACATTCTCTTTTGGAAAGGTTAGTAACAAAAAGAAATCTTAAAAGAAAATCCAAAGCCCTGTACCTCACATCTGACAACACGCCAGGTGTTTGCCCTTACAAACAAAACATACATTTAAATGACAGAAATCACTTGTGGAGAAAGAATGTTTTTTAAACCAAATGATTTCTACTGAACAAGGAAGTCTTTTTGCATTTATATAAAGCAAGCATTCTAGACAGACAAGGAAAGAGACATAGGAGTGTTGTCAAGATTTTTCCAGGGTTTAGCTGTTTGATAAAACCTTTGATACTTTATTAATGAATGTTTAATCTCTGGCTTTAATCTTCAAACAACTTCCTAACTAACTGATTTGCTTTATTTCCCTTCCATATTCCGTCCTTATATAATTACTTCTTAGTTTTGCAAGTTATTTTATGTATCAATTAGCCTATCAAGAAATACATCTGTCAACCAAATTAAACTACGCTTATCACAAATTAGTGAACACTACTGGTGAAAAAAACTCACTCATGTTGTTTACTTAGGAGAAAATTAAAAGTTACATTTCTGGCATGTGAGGCAACCACTGAAATATAGACCTTTCAAGGACTGAAATGTAAATAAACACTTTCCTTCATCTCTAGTTTGCTCCAAATGTCGTTGTAATGGTAATTTATTCATAAGTCTTATGGAAAAAATGCTTTCCTTGTCACTTCCATTTCAAATACTAACACTTCAGTTTGAACGTCCAGAAGAATATACTGGATTGAAATTACACTTGAAAGTTTATTTTCTCAACCAACATCATGTGATCTTATAAAAATACCTGCACTCTAATGAGCTAAGTAATTATTTATGGTTGAGTATGAGGTACTGAGTGATGGACACAGACAGAGTGCAGGTCTTGGAACTCAAGAAAGACAATGTTTGAGGCAGTGTTTCTCAAATAATTGTTTGTAAGGGTAAACAAACACACTAACAAACAAAAAAGAGCATAAATACATTCTCTAACTGGTCTGACCAACATACAGACCTAGTTCTTGATACTGTGCAAAAAGAAAAAAAATCAGTTAATTGCCATGTATATTTAGAAGAGACTTAGAAAAACTCAAAGAACTTTCATAAGCAGTTTCTGTAACTCCCGAGGTCAAAAAATATTTCGGGGCAACTATGTCAACTTTTCACAGGGTAAGTAAGATGTATATCAGAGTAATCCATTCACCTTCTGTAAAAAATGGCACTTCTTTAGCTGAAACAGTCATTCAAACAATTTCTTTCTTTAGAAACTGATGCAATTGAATTCTTTCCAACCTGAAGCAGACTGGCACATTTCAACACTTATCTTGACTTTGCTGCTGGGTGCCCATGTACATGTGAAGGGAAAGATTTTCCAAGGACAATGCTCTGCTGTTGAGTATCTTAGATCAGAAATGAGCCCCACACCTTAAAACTTGCAAACAGAATCCCTGAAAGCTATTGAACTCCAGTGACACTGAAAGTCATAATATTTAATTATATTCCACCCTAAAAAGACTGATGAACCTATCTTATTGGAACCTACTGAAATATACCCTTCACCTGGGTGTCAACAGCATATAAAGAGGAAATTTGGGTATCAGTCACATTCATGTACTTCAAAAACACTTCTTGTTTGTCAGACTCTAAAATCAGGAGTCAAATATAAAGAAGAGATTAGGCACATATTTGGAGCACTGTAGAAACTTATTTGGGAAACTAGCTGATAAGGAGGTGGCTTATTCTAGAATAAAAACACAAAACATAAAACCATCATACCTAGAGTGTAGAACAGAACAAAATAACTACATTTTATGAGAATAGATTTTTTTTTTATTTTAATATACTAAACTCCTCCTAGATATTACTATATCCTGAGTTCTAAAGAATTCTAATGAATTTATTTTTTTACTGATAAAACAAACCATCTATCCAATTTGTTTTCAGAGATTTTAATCCTATTAATAACATTCCATTACAAAATTATCACTGCGGAGTCCCACAGCCCGGACCACATTTTTTTTTTTCCCCATTCCAGACAAAAAGCGAACAGAGTAATTAGAAGTCTTAATACCAATGTTATCTATATATTCTGATTTCCCCTGAGGGTACAGGGCTCACAAAACTTGCTAGCATGAAAGAACAGATAACTGCATGGAATAAGGTCAATTATACAGAACTATAGTTCAACACAAACCCCTACTGAGAGATGAACTTCATTATTTAGGAGAACTAGCTACATTTTTAAAACCAAGATTGGACCTTCACAATGTAGGTGGTAAACTGTCATGGCATTCCCTTCATTGTATCAAAACTCACTGTTCCTTTCACTACGTAAAAAAATGTTATTTTGATGTCATCCCATTATTTCACTAGTATCTTTCACTGTATCATCACAAAAAACCTTTTACATACATAGCTGACAACTCCTAGACAACAATGATATGAAATATGCAAAAGCAGCAGCCTGCTCACTGAACAAAAGCAAAGCCACAAGATGTTAGGGTGCTAGCACAAAACCTCACATGAAGCACATGAAAATAGCACACACTGGATTTGTGATAAAAACCTCCCCCTTCACACAGGCAACATAACCTCAACACTCCTGCCACACTATTCACTAGCTGTGACACAGCCAAAGCTAGGATTAGAAACACCAGGTGGAACTTTTTGAGCTTTGACTGTCATAACTACATGAATCTGCACCCAGGCTATTTTGTGTACAACACAGACAAAGGCCACTGCACAAAACGTGCTGCTATTGCAAATGCCAGGGTGTAGGGATCTCATGAAGGGCATAATCTCCTTACTTGCTCTGAGGCAATTAAACAGAACTTCTTCCATCACCTTTCAGACTACTCGGTTTGAAAGATTGCCCTTCCAGTGCTTTGCTAAACCTGACAGTCAATTCCTAGGAGGGAAGCTTTTAGAAATGGTTTCACAGTTGGCAAGGGATCCAAACAGCATTTCTTTGGGGATATGCCCTCCAGAGAAACAAACTTCCATACTCTTCTCAAATTTTTTTGTATTACAAAAATTTCCTGAGAATTAACAAGATTTCTCCATACAACTAAAACCCACTCCAACACTCCTCCCCCCCCCAAAAAAAAAAAACAAAAACCAAACACCACCTCACCCAACACACACACAAAAAAAAAAAAAATCATCAAAGCCAACAACAAAAAGCCCCAAATGCTGGCTGACAACGTACACTGCTACCATAACTGGGAACCACCAATGCAGACAAAAGGTGCTTAAAATATCCAATTTTACTCTTTCCAGAGTGGCCTGCAGTCATTACAGAGATAAACTGTATTAAAAAAGGCCAATCTCTAAAGATGTATCAGAAATTATGAGAGCTAAAAAATGCAAAATAATTTAAATATCAGCATTATAATACACTCTAATTCAAAAAGTGCAGAATACACAAGTTTCTATCTGTTACTCATAAGTATCTCCTCAAAACTCTGACCAAGAACCAAACCAAAGCCTCATTGAGATGCAGTCAAGCATCCATAGAAAGCCTGGCAACAAGTCCCCCACCACAGTGTGGGCACATCCCCTGAAGTCTCATTACTGGGAAAAATATGGCAATTCCAGTTGTGCAAAGCAGTAGCTCAATCTGTGCTTAGACGGACTTGTCCTTTATGAAGAACATGTGATTGTTTCTTTTTATGAAAAGGAAGTTATTTCTACTAAATTCTGCAAACAAATTCACTGTCAGTCAAAAGCATTTTTAATGAATGTGGAGAGCGAGCAGACTGCACTCTTACACAGAATGTCCTATGAGGGTTAAGAAAGCCTCTGAAGTTATTCTTCAAATGTGTTCCTGTGTGGAAATAACCTGGCCCCTAGCCCACAAACCAAACAGATACTTGCAGTCTCACAGTAGCGCTATTTTGAGAACCACAATGATTTCTAGAAGCTTCACAATAACATGAAATTTCTTCAGAGACATTACTATATATTGCATTTGACAGGAACTGATTCTGGCCTCAGTCAGCATCTCTCTCCTCTTCCTCTGTAAGGAATTATTTCCACTAGGAGAGGCTAAATTAAAGAAAAAGCACAAAATGAAAACTTGGGAAGAAGGTGATCCAAGCTAAGCAACAAAATGCAGTCTGTATTTCAGGATGCTTACTGGTCCAGGATAACAGACCTTTCTAGCTGCTCTGAGACAGCATCCACCTTTAGCCATGAACATGTTCTTAACTTGCAGACTAAGTCATCACACTCATTTGTCCATGAAGCCCAGTTTAACTTCCGTGCTCTATAAAAATATATCAGATTCTCCAAAGTGCCAATTACAATGCTGGAAATGGATTCCCCATTTCCTGAAAGAGAAACACTGAGTAACTGAAAATAATTTTTCAAAAATAAAAATTTGAATTTTAATAATTTTTGGAATCTCCGTAACATGTCTGTTGACCCACTAGCTAAAGAGGAGTTTCAACAAAAAGGTTAAGAACCATGTGAACAACTTATACTTTGAAATATCTGTATCTAACACTATTCTGATAGAACAAAAGGGCACAATCAAAAATCTGGTAGAACCTAAATTTTATCCTCTCATCCCAGAACACAGGAATATGTTAAAAATTCATTACAAACAAGCAAACAACAACCCCAAACAACTTTTCTTGCATTTGTTTATAATCTGTTTGTCTTTTAAACACTTTGAAAGATATAAATATCCTTCAATCAAGGACAACAGAAGAAAATATAAGCTGTTTCTCACCTTAAAGAAATTCTCACATAGCTTCAGGTATAGCTTCGCTTGTATCTGAGTGATTCTAGCAAGTTGTCTTTAGAACCAGCATTTTATTTTTTATTTTTTATTATATAGATTATTTATGTCTGCAGCTTCATTTCTCCCATAATGACATTTTAGGAATTTATAAAAAAAGCCCCTCATGAACATGGCTGGAAGCAAGTACTCTCCAAGTCGTCTCAGGAACTCTCAAGACTCTCAGGGTAGCTCTGCATGCTGCATGTCCCACTGTTTTCTAATCCTCTTGCTATTAGTTGGTTCCATTTTCCAGAAAACTGTGCCCTTCATTTATTTTGTGTCAACACTGTGATTGCCATTACTGTTCTCCCTTTTTCAGCTCCAGGCTTCTAGTTATCTGCTAGCACAGCTGAAGTCAGGTATTGAACTGAAAACATTATTAGGTTGCACTGCTGGAAGAAAAGAAGGCACGGCAGCCTGTCTGGAGTCAAAGCACTGTAGCTGTAGAAAGAGAAAAAATTTCAGAAAAAATTACAGTTCTGTGTAAAGGCAGTCTGCAGCATTCAGGACCATGGTCCAATAAAGGATAGATGCTTGCTACACTAGAGTTCATCGAGTAACATGAAGTAAAAGCTTCTCTCGTTTTGCAAGCAATTAACCAAAGGTTAGAAAAAGTTCACCTCCAACTCTCCTTTTATTTATACTTCACAGTGGGATTCATGTCTCAGGTTCTCAGATTTTATTACCTTACCTGTCAAAAAGTAAAGAAACAGCTATTTCAACCAAGCTGCTCAGTTAACAAGTTCAAGTCTGTATATTCAGCAACTGTTTGCTCACTGCATGAAAAGTGCAGCTTGCTCAGAGGCACCCCATAAGTTATATTCACAACTTCTGAATAGCTCATTGTAGTTACTGCAGGGTCAGTTACCTAACAAGCTACCGCAGCTATCCTTTTCCCCCTACCCCTCCTTGGAACATAGTCTTATTGTACACCTTGGAATACACTCAGTTACTGTACTGATAACTGTTTAATAGGTAAATATAAACCTGACATATATAAGGGATAGACAATACCACACATCACAAAGATATTTAGAAAAAAAAATCTTATTGAGATCATGCCAGCTTAGCTGCATAGAAGGGTTTAAGTTGGAAAAGACCTTGAAGATAATTGAGTTCAATTGTTAACTTCGCACTGCCAAGTCCACTCTAAACCATGTCCCTAAAACATCCAGGGATGGTGACTCAACCACTTCCCTGGACAAGCTTTTCCAATGACCGACAACCCTTTCAGTGAAGGAATTGTTCCCAATATCCAATCTAAACCTCCCCTGGTTTGGCCTGGAGATCACTTCCTCATGTCTTATCACTTCTTACTTGGGAGAAGAGACTACATGCACTTGGCTAGAACTTGTAAGGCACTTGTAGAGAGCCAAAAGGTCTCCCCTGAGCCTCCTCTTCTCCAGGCTAAACAACCCCAGTTCCCTCAGATGTCCTCACCAGACCTGTGCCCTTCCCAGCTTTGTTGCCCTTCTCTGGACACGTTCCAGCACCTTAATGTCCTTCTTGCAGTGAGAGGCCCACAACTCAAGCTAGCACTTGAGATGCAGCCTCACCAGCACCCAGTACAGTGAAGATCCCTTCCACACTCCTGCTGGACACACTATTCCTGATACAGGCCTGGAGGCTGTTTGCCTTCTTAGCCACCTGGGCACACTGCTACCTCATGTTCAGCTGGATGTTGACAAGTATCTCCAGGTCCTTTTCTGCTGAGATCTTTCCAACCACTTTTTCTCAGTGCAGGACCCAGCACTGAGCCTTGTTGAACATCATACAGTAGAGACTTCCTACCCTCAAGAAGATCAACAGTCCTGCTCAACTTGGTGTTATCTGCAAATGTGATCCCCTAATCCAGATGGCTGATAAAGATACTAAAGTGTAATAGTAATTAAAGGTCCCTGTACTAAACCCTGGAAAACACCAACTGAGGCCAGCTGCCAAGCAGATTTAACTATTCATCCCAACTCTTTGGGCCTGACCACTCAGGCATTTTTTTACCCAGTGAAGAATATATCCATCCAAGCCAAGAGCAACTAGTTTCTCCAGGAGAATGCTGCAGTAAACGGTGTCAATGGCTTTACTGAAGTTCACATAAACAACATCCACAGCCTCACCCTCAGTCACTAATCAGGTTGTCTGAAACTGGATCGCTTATATTCAGCCCCATTTCCATGTTCATCAAAACACTGGGTACACTAATAGCCACTGATTGCTTGTTTCTAAACTATTTTAGCAGTATGTATCTGCCATTTTCCTTCCACATGTATGGGGATCCCTTTTCATTTCTTAGTACTTAAAAGAGAGTTTATCTTAAGCCATATATGTTCCTAGTGCATGATGTAAGGTTCACAGTTTGGTGAGAAGGCTGTCAGAGTTCAATTAAATAATTTACATCACACGGTATTAATGCATGGGCTTTGGCAATACATCTCATGCCATATGTTTGAAAAGTTGAGAGCTCAGAGATTAGACAGACAGAAATATTCATTGTAAATCAGTTTGCATATTGTGGTACTTGATTTGCCACAAGGGAAAGCAAGCTTTGAACTATCAATTCACTTCATAAAAAATAAACAAGAACAGTTTGGCTGTTCATCTACAGGGTCAGGTGAAGAAGCTAGGCAAAGGCAAGAACTTGGTTCAACAGAATTGTCAACAGATGCTTTACAGTACAAGCTCTTGGAGGGAAGGGGTAAAAAATAAATGCTACTTGGTTTGTTTCATATTGGCCATACATAGAGAATCTGGTATTTTACTAAAACTATTGACAATATTTTAATTACTGGCTCTGCAGATTTTGCCTGCTCATAACCTGGAGCACATTTCTGAAGGAATTTTCTTTCAGATAAATTCCCGTGACAAAAAACACGTTTCACCAAGCATAGCAAAATAACAAAGCTACTCTCACAGAACAATCTTTAGAAAGAAAAATGTTGTAAGTATTATTTTAAGGCTAATAATACTAAAATACTTCGGACTTGGTTAAGAAGAGAGCCTGGGCTCAAGATAAATACTGAAGCTGAGTTTTTTGAGCATGGCAAAGCACTGAGCAGACCAAGATGGAAACATGGAGCTGACCACTGTGTGCACACAGTTAAAGCCTGAGAAAGGGGCATCCAGAATCCTAAGGATGGCCGATTCTCTTGCTAAAGAAAGTCAAAGAATTGCCTAAGGAGGAGAAATCAACTCACATCTCAACACCTAGAAAGAAAATATAAGAAAATTCTGTCAGATTTTGCTGACAAAAAGCCCAAAATGGCCGATAGGTAAACATAATGGACATGGGACTGATTCCATGATAAGGGATGAAGCTGGGGTAGAAACAAGATAGATATTTCTCTTCAGAAGTCTCTCAGCTGGTTTGTTCTCCAGAACTTCAATCGGAAATTCACTCATTTTGCATTAATATGTACAAAAAAAACCTTATTGATGAGTTATGCTGTTACTTCCTTTCCAGTTATTCTCAGGCTTTACATAAGATATTTGTTACCATTAATATTATTCACAGCCCTGCACAGGAATTCACCACAACAGCAGCAATATTTCACAGCACAGAGCTATTTCTGACCACAGGACGGCTGCTGACATGTGAACTTCCTAAATTGATATTATGTTATCCTAAGTAAATAAGAAATGCCATTCTTAAAGCACTGAATGCAGCTGATTTGAAAAAAATGAGGAAACAACATCTGCAGGGGGACAGACTGTCTATCGATTTTCCAAAGATCTCCTCTGTGCAGTCCTACTACATCACTCTGGCAGACTGCACACAAATGTCCTTCCTTGCTTTGGATAGTAATTTGTCAACCTTCATCAAAATCACGTGCTTCTCAATAAACTTCCTGTATTTACAGCATGCTGCTTTTATTTAAGCAGACACACTGCTGCTCCATTGCTTGAATTGTGATAGTTGCTTTACAAGACACAAGAAATCAAGTATGTCTGCCTGTTCACAGGGAAAGGAGTACATGACAGGTGAAGTGGAATGACATAGTTTAACACAGGAGAAGACCATAGAAATAAAAGGGGCATTTGGATGCCCAAAATTTTAAGAGACCTAGCTACACAGAAATGCTACAAATTAGCTTTTGACAGCTCTGTTTTCTCAAAATACACTGTGAAAGCCCTCACATCCAAAGCTCATAATTTAGAATTGATGGGTAGCCACCTGCTGTGCTCTAAGCTAGTGAAATGTTTTCTAATGTGCACAAAAGTATGCTTGAATCTAATTTAATTACCTTGGGTATGCCAGAAGAGGTATCCCTTTCCATTTCTCTTTCAGAATAATAATTAAGAATTTTTTAGTATGAGACTAGCTTTGATCCCAAATTTACACCAGCCGTCATCACCAACACTTGAAAGCACTCCTGTCATATCCACTTCTTTGTTTAATAAACTTGGAACACAGGCTAATCTCACTCAGATCACTTCACCTGTTTGTAAGAAATTTAATACATACAGGGAGGGAGAGACAAAGTGACATGATGCATCAAGCTCCTTATGCCAACAAGCTTTTTGTTTTCATGGAAATCACTATTTGGCAAACGAACAAGTCAGATTACTGAGCAATGTACTGCCCCCAGTATTTTGTCTGCAGGGTATTATGTAACAGCTGCTCCATTGACGATACTTTCCCTTTCTGGGGGAAGATACGTAGAGAGTAGAAAGCAGTTTCACTTTTAGCTCAAAGAATCTTATACCCTGGTTGGGAAAGGCAAAACTAACAAAAAAAAAAAAAATTACAAGCCTATTGGACAGACAATGTTGAGCTCACCCTAAAACCTCACTGTTAGCATGAGCTGTCCAAATCTAATATTTTGATGTCTAGATGGAGAGATGCAACAGTTCAGTCATACCCATTCACTAACGGAACCAGAGCAAGGAAAGCTAGTGCTTTACAATCATTTCATGAAAGCAGTCATGGTAGTCTTTGCTAAAGCTAATATTCTAGCCACTTATCAATACTGCGCTTATATATTACATTATGGGTACAGTGAGAGAGGAATTTGGGAAGTTCCATGTGAAACTAGCAAATGTACGATGCGGGTTTGGAATCAAAATCAGAGTTCAACCAATTCCACTCATCTCTGTGAAGATTTTTTTGTCCCAATCAATTCCAACTAAGCTGTGTTTCACTCCACAACTTAGCAGATGCATTAAGCAAACACAGCTCCATTGATCCACGTGACTTACTTATCACAGGCTACTCAGAGTCATGTGCCAGAAAAAAACGTATTGCTTACTGATCAAAGCTAAGGGACTAGGAATTGAACCACCTGGCTTATTTTACAGGAACAAAAAAAAACCACCACCACCACCCCTAAAAGAAAAAAACAGCCACCAAAAAACCCCACACCCAATCTAAACCCTATTAAATGGATTAATTGACTAAGAATAGATTGGAACTAACACTTGCTCAGGTGCTTGCTCAGGTGCTTAACAGATCAGGGGCTCACAAAGCCGTTGCATTTCTGCAGCAACACTATGAACTAGGCACAATCTCAACCTCTGCTTCCTCTGAGGGCCAAGTATGAATACGGCTGATACTTTGTACTCAAACCATTAAAAGGGTAAGAGTAAGGATGAAGAAACAAAATGCTTTGGAGAGGGATGGGTTGGCTAACTTGTCTTTACCTCTGAGAAAACCATAATGCTAACAGTGACCTACATCTTCCTCTGGAGTGGTACTCACATGACTTATTAGTGTGATGCTTTTGTGTCTGTGCAGCACTGCAGTGCCTCCTTGAGGTCTGTATTTTACATGTTCAGGCTTCACAATTTTCCCTAAATTCCTTGTGGCTAGGAATAACAAACACATAGTGTAGGTTTAGATGTAGATGGTAAATGGAGTTAAATCCAGTTGGCAACTGGCCACAGGTGGTGTTTCCCAGGGCTCTGTACATATATGTGGGGGCCAGCTCACTTTAATGAATCTTTACCAACAATCTGGATGAGGGGATTAAGTGTTCAGTTAAGTGTGAAGAGGACACTAAGTTTAAGCACAAGTGCTAGTCTGCTTGAAGGTAGGAAGGCTCTACAGAAGAATTTAAAATAATTTTTAAAAATGTATAAAAATGTTTAGATTAATAAAAAATTAAAAATCAAAGTTTTTTTTTTAAAAAGTGCTTGTTTTCTACCACACACAATCACAAAAAGCCATAATTGTTCTAGAGATCTCAGTAGAACAGAATGTCTAAAATTTGCCAGCTTTGATTTCATTTGCATGTCACAGGATAAAAGTCTGCAGTAATAATCTGGTGTTTATTCATCCACAGAAATCTACAAATTGGTAGAGCACTGCCATTGAGTGGCCCCTCACAAGGTCTTCATGCTTCAGAGACAGTACTCTTTGACCAGCACCCAGTCTTTCTACTAGCCAGAGCCATGCAACACTGCCAGCTTTCACAGGCACCTGTGCTCCCCTTAGCAGATGACTTGTTCACTCAACACTCACAAAACTGGTAGAGCAGCAATACAGTAGCCACGGGCTGTTCTTGCCCTTCACGTGCTTCCTCCTACAGACTCACTTTCCTACTAACACCTCAGGCTCACACTGCAGATGGTTGAAAATTGAGTCAGATGGACCTGTGGCAACCTTCTCCCAGCTGCCACCTCATATTGCACATACTGATCAAGTGCATTTCATCATCACCAGCACTGATGCCACCATAGGCTGGAAAAACGTTCTCAGAAGGCTACAGGCAGCCTATAAGCACCTGTGGTGAAAAAGTTCTTTCACCAGAAAATTTGGAGTGGTTTAATCAGCGATGGCAGGTAACAATGGCTTAAAACCCTCACACATACAGATCCAGCATGAACAGCATCCAAACAATTAAGGAAGCATTTCTGAAATCCTTTTCCAAGCAGCCACAGAATTGGCATGTGCCCATAGGGGCATTCAACAGCCAAAATCTTCTTTACTTTTGTCAGCAAACACCAAAGACTATTCCTGCTTCAACTACCATCATGTGAGACTACATGTTTTATTGCTGCCTTAGCACCAAGAAACATTAAACACATTCTGATACCTAACATACTTTCTGCCTCTAGTTAAAATTAGATGCTTCAGCTCACAAAGCAGTGAGCTTTTTTCTACTACCACCAAGCTCTATTTTCAGATCTTGCACAATCACCCTTCAATTGTAGGAAGTTATTGCTATCTTATTCTTGATTTTAAACAGATGCAAGTGGAATTCTTGACTTTGACTTGTATAAGTGAAGAATAATTTAAAATAATAAAGCTCAAGGGCCAGATTAAATGCAAGGAAAGCAACTGTGGCAAGCCCCTGGAGGGCATGAGACAGAAGAAATGGACAAGGGAAGAGGCCAGATATAGTAGCCCACATAAACATTCAGTCCCTTTCAAAACAATTATAGAGGAAGATATATTAGTACATGTTTACACTTAAGTACAAAGATAAATTTTCTTATTTTTCAATGCATACTAAGTGAATCTATTCATACAAAGGCTTTAATTTCACACTTTTCAATGTAAAAGCACAGACAAGTATACAATCCACTACTACGGGACAACTTCATTTGTGAGCAAAGGCTCTGACTGCAAGTACTGAAATTCAAGAGGAGTTTCTGGTAGAAAACAAAACTGGGAAATATCCAAACTGTTTGGATTTTAATTACTCTTGTACTAGTTCAGAAGAGCATTGGTTTTTTACAATTTTTATCCAAGAACCACAGTACAGAATGTTTACATTTCAGCTGCTGTATAGCTACAGCACTTGACATGAAAAGCTTTTTCTCTAAGCTACAGCTAAATCTAGTCTTTGCTTCTGCAGTGAGCCTGTGAATGACTGTGAATGCCCAATTCCAAACTACACATCCTACAATTTTATTGAAAGTAAGGCAGTAAACATACAGCACCATAGAAAGATGGTCTCTAGGCAGGAAAGAAGAATATTTAATTTCATCCCACTTGTACCACATTGCATTTATAAGGATGTGCACTTAGGGCATAAGTCTTAGAAGATTTCAGACGAGAGTAAATTACTTTTATATTTCATTTTATTATATTAAACAGAGGAGGGATAGACAAAGATAGCATTGTACACAAAGATGTCAAAGAAAGAAATGGAATACATAAATGGATGACCTTAGAAACGGACCAAAGAAACAGAGTCCAGAAGTACACCTTTGGAAATGTTGTTCCCTGTCTTCTTCAGTAATAAATTGATCACCATTTTTAGCCTTTTTGTTAGCTACCCATACAGCACAATCCTCCCTATACCCCTCATAGTAATGTGGCAATTCTTTCAGTTGCCCAAGGACAATAACCTCAACCACAATTAGCTTGCCAGTTTTGAAACTCATTGCAACTGGGAGTCAGCCCAGTGTCACAGCTCGTGAAATCCCAACAGACCTCAATAACACCAACAGTGAAACGTTCTCTACAACAATACAGTTGACAACAACACTATCATATTTTTTCAATATATTTTAGCTTCATGTCGCCAGAAACAGTGGATATTTCAGAATACAAATATTCAAGTAAAAAACACATAAGCATTAGTAATAAAAGCTCACCTGGCCCTAAATATCTCTCCTTACTTTAGGATGGTGTTAATGCAGCCATCCTGTTTTTTCACAGTATCCCTCAATAGCACCTTTCTATTGAAAGAAACCTAGGTGTCTCTTGAATACATTTATACATTAGCCTTCCAAAAAAAAAAAAAAAAAAGCTTCCCTGTAATTAATTCCATATGTTTATCATCCTCTCATGTAACACTCCATAGCCTGAATAGAAATAGACACAAGTTTCCCCATCAAGCTGATGTCTGGCTGTCTCAGCTCCTCTTGGGCCTTCCCAGCACACACAGTAAGCCAACTGAGCTACTGATGGAGTTTTCTGTCCACCATGAGAAATTTTTAACCAGCAGCCTCCTCTGTCTCACGCTATTAAAAAAGCTGTGCTGACTTTGCAAGAAATTTTTTTAATGAGTTACACAAATCCTATACCTTCTATATATTTCCTTATATTTGCAGGACATCCATCCATACAGGAGCTCTTTTAACTATATGGAAATCAAATCCTAGATTAAATCCGAACTTAATTTCATTATTTTGCACACATACTTCATAGCAAAAACAGAAGAAATCCACAGTACTATTTAATCACTGTAACCCTGTCTCACAGTATAGTAATTCTTCAGCAGAAGTTAACCTTCCACTTGACCAAAGTGTCACAGATTAAATTACACCAGGAAAATTAAGAGAACTTGGACTTCAGAAATTATTTAATCTTGGGACTTTAAAAAAGAAATGTAAAAATCAATTTAAACTTAAAAAAAAAAAACCAACAAAAATCCCCACAAAAGAAAAAAACTATCAATCAGTTATAGCTACTTAAAGAAAAACTGCATCACCGGTGATTTTTATTGAGGGAGAAGGCACAAAATGTTCCTGTAGCTGATGACTAAAAAACAATTTCCCTTCTCTTTTGCCACACTACATGACATGGTCTTTAAAAACATCCCATTAAAAACTGTTCTGAAAAATCCTTCAGTTACTGAAAGGGTTTCTAAGGCGCTCAGAGCACTGGAATTTCAAACCCCAGAGGAGAATCTGGTTAGAAAGACAGATGTGGTCATATTCATGAAAGCTTGCTTTCCATACTCTTAATCACCTCCAGACATTGTAGAAGTCATATTGTGCAAGAAAGGTATACTGTAACATATGCTTTGTCTGCTGCCTACAGTGTGTGTTAGACTCAAGTAAGGATTAGGTATCTGTTTGGGAACCAAGCATGAACCTCATGCTTTATCAATAGCTAGAGTCCCAAAATCGGTAACACTTCTGAACATAGACGAGAATTAATTATTTTTCTTTTGATGAGCAAATAAATTATGCAATTAAGAAGCAACACGTTACGTTTTACAGACTTTTGACTACATTAAGCATTTAAAGAAAACCCCAATACTCTGAATCCACAATCAGTATTAACAGAAGTCCCACTCAAAGGTAATGAAACAGGAATAATTCCTATTACAATCTCTGCATGAAGCACAAAAAAAAGCTTCTCTTTCTTATGCTCAAACTCTGTTATCAAGGAGCTTAAGAAAGAAAAAATAAGCCAAGCCTGACAAGCAGTTCTCCTAAAGCCTTTATTAGCACATAGCATAAATAATACTTAATACTTTCCTTTCTGTGATATTTTGAAGCAATTGTTACCAACTGAATGAACACATGGATAAAGCTTACTGTCAAAATAAAAATTCTGAGACTTACAAATGTTTTCCTGGGGAAAGGAACGATTAACAGGTGAAGTTAAGTAGATACTGCCTCATTAAGCTGTCACATTACATTTCATTATTGTCTTTCACATTCTAATGAGATGAGAACACTGTTTACTACATTAACATTAAAAAAGAAAATATTCCAAATTATTCCATTAGCTAATGAAAATTACCACCGTGACACAGAGTGAAAAAAGCAAAACCGATCTGCATGTCTTTCATTGTGTATTTTCTAAAGAACATAAAGAGTAATAATCACAAATATCATTCCACACATGATGGTACAACTATTGACAACTTAAGCCAACAGAAAGAAACAGAAAATGTTGATTATATCAACAAGTTGTTTATCTACAAAACAAAGACAACCAAAGAAATTCTGATGTTTTTAAAAGACATATTGCCAATTACTTATGTCCTGGTTGCAGTTTTGTCTGTTCCCAAAAATAGTCACAATTCAGCCTAACTGGAATGCTAGTCAAGCCTCTTTCAACAAAGTTTTAAGTCAGCACCTTTCAGCACCCACATAGTATTTCTAAGGCTAAAGCATAATAAATACACTGTTACCGCTTCACAAAGCAATATCTTTAATGAAAAGCAATTTTCAACTTGTATTAATAATTCTACTCCTTTCTTATGTCATTTAATTAACCAAGACACTATAGCTCAGTCACTGAAGCTGCGCACAAAGGTAGGCTGAAGCAAACATTTGAAGATTTGCAACCTTTTGTTAATTAACTCGATTTGTTTTCCTACAATACTGTTCCATAAACCCTTTCTTTCATTTTCACACCTCATAATGAATTCAGGGAGCTTTTCTGAAATGGGTTGATTGGTTTGCTTGTGGTGGAAAATTCTGTGTAGCTTTGATTTGTACTCCATTCCACATAAAAAAAAAAAAAAACAAACAAAAACCAAACTGAAGTAAGAGGGGATCCCAGATGCAGTACATCACAGTTTTCTGTTGTTTTCCAGATAAATGCTATCTTTAAGTTTTCCATTTATTTTTACATTTTCCTCTATACTACAGTGAGTAGGCACTGAAAGGTTCATGTGCCCAGTAAAAGACTAAAACATCAAATTACAGGCTAAAAGAGATTAATTTAAAAACAAGATTTAAAGGATGCTAAATTGACACATATTAAGCAAATATAGTGAATATGCTATTAATGCATTTTTAGGAGATGCATAGAATATTTATCTGTTGAGTACAGATCACTCAAACCACAGGTATCTCTTATTCTAGTCCTTACTTACATTCCTACATGCTCACTGAGGACTGTCATTTAACACTAATCTTCTGTCAGATGACCTACTTCAGTACCTGAAGTTGTCACAGCACTGGCTATCACTGTTAACTACACCCTCAAAACTAATGTAAGGAACAAGTTGGAGGTTCCCAATTATTTTACTCTAGCTTTGTGACAAATTAAATTGCAGGGAAGTAAGTTTATGCTCATTGCCTTCCACCTGCCCTGAAAGGCATGTGTTAGCAGAACATCGCTCCACATTTCTTGGTCTTACTCTCCCATCGCCTTTTACTTCCCTGCACTTATCCCAAAACCTCTAACTCTTCTGTGTGAGGACTCCTCACCCTGAGGAAGGATTGGCAGAGGCAACATGTGATGAACTGACTTCAATCCCCCAACCTTACATTGGTTTTGGTGGTAGAGTTTTTTGTCAGATGGCGGGGGGTGTTTTGTGGGGAACTGCATCACTATTACCTTGCCCAAGCAAAAGAAAAATATATTCAAGCTATCAAAACAAGAAATATTAACTCAAATCCACATATCAGGACAGTTCAGTCAGTGCAAGAAACAAAGCAAATAATGAGGAATTATGTATGCTCTCAAATCAGCCTTCACTGCAAGCTTTTAATTCAGTTATTTTTCTGGTAGCAATACAGCTTCATGCTTAATATTTCTATCTAAAAAAAGGGTGGCAAAATCCAACCACATTTATTAAAATTCACAAAGTATATTATAATAAAATATACTTAAATTCACTTCAGGTCTTTTCAGAAGAAATAACCAGTAATAAAAATTCTTACAGTGGCAATTTTTTTTAAATGAGTTTTCCATTATGATGAAAAATCTCTCTTAAGGTATGAATGCTCATTCTCTCTCTTCCATCAAAGGTTACGTGGAAAGAAAGCTGTACAAGCCCTCATACTAAGAGCTAGGCCAGACACATTTTCCTAAAATAAAGAAAATTTGTGGCAAAAGAAGTTCCCTCATAGCCATCTCTGAGCCAGTCCAACAGCTGACGGCCCCATTCGGCTATCATTCTCTGCTCTCACACCATTCCTGCATCCCTTGACTCGGTTCTAGTACCAACATAGTAACATCATAATCACTTCTCTAACTTATTAGGTAGCTATAATTGGCCTTGAATCTTATCTTCCTGTAAGAAATTATTCCTGAGGGTCTGGACACCTATATATGAAGAAGAAAAAAAAAAAAAGAAAAAAAATTCTTTTTTTTTTAATGTAAATGGCAACCAATGTAGCAAAAGGCATCTGTACATTACAAGAAATTTCTTCAAGTCCTGCAACAATATCACTGTCAAAGGCTGTTGCAGAGAATAGCCTTGTCTATGAGGAATCATTATATCTCAGTTACTGGGGCTGAAGGATTATCCAAAACGCCAAATATCTTTTAGTAAGGCTCTGCAGTAAGGTAACCACACATCAAAAATGAGTCAAAACCCTGAAGTCTACAGCATTTAGTCAAGACACATGTGACAAGAACTTTGTCTCTAGGTTGATGATTACATTAATGTACAAAATGTCCCGTTTCTTTCAGTCAAACCATTTTGCAAGTTTACCTATGAATAAAAAGCTACTCAGTGACACAGGAGAAATGAATGAGTTGACAAGATCTGAAGTGCCATATTTTCTTAACACTGGGTGATCAGAGAAAAAGACTTTTAAAGAAAATTAAAACTAATAGCTGTATTGGACAAGTGTGAATAATCTCTTTACTGTGATGTATTTCCCTTAACAACTAAGTGTGGATAAAAGATCCCTAAACAGAACAGGAAGAGAGCTGCTTCTTTAGCCCCCTGATGACAGAAGCAAATTGCTTGGTAACTATGGGGAGAGATTTGCATGAATGTGCTAAACAGATCTCTCCCCCTTGGTATCACACAGAGCTACAGCAATGCTGTTTCAGTGATTGCAATTTTTATTCTCCTTGGCACACTCCTTGGTGATATGAGCATTTTTTTACTTTATAAAAAGTATCCAATTATTGAGCTGTCCTTTTTCTGTGGTCAAAAAGGCCCACGCAACCTCTAAACATTATCTGGTTTTCATTTTATTTTAGAAAAAAAATTAATTGAACATCTTTTTAAAAACATGCTGCAATGTTTAACTCCTTTGAAAACCACTGATATTACACAATGAAAATTATTATTTATGTCTGTTACTCTTTTCTCAAGTCTGTTCCAAATCTCTACTCAAAAGCACATTCGCGGAAATCACTCAAGTGATTTCCTACACAAAACTATGAATAAAGAGCCTACAATATGGTTTAAAATTGTTGAAGTCTAAAAAGAATTTCCAGTTGTAGCAGTATGGTGATTTCACCCTGGCTGTAGGCCAGACTCCCACTAAGGCCACTCTATCACTCCCCTCTTAGCTGGACAGAGGAGAAAATACACGTTGAGAGGCTTTGGAGTCAAGATAAGGACAGGGAGAGATCATTCTGCAATTAGGGTCACGGGCAAAACAGACTCAACACAGAAGAAAAGCAAGAAAACTCTCTAATTTATTACACTACAGAAACACACAGAAAACAGTCAGATAATGAGAAGTACAAAACAGCTCTTAAAAGACTACTCCCCACCCCTCCCTTCTTTGCAGACTTCACTCTATTCATGATGTTTCTCTTCCCCAGGATGGCAGGGGGGAAAGGGGTGGGGGGCTGGTGGCACAGAAATAGGCCATGGAGGCTTCAATCTTCAGTCAGTTCCTCATGAGTTGTTCTTCATGGGGTGCCACCATTACACTCACTCTCCCTGTGCCACTATGGGGTCCCACCCATGAGAGACAGTCCTCCACTACTCCCTCCATGGGTGTCCTCTCCCACAGGGCCCTATCTTTAACTTTCTTGCATGTGAAAACCCACCTGGATAAATCATGCTAAATACCCATACCCCTTCAGGTACTTCAGGTTACATGCTTCTTGCAATGTTTATCTTTGTAAGAAACTTCTTACAAAATAAAACATGTTTCTTACAATGTTAACGATGATTTCATCTTTTAGTAACAAGCTGAGGATATCTTTAAAATTGTCTCATGGATCCATATTCAGATGCATTGTAAACTATTTTTACAAACATACAAAGCAGCGGTTTTTAACTGATTTTTTTCCCTCCAGAAGTTGTGCATCAAAGACAATGAGTCTGAACCACAGCTGTCTTCAGACTCCCACATATGGTTTTCCACACCAGCCACTATTCATTCTGATGCACACACCTGGAATAATCACCTTCTTTAGGAATAACAGGAGTAATCTGAGGTGGCTTTGGGTGTTTTTACAGGGATAATTTTGATTCTTTGCTCTTGCATATATACATTGTGCACCATGGTACTATGCTGACTTGTTTTTGCATGTGATGTAGTAACACCTCTCAGTTGATTCTGAAATGTGAATAATAATTACCTCTTCTTACTGGTCCAAAAATGAAGAAACATGGCAAAAAAAATGATGACAGACAAGAGAGCATAAGAAAACATGTGTGAATCTTGTCTTTCCCCTGAAAAAGCATCAAACTAACCAAGATGATTTTTCAGGACATGGTCAAGTAGGATGAGAATCCACATGATGTAGGGGGTGAAGTAGAAACTAGTCATCACTGATAGAGAAGGAAGAGTCTTTAGATCACCAGTAAAAATGCTAATATCTGTATGTGCCTTAAAGACCTACAAGACACCTATGAGACTGCCACCTGTAGAACAGAAGTTCAGCTGAGACTAAATAATAAAGCAATTTACATCCCTGGAGGACAGAGCGCTTTTCTTCATCAATCTGTGGGCAAAAATAAAGCTTCAACAAAGTGTCACTGGATATGGTGCTACAAAATGAGGAAAACAACTTCCTGCATTTTGCAAACACAATAAGAGAATAACATACTTCAGAAATCATGGCTTAACCTCCATCCTCCCTCTGATAACCTAATAGAATATATTACACTGCAGCAAGGACAGGAAGAATCTATATGCTAAGGCATCTCCATTGTAAAGAATACTCTAGATTAAATGTTAATATTTCTTTCTTCCTATTGAATGAGGTACATAGACAGAAAGGAAACTATGACACACATTTTCCACTTGATTTATACAAAGGCTTCCATTAATATACCAACAACCAAATGCCTGCAGCAAGTAGAGCATAACCATATGTAAACTATATGTCCACATGCACACACATCAAGAGAGTTTGATTACACTCAGTGTAATTAGAAACTCAATTAATCTGTGATATCTAAACCCAAGATGCATATATAGTCTTAAGGCCATTTTCTGTCATTGGAAGGATACTTATATGTTGCATGGATTTCCATATTTCATTGAAGCACTGCAGTAAAACAGATTATTCTAGTGCATTTCATATTTCAGTAGTATTTATCTCTAGCATATTGTAATCAAAATATAATTTGTATGAAGCCTCCCTGTGGAGCCCCAGATACTGACAAATTCAAATTTGAATGTATCCTCTTCTGTGCCTGCTCTTAGATGACTGATTTAACTGCTGATCTTCTGCAAATTTATGAAGAGATACTGTAGCTATTTTTCTCAGTATTTCTCAACTTTCACTGCATCATAAAAGCAACTCTCTCACAAACACTACTGGGTACTTGTGAAGACGGAGTTCAGATGGTTCCCACCATACCTCTATGGATGGCAGAGTATGAAAACCTAACTCTCAACTCAAACAAAGATATGCTGGCATAACACCACACAAAATTAGCAGTATTTCACTCTTCAGTTTCAGTGTTAGGCTTATTTAAGAATAATAAGAGAAAAGATAGGGGAGAAGAAAAGTGTTCAGTGATATGACAAGACCACAGCTGTAATTCAAGGTACCACATTATTGCTCTGACTTATTTGCAGCATGAGAAGCAAGTAAATGAGCATGATACAGTCCTACCTGCCCTGCATGCCAGTAAGTACTGCAAGTCAGACTATGGTACCACTGTGGCTTCATTTCTCCACATGAACATCCAACATCATTAAGTAGACCTTACAAGAAGCCTCAACTACAGCTCTCTACAACAGGTCAAATGTCTTGTCTCCATTTGGTGACAGAACAGCAACGTTTGTTGTTCAGATAAGGGATTAACCCCATGGCACTACATTACCTGCCTACCTGATTTCTTGGACAACATGTGTGTAAAAGTCCCAAGTAACTATATAAAGTTTTGGAGTAAGACCCACATGAATAAGTGATGAACAGTATTTTATATTCAGTAAGAATGCATAAGAACAACTTCCACACTGAAGCATAGAGATTTTACACTGTGCCAAGTGCCAATTAAAATCTGAATAAATTTTTCCAAATAGTCTTACTCAGTGTTAATACACTTATTTGGCTCTACAGATCTTACTATCTAAAAAAAACAATGGAAACAATATTCAGGAACAGAACATCAGAAGTTGGCAGTAACATATCGAAGCACAAAAGACATTGTTCGCCATTTCTTCTTCATATTGCTGAAGTAACAAACCTTTAGAGTAAGCATTACTAATTAAACTACTACCACCACTATTTCAGTATGCAGTAGTAGTCCAAGCACATCAGATATGTGTTTCAATGTAAAAAATAAAACTTAAAAAAAGAATAGTCCCACCCCTTTCATCCACAGAGTAAAAAGCTATCACTATGATGGGCATGACTGACAAAAGGGCAAAGTTCTTTGCAGAAAAACCTTCATCAACCAAGCCACTCCTACCACAAGCCAGCTGAGTTAGTGAATTATTCTTATACTTCCCTCATTTTCCATTTCAAAATGCCCCTTTTCTTAAAGAAAATATATTTATGTAAGGAATGATTGTATAACATTTGCATTTGTGCAATAGAGCATTTTTCAAGTGTGTTACATATACTTGTTTACCACAGAGTAAGGGAAGAAAATAACTTTCCATGCAATACCGGTAGTTTACAAGATATAGTGCAAATCCAGAGTTTCAGGTGGACCCTTGTAACAAGCTTACATTTCAAATACAGTTCATGTAGCAAATCATCGGAACAAGACAACAGTAAGAAATCTTTGTGAAAATCAGCCATATTAATCTCTCCACTACGACAGCTCAGTAACAAGTGGCTCAATCATTACAGTTCAAACTATATTTAGGGTAAAGTAAGCAAACAAGAACAATACAGAATGGGGAAAAAATATACTTTCTGAAGAACTACTTAAGTACAGTTGTTGATAGAATTTTTTTTTTTCTTTTCCGTATGGTCTAGTCAAGGGGTTTGTAAACTTAAGGTTTCCTTACTTCTAGGTGGTGAGAATAGAAAGCTGACAGCTATCCATTAGGGAAAAGCCTCTGATGCATCTACATGACTAATAAACATGTCCATATTTACTTCTGTCAACTTTATAATCTATTTAACATAGTACAAAATTTAGCTGTGTGTGCCAGGCAGCACTGCCATCCAAAAAATATTATATCCAAAAATCTGTTGACTTTTGATGTTGGTGTTTCCCTAGCTATGTAACCAAAAACATATCCTTCACTCCAGTTGTTAAGGGAAAACTAGGGAAATTCCACTACAATATAAACAAATCCTTCAATAAAGATGATGAGAGAATCAATCAGAGGAAAAGCAAAATCTGCTGGCTCTGGTTTTGACCCTATAGGCTGGGAGACAGTCCCCTACATTGATTCTGTATAATGATCAAATTTGAACAAACCAATAAATTTAGTTTCATTATTTCCAGTTTCACATTCCAACAGCTTCATGTTGGACACTGCTATGACCTAATAATGTGATTCTACTGTAACTGTTCAACTTTCTCCTCCCCCACAAATTAAAAGCACACAAATATTTCGAACACATATTCTACTTTTGGTATATGTATATGCTTTGCTTATATCTATCTGATTTTAAAGCCAGGCCACCACACATTAGTACCAGCAAGAATGTAAATCTTCAAGCAATAAGGTATGCTGATACATAACATTTAATGCACAGCTGACTAAACACCATAAGCGCTTGCTTCAGTGTCATTACCACTCTGCCCACACCGAGAATATCAAATACTGCATAATCACAGTGTTATGACAATAACAGTTCCCCAGAAGGCTGCCTGCAGGACCTACTAAGTATTATAATGGCTCCCTGAAACCTAGTACGTTACTAGCTATATAAAGTAGTGGGTTTTGCAGGAGTATGCTCCAATTGCATGTGTATCTGCATATGTGTGGCTGTAGATATCTGCCCACCCTGCATCAGTATTGTCTTCAAAGAGATTAATTCTAATAATCACTGAACATTTAAAAATAGATTTTATAGGACTTAACATTGCATATATGCCAGAAGAAACTTCTTATTCTCAAATTACAGCACAGGTTGTATCTTCAAAAGTGTCTGTGGGTCTAACACACGTGGTAGAGCTTCAGGACCTAGCTCTAAGTGAACACATAGCAGGTGTAACACTCAATATAGCCAACATGGCACAGAGCTCTGCACTTCTCAGCAGAACAAATTATCATGCATGGAGCTCCATACTGAAGCCACTAAACTGCCTTTGCCATTGACTACAATGAGCTTCTCTAAAGCTGAGCACAAACTCAGAACAGCATCAGACCCTTCTGTATATCCAGTATTAGGCATCTGGAAACTTCTTTTGTTGTTGCTGAACATCACATCAATAGCTACTTAGCAACTACAAAGCCCTAACGGGAGTTACCATTGTAGGGATTAGCTTCATGTTTCAGTTTGCTTCAACTATAACAAAGACTTCAGCTACCTCCCAAGCCTGATCATTAGGAGGGGTTCCTCTTGGACCCTACTTACTCAGATCATCTACAGTACTGACCTGATTCTCAGCACTCTGGAGTTAACAATCACCTCAACTGTTATGATGCGATTTTAGCTCTCAATTAACAAGTAAAAACGGATTGATTCAGCAGCTGCATAAAGATTTTTTTTTCCTGAGAAAAATCTGGACTACTGCAAATGCAAAGCCATGCCTTTGAGAACAAAGCGCAAGGACCAGTGTTATGAGAGGGGAACCTTATCATACAGAGTTGTAAGTTTGAAGAGGCCTCCATGGATGGCTACTATTGAAGCAAAGAGAAGAATCTGTAGATGCTGCCATTGAAGCAGCTCTGGCTTATATATAGTGACATAATGCTTTTACTTCATAAAACCTTAGTGAGGTCATTACTGAAATTAAATGGTCAGTACTAGTATCAGTTTTAAAATGTGAATCTAACAATTTGGAAACAGTTCAGAGAACAGCTAAACTGCATTAGCAAGGGCTTGGAAATCTGCCTTAAGAGTGAAAAGCTTAAGCACTTAATCTATTTATTTTATCAGAGAAAGTTAAGATGTGACCTGATTATGGTTTTTAAGTAGCTAGACATGAACAGACTCCTCAGATTAGACAGCCATTTACTCTAGGAGAGAAATAGATGTCTGGATCCAAGAGCTGGGAACAAGGTGAACGCATAATCTTCTAAGTGAGAGGAATACACACCATTATGATGGCATAAGAAAGTGCAAGAAAAATTGGGGTTTTGGGTGGGGGGTTTTTTGGTGGTAGATTTAGTCATAAAGCATTCTCCTTATACGTATTTACCAGATGAACTTATACAGGCTGTTATCAGAAGAAAAAACCTGTCTTTACCACCCAAGGACATACACAGCCTACACATTACAGTGACATTTTCCCTTCAGGTTGCAAATCAATCCACACAACTTACTGGGCAATTACACAGCAGTAAGGAGCTGTCAAAGAAAGAAGGCCCCCATGTTGTCTCATCTATATTCTGCCTAAAATCAATTCCACTTTGAAGCACTGACACCTAGATGTGGATATGCAAACCTGCCTACACATGTGCACACACACACAAAAAAAAAAAAAACCTACCCTTCAAAAAGAATATTTTATGTCCAGTCTTGAAGCATTTTTACAATAAATTTTGCTCGCAATGAAACTCTCTGGCCTGAAGAGCAATGTAGCAGAGATATAAAACCTAAATAACAAGATCCCTAACATTTAAGGGCCCTGGCACATTTTCTTTCCCTTCTCTCAGCAATATCAATTTAACACAATAATCACAAGGTAGCACAAAGCAGTGTGATGTTTCAGGTTGCTGCACATTCCCACTTCACTGTATGCCTTCGCTGGAGTAGCAACAGGAAAAAACATTTCACTCGAACTCCTCTGCAGCACTAATTTCTGCTGTGGCAATGATCCTTATGATAAAAATACACTGAGGAGTCTGAAGAAATGCTGTAAATGTGTTCTGAAACATGATATCCTACTCAGCCCTCTGGCTCCTGAGAAAACATTTATGTGTTATTTATTCAGAACACTATAAAAATTACGATGAAATTTTACTGCATAAAACTAGTATTTTTAATCATGCTTGGTAAAATATCATTTTTATATCTCTGTACAGCAATTAGTATTTCCTTAATTTTTTCTTTTTAATTTGCAAAATAATGAAAAGTCAGGAAAGAATTAGATTGCCACTTAAAATTGTAATGACAAGTTGAAAGTGAGGAAGAGAATCTAGCGGAAAGAAAATGATAGAATAAAACACCGCATTCTTCAAGGATACAGTAATTCAATCCAAGGAATAACTACAACACACTTCACATCTCTTCAAGAGTAAGAAAGTTAAAAAGCTAGTGTGAAAGCAGAAGAGAACTAATGTTTTACTGTGTCTTTATGGTTATAGATGCATACAATACTGAACTGAGCTGGGACCTTCGGGACTGAGAACAACCAAAGGACTATCATACTGTATGGATTTTACTTCTTAGCCAATATGGTTCATGAGAAAAACACAGTAAGCAGAAGGGATTTGGTGTTCATTAAGCACTAGGCAATGTCAGTGACACAGAGGTCAGCAGAAGCAGATGATATTTAACATGATGGGAAGCATTCTGCATCTGTGACATCTTTTTGTCTACATAGGTAGAATGTGTCTGAAATGAAAACCCTTCTGCAAGCTATACCACATTGGTTTTGGTCTTTGTTTGGGTTCCTATATCTCCTGAAAGTATAGCTCTGCTGGAGCTTCACAACTGTCTCAGTTACCACATGCCTATGGGAAATACTAGTAAACTAGTGGCAGTACATTCCCAATAAGATTTATGGTTCTCACAGTTCTCTCTGCTATTCTCCTCTTTTCCATAGAAGGAGGTTGTTCAAAAACCACAGGTAGAAAAGGAAAACCTTTTCCCATAACATAGGACTGTATACAGGTGTTATTACCAGGTGTATAAACTCAGTGAAGAGGCATGGTAGAAAGTAAGCAAATGGAGAAGACAGGTAAAATGCAGCAACAAAATTAATAAAAAATTAATAAAACCCCAAATAAAATAATGACAAGATAATTATAGCAAGATAAAAATAATAAATTAGTACACACTAAACAAAAAAAAAATCCAAACAAACCCAAGCACTCTGTGAGAAGTAATGATATGGGCACAATCTTTGCACAAACAGCAGCTTAAGGCAGACAACTGAGTAGCAGATGCAGAGTCGTACAGTCCCCTTCTGCTGATCCTATGGTGGAACAGTAATCTCCAGAGAAGAAGTGATTTCCTTCTTCTCTGGAGATTACTGTTCAGGCAGCTCAAAATGGCTGTTCTAATTGTTGTCTCCATATATATGCCAGAGACACTCCTTCTTATCATTCAAGGGAGCATCCTCCCTATCAAGGCACAAGTTAATCAGAACTTTCATCAGGAATTTAAGAGTCAGCATTAACTTCACAACAATAATTGAAACAAGGGGATTTTAGACCCACTTGCCTTGGGTTTTTTTTGACTTCCAGCTGTGCAAGATTAAGCAAAACAAACAAAAAAAAAAATAGGGAAAAAAAAAAAAAGGATGGAGACTTGCATGGACAGCAAGTACTGTCAAAGCTGTCTGAAGCACAAATCTTGCTGCAGTGATGAAGTTCGCAGCATACATCATTCACCCTGAGGAAGGGATTGTTTCACTGCTTTCCCTGCATTATGTGATTTCAGTTCCCCCACTGTTCTGATCTAGCTGTTTACCAGCTTGGGACTGCATGCACCCTACTCAGAAGAGGAAACACACAGCTCTGTTATGCTCTTTCCTCTACACCTTTGCACCTGCCAGAAGGTGATGTAGCACATAGCAATTCACACACTAGGATGATACAGCATCATTAAAGGTGCATTAAAAAATACACCTTTTGGCTCCAAAGATGTAATTTATTGAGTGAGGCTCACCACAATTGACAGGTCTTTCACTTTACTAACAGGCCTGTTGTGGGAGACAGCGTGCTGCTGCTTCACCGCACCCGTGAAACTGAGTTTAAGTTTATAACGTCTGTGTTGCTGCTGCTTTTGGAGTTGCAGCATCACAGTTAACCACCTTCATTTGTAACAGTCACAGGAGAAAGATGTACAAATTAATAACTTTTTTATGAACCTCTCAAAGATGGCATCATGATGACAGGCAATGTTTTCCTTACTTCATTTTGCATTCAGATAGCAGATGAAATCTATCAGGATGACAATAATCTAACTGCTTCACCTTTGTTTCAGCAGATATACGAAATATTCCAACTTCTTCATGCATTAGCTCTGAACAGAAACTAGGAACCAAAGTTTCTTGTGATATAAGTGACTATTAAATACAGGACTAAAAAAAATAAAATTATCTCAGTTCTCTGTTGTTTGTTACTTTCTATTTTACTGTGAAAACATATTACAATTGTGTTTTGGGTTGAAAGGAAGTTGTGATGGAAAACAGCAGAATTAGTCATAAAAATAATTATGCATACTGTGTTTCTACAGTGCTAGAGAGTTACTTCATACTACTCATTACATGATCTACCCATGCAATGGGCACCATATTCCACTACAGCACATTTTTCTGGCAGTCATACAAAGACAACACCTGAAATTGAGATGTACCATTTCTATTACAAGTGTTAAAGATCCACTGTTTAATCATCTTATTTTTATGCTTTGTTTTTTGTTTTCTTTAATCTTAACCATTACGGGCTCTTCTGCCTCCTTTTAGGTCTACCAACCAACCGGGTAAACATATTTTCTTCAAATAAGATACTTGGAACTATTAAGTTATAAGCTTTTTTTTAATAAGATGTCTTTCTTATTGATCCAATACCATCTCCAAACTGAGTAGTACTTTCATGCTCTGTCCTTACAGTCACTCCAGTTAACCATGACTGTGCTCCACTAGCAGCGCATATTGATACTCAAGACCAAAGCAAGATTTGGTGGAAAGATCTGTCAAGCTGAATTGTCAGCTAGATTTCCTATTGTCACTATCTAGGTTTCCTATGAAGTTAAAGCAAGGCCTACCTAAAATTTTAAGATCTGCATATATCCTAAACTTTCTAAGATTTTATGAGGGAACCTCTAATACAGATGCAATATCTAAGAGAAAATAAATAAACAAACAAACAATTGTCTATTTCTGAAGAGCTCTACAGCTGGGATGCTGTGGCCCTCTTGGATATGGCTTTTATACTTGATGATCTGTGACACCCCCTGCTTATCTATGTCTAGCAAAGGCCAAAAGGGGAGAATAAGATTGCCTGCACTGACCTCCAAATGCTCATAATGCCTTGCAACACTCAGCGTGACTGAATCTCATGCTTCAGGGCTTCAGCCTGAATTTAGAGAGGTCAGGAACAAATGCTGTTCTTCCCACGGACCATCACAGACCAGTTCAAAGCAGATATGGGATGAAATGACCCACTGTTCAAAACTCAGAGATTAGGAATCTGCCTTTGAGATACCTGACTGGTATGTGACCAGCTCATGTGCTGAAGGCATTATGGAACACCAGACCATTCGAATACTGAAAGACTTTCCTAGTATCAGATGAGCAAGGGCCTTTGGTTTGTGTTTCCTTATTCCCTCTCCCATACAGAACACAGGCTTTCCATGGGGCCACTGGGATATATTTTATACAGCCTGAAGGCTCAGATATTTGCTGGTGTCGCTCGCTCATGGCATGCAGTCTCCTGAGGTATAAAATATTTTCATTAAAGTCTCTGCGTAAAATGTATAGCCTGTGATATACAGGACAAGGTCAGCGTAGGTTATCTAGAGGTCCCTTCCTGGTCTTACTATGTGACTTTAATAGAAACTATTGTACATTTTAAAGGGCTAATTAAAAAAAGAAAATATTCTCTACCACTGTAGAATATGAAGTACTTAACTACTATAATCTGCTGAAGTTTCCTTTAATAGTACCATGTACATATACATACCCATGTATGTACATATGGATCTGCATATACATTGATATGCAGTCATATGCTCACATGCATTATGATATAAATGTAACTAAAAAGCACGCACAAACTTTTTTTTTCTTTCCCTTTTATAAAAATGAACTGGTTTTCTTGTTCCTGGACCAGCTTCACCCAAAGGAAAAACATGAAGTAAATTGCCTGTGGGTTTGCTCTCAAACAGCTCTCTCTGCCAGACAGGAGGGTGATGAATCATCCGCTGGTCATCCACTCATACCAAAATAATAATAGACAGTCTGAGAACAGTGTCCAGCATCATTGCTGGAGTTCAAGGACTGTGTTCCTATTGCATGCCTCTGGTTTAGGAGGCTTAAAAAAAAAAAAAAAAGGCATTAAGTGCACTTGCTTTAGGCCAAATGTGGGGTTGAAAGGAACCAATTCAGAAGGAAACATACTGAACAAATTAACTCTCTTCCAGTATTTTACCTAACCATTTTAATTAACGGGAACATTGATAAGTGAAAAGTCAGCTAGTTAGGATTGTTTACTCTGAGCTAGAAACTTAACGCGAAAGGTCAATTACAGAACCATAAGCAAGAAAATAGGGGCATGTGTAAACCAGTTCTTAATAGCTTTAAACTATTATTTTTTAATTGCTCCAATCACAGCACCATCACTAAATACTTTCAGCCTTCAGATTTTGGATTAAACTTGGTAAATTATTTGTCTACACTATTTCCTTGCTCAGGATGTAAAACCTCTGTATTTTTAACAAGTGTGTGTACAGCTTGCTCTGCAGAATAAAAAGTAGACAAAGTTGCTAAGACGGAACTTAAAGACAAAGAAAGGGAAATGAGTCTTTTGTACTAAGAAAGCATAAAAGAGAGAGAATGAAAACGGATCACAGAATACAGTCTCCAACCACTGTCTGTGAAACCAGAAATTGATTTTCTGTCTTTGCATTCTAAATCTCCACAAATCTATTATTAGTAGCATGTTTAATTTTTGTTTGTTTGTTTTCCTTGTGTTTCTGAATATACAGTTCATGTTTCAGGCTTTGATCCACAAGTTAAGGACACTTTTTACATATGTATATCCAGGGTCAGATCCTTCTCGGTATCTTGCTTTTACACACTCAATACTACTTCTTGTTAAGAAATCATAAAAGCAATATACAATAGAATTAATGAAAGCTCCAACCAAAATGTAAATATGCACTTTGATAGATACTGAGATTAACGTTGAAATCCTCATATCATTGCACATGGCATTATTTTCTTTATTATATCTTAAGAAATATATTTCAATTCACTGCTAAATAGTGCATAACAAGAAAATCCTTTTAGTCCCTGTTTGCAATCTGCACTTCACTTAGACAACTTCAAAATCACAAAAGCCATCCACAGAGAGATTTAAAAATCATTACCTTAGAACACTTGTTTAATAAAAAGTGATGGCTTAAATGCTACAATATGTTCCTTGAATATCTTCACATTAAATGGTAATTGAACAAAAAGCTGCCTGGCCCTCTTCAAGGACAAGTCCCACAAAGCTCCTCATTATCGTAATTTCCAATTTGGAAGCTAAACTAAATAACAAGAAGTAATTTGCCAATTAGAACTTCCTGCTCTTTTTCCCTTTATTCCTTAAACACTATTCAGGGGCTGAACCAGTCAAACACTTTTAGCTTCAAAACTGCAACTGAAAGAATTTAATTTGTGTCTCTCCTCAGTGAACCTGTCAAGAGGCAGCAGTGATGCATACCATGTCCCGACACAACAGTTGCCCTTAAATACACACAGTTTTCCATGTACTTGCTCTGCCCAGAGTTTCGTTTTCTCATTTCCTTCATTTTGCTTCCCTTAAAATATACATGCATGCTTTTCCAAACTTAAAGACCTCTTGTCAGTGATTCCTGACATATGGAAATTTCCCATGGACAAAATTTGTCTTTTGTGTTTGAGAAGCTTTTAGAAAGTAAGAGGCCCTTAACGATAAAACCAACACAAAAGAGTGTTCAGAAGAAACAAGGTTCCATTAGCTGGTGAAAGCCACAGAGCCCAGATCATTCCAGAGACATTTACAGCTTCAAAAACAAGACCATGTACGAATTCTACTATATACCATCCTGACAATTCCAATCCTGACTAAAAATAACGAAACTGGTTTACTTTCCAGCAGCTCATTTGACACACATACATGCAAGGCCAAGTGCAGGAGTAGCGATGAATGGCATGGTACAGCAGTGATGTTCAAATCTAAGACTCTAAATGCTTGGACAACACATGTGTCCCGTTACATAGGGTTTCAACATCCCTGCAAGCCTCTCCAATCATGGAAATGTTTTTGTTTGGTTTTTCCTGACTCATGTGGTCAGTAAGCACATGCCTTAATTTCAAAGGAAGCAGAAGGAAATGGGCGGAAATGAAAAATACTTCAACAAACAAGCTAGAAGCTATCACACATAGTGCTAGTTCAGCTCTAACAACCGTCTTGTCATTGTATCATGTAGTGGGGAGGAACTAACTAGTTAAGCCTGTGCTAACGTAACTACAGTCCTTTCAGTAGGTGAGCAAGCTCTTGTGACAGTACACTGCCACGTTGTTAGGTGGTGCTGCATTGTGCCATGCACAAAAACTCTAAACCTTGGCAAAGATTTAACAGCCATGGCTGCTTTTGAGGTCAGTGAGTATATTAGGTTGGAGCTGCTTCCCAACTGAGAAATTAGGCAAATTCTGTTTTAATCCCTGTCTGTCAGTGTTTCAACTTCCAGTCCTGTAGGAAATTAGAATATGGGCAAAATTCAGAGTTATGACAAAAGAAATATATGCAAAATGTTATTAAGCACTCAAATATACCCACAGTCATGACAGCACATCACTGGTGACATGTAAAATCCGAGTGACGTGTTTTTATAATAGAATAACTAGTTTGGTGAATTCCACTAACCATTTTACACACCAGTCCATACAAGCAGATCGAAGTGAACCACTATAAATATTCATGCTAACTATTTAAAGTCAGCATGAATTCATGGTCTGTTTGTAAAGCAATTGTGACAATAAAAGAAAAAAAGGTGTTTTCTTAGGTAACTGAGAATGTATTGTTATGGAAGTATGACAGGAATTTGCAGATACGTTTTAAGAAGATACAGAAGTATTGCGAAAGAACAACTAATTTGAAGCAAGGTTGTCTCTAGTTTTCATGTTTATGATAACACATATGTTAGATACTAAAATAATTTTTAGGATACTTTTTCTCTGTACACATGCAGTCTTACTAAATATCAGTGTTGCTATTTTCTTAAAGGAAGGTATTTAACCTTTTCCTTTTATTTAGAGAAGGTTTTCCATTCACCCTTCAGATCAGCAGCTTGATCTAACGAGTCCTGTATTTTCTGGAACAGCCTTTTATCTGAGAAGAACAAAAATAAAGATCTAATAGTGTAAAGGTTAAACTGTTTTTTGTTTCTCTAGTCAGAGCATCACATTGCCACAACAGACCCCAAGGAAGAAAAAGAAAGAGAGAGGACGAGAGAGAGGAGGAAGGAGGAAGGAGGAAGAAATTTTAAAAGCATTAAAAATATTTTAGGTTTCTAAAACTATGATTTTTACAGAATTGTAAGCCCTTAATGCTCTTCTGCAATTGCCATGTCCAATACACTGACTTTACCTACTCTAGGTGATCCTGCACTGGCAGATGTTTGGGGAAAACATAAAAAATCTAAAACCACAAAGATATGCTTGCCTCATGCATGCAGTGTGTAAAACATGGGTTCAGCACAAGTCTCTTTTCAGCCTTTCTGATGCTGACTGTGCAGTTATTTTGTGGATCAAGGAGAAGCAAAGATTTGAAGAAGGCTGCCACAAAGAAATCAATCAAACCTAATCTAATTGATGCCAAACACCTTGAGTAGCTCAACTGGATTTGAGATATTAACTGATAGTATTTCTTGTTATAAATGATACAGGGGAAAAAATGTAGGACACACATGTAGTCATAGAGGAATAATAACAAAAATGCAAACCTAAGGGAACCATGCAACCCTGAGTACACAACAGGAATTGTAAATTATATTGATTTATCTAAGACAGGTTTAAATCAGACAGCATTAAGGTACTGATTGCTCATCCTGGGCAAAAGATCTCCATGGGAAGTTTGCACATGACTGTCTTTGAGTAAAAGACTTCAAATTTCACTCAGGTATGTCCATGAGCACAACACATCCTTCTTATGCTGAAGTACCAGCAGATGGCCATCTGAGTGGCTCCCTTCCCTAATTCACCCACATCGCAGAAGACATGAGAGAATAAAAACCTCAATACACTGTTAACATCACTAAGATAGAGAAGACAAAGAAAGTGCCTTATAGCTGTAGGCCTTGAACGTTTCACCGCTAAAAGTCTTCAGCACAGGTGCCTGCTGTTCTCTAAGTACGTGAAGTTTGTCTGACCGAACAGATTTTCTGGTTTCTAAGACTGATCATAAAGTTCAACCTTTCTGTTACATAGTCCAGTCAAAACATTCCCTCCCTCATTACCCTCCCAGTGTAGCAGGTGCATGGGTAACTACCGCCTAGCAAGTATACCTAACGTACAAGTGTTTAGAAGATATAACGAAATCTGAAATAAAGATGCTGTGAACCACTAGGTAAAAGCTTTCTAATAAAACACTAGAGTACTTTTAGAAAAAAAAAAAAAAAAGCACATCTTCGTCAGTCAAATTGTAGGCTTGGTTGGCTGGTAAAGTGTAAAACCAAAAAAAAAAAGACAACAAAGTGTAAGAAAACCCAGCATCAAAAATGAACAAGAGCATTTAACTAGTCTAAAAGATGATAAAATATCATTATATCACATCCACTAATGATATTCTATATATACCAAAATATTAGTTGCGTTCTCATTTATATATGATTTCTGGTGGGAAGGATTTAATATAGCCTCTGGTCATCTCAAACTAGAGCCCAATATGAGAAGCTGTGAAAAACAAAGGTACATTCATAGACCATCAAAATAATATAAATATATACCTCAAGATCAATCTTTCTGTGGCTTACCCCAGTATGGTTCTGAAAATAAAAAATGGATAGACTTCTTGAATTTCAAAAGATTTTGGCAGTTCTCCTCAACTCAGTTAAGCAAGTAATACCTCCTAATGGTTCTTCTGAGACAACTAAAAGTCCCATTTTCATACTACACAAGGAATTATGACCTAGTCTTTAAGCGTGGCTAAGACTCAGGTGCCAATCTGTGAAACGGTACTTTGTCTGGCAAAAAGATAAGTATATGTACTTGAAGAAACTTCTAATTTATTGTAACAGCATGCATCAGAAATAATTTAGTTCAAAAAGACAGTAAGCAGGAGAAATGAAATGAAATGCTAAAAAAGAAATAACTTTTCTATGTCTACACTAAACCTCCAAGGACTGGCCTTCACAGTATGCTGAAGTCATGAACAAATACATAAGTGCTTATATTAATATTCACTAGAAACAATATACCATTATACAGTATATATTACACCTGGAGATTTCAAAGCACATTATCAACTGTGGCAATAGTTCATTTCCATGTCACATAGCCATTTTATTACTACACTGATTTTTCAGCATAGGAAAATGACAAACCAGATTTTTCTGTTTCCTCCCTAAAGTAATTCAATATAGCCACATGTTCAGAGCGGGGGGGGAAGGGAACTAAAAAAAAAAAAAAGTGTGTGCTGAGTGGGATATGTATGATAGTGGTCAGCAAAGTTCCTCAAATCAGATTTCTAGTTCTGGAAATACCGAAGATAGCACTATTTTCAAAGCTATACACTTTTCAGCTTCTTAACCAGTATTATTAGCCTCACTTTTAAATGACTTCACTGTCACATAATCCAGCATCATTCAAAATACTTTGTCATTTTCCTGTCAGACAGCTATGGATTAATGAGATAGCACGCCAAACTGTTCATAGAAATGCAGTCATCAACTAATTCTGGTTTTGAATATAATTCCATCAGGCTGTGAAATTTTTCTTTCCTACAGAAACACAGAGAAGTTGTTTGTTTTTTTTTTAAAGCAAACACATATTAATCTTCCATTCCTACAACATACTCTGCATGGTCAGCCATGACTTAAGACACCAAACATACAGATAACTGAAGCCCAAATCAGGACTCCATCTCTCTCCACCCTACTGCAAGCACTGTATATCTGGCTTACAGCCACAGCTCATTTGGCAGTCAGAATCCAGGTGCACAGAAGTGCAGTGAGGCCAAGTACAAGCACATACGATTCAAAACACCATAGCAATGAAGTTATAAAATTAAATAAGAATCATGCTATCAGAAGTGAACTGGTTTACAGCACCAAGGGGCAAGGTCACATGTCCCCAAGTTTTGTCCTAACCCATAAGCCAGGACATCCTTCATCCCAAGCTTAGGCAAACTGGAGGGATCTGAGGAAGAAAGGGGCCACCAATGCACAGAAACATCTCTTTGAGTGGCCTGGATGCACAGGCCTTCACTTCTGTGGTTGGTACACACCAGAAAAACTCATGAGAGAAACTGGGAAGAAGTAGATTGCCACCAAATAATGGCCTCTCATTACTACTGTGCATTCCTGGTATCAAAGCTACTTCTGCAGCAAATCACATGGGGAAAACTGCTCACAAATAGGACCTTTCTGTCACATTAGTTCAGCCTTTTAGTTTTTTTACGCAGAATATATAGCCAACTATAACATTTTATTGTATCAGTTAAATACGTTCTCTGGAAAATTCATACGATGTTGTATAAGCACTAAAAATGTGTAGCAATATATTCACACATACGGTGATACCCTACACTGTGTCACATAATTTGGTGGTCCAATTCCTCTAAAACACCTGTTAAACCCACAAAAACCACCCACATAACCATCGGTTTACTGACAGCCTGAGCAGGGATGCCAGTGACTAGTATGAGGAATGAGTTCTGCAAAGTGGCTGAGGCCACGCAAGAGCTACATTAATCCTGTACTGCCAATTAATGTTCCCATTCAGAAAAAGCAATTAAGCAAATATGAAATCACACAAGCACAAGCTAAACAGATGTTGACTTCAGTAAACTTCAACATGTGTCCAGGCCCTGTCATACCTCTTTTCCCTTCAATTCCAGTAAAGCCAAAGACACACTATATGAACAGATGTTCTCAAAGGGCATTCACACCTGCTCAGAAATAACACACATAACTGCTAAGTCCCACTCTCTATACCATTTTGCACAGCAAAACTAGAATTGCCACCGGCTCCTGATGCAGCTCCCACAGCTTTATCAATTCACTTTGGTACAAAGACAGTAAGAAGCTGTTGAGATGGGATGTTCATGGTATTTGTTTCAGGAGCCATGAAAATATAAAATTAAGAAGATAAAAATTCCTGCAGCAACAGCAAAACAATACAAATATTGCCATTGTATCTGGTTTATGTGGCAAGGTTTTGGTAACAGAGGTTTAATAGGTGACTTCAAGACAAGCTTGCTAGAAGCTTCCCCCATTTCTGACTGGCAAATGCCAGCTGGCTCCAAGACTGACTCGATGCTGGCCAAGCCCATCAGCAACAGTGTCATCACCTCTGAGATAACAGAGTTAACAGAGAAACTGGGAGTGAAATTAAGCCTGGGAAGTACAGAGATGAGGGTGGAAGGTGGTTTTAAGATTGGTTTTACTTCTCATTTTCCTACACTGACTTGATTGGTAATAAATGAGATGAACTGTTGTCTACGTCAAGTCTGTTTGCCTGTGATGGTAACTGAATGATCTCTCCCTGCACCCACAAGCCTTTTGTTATATTTTTCTTCCCCTCTCCCAGCTGAGGACGGCAGTGATAGAGCTGCTTTGGTGGGTGCATGGCCTCCAGCCATGGTCAACGCACCACAGGCAGGTACAACAGGTAGAGTACCAGAGCATCTATGCCTCAAGACCAGATTCTGTTAGTAGTTGCTACTTTATTGGGAGAATAATCTTAACATAGCACTAAAGCCATATTCAGCCCCCATTTTTAAATCATTTGGCTATTTAGCGTATGATTAGGAAGTATTTGTTAAGGTAAGTTTTCTTCTACATATAATGTTTCTCCCCATTTAGCATTTAAAGATAATGGTCCATGATATGAAGTATGTTTATTTTATAATATTAGAAAATGTTCTCTATAATGCATAATTACCATATGTGTAAAACTGGCTGCAAAATAATTACTTGTAATAAATAATTTTAATAATGAGCGGAGAGGAAAATTTTTAGCCTCACAGTTTATTTTGCTATTATTGTAGAGATTTTATGCCAGTGGAACATAAGTTAAATAAATTGTGACTCCTTGAACTTTACAAGCTTCACATTATACACTTAAGAGCAGAACAAAGAATCCCACTAGCTCCAGTATTACATGAATTAATAACTGTAGCAAATGCATAGGAGAGCAATCAAATACCACTTTGAAATAATTTATATCCCACCAATGTTACTATTAAAATACTGAATCAGCTAGTTTTTAACTCTAATTGAGTAAATAATTTCATTCTCATATTAAGTATTTCCATCTCCTTGTATTTCTAAGTAACTTGTATTTCCAAGTTAAAATACTTGGAAATACAGGTAATCAGAAACATCTAATTGCAATTAAAAAAACTGAATTATGTGACTGCTTCAGTCAGTGGCTTCTCTCCACAGTATCTATGCACTGAAAATGACTGTCCCTCAGCATTTATGCCCATTTGGCTTATGAAAATGAAAGGTCAATCAGAAAAACACAGCTTTCATCAATAATTTTTTGAAGCAGAATTGTTTGCATTTGAAGGACTATTCAGCATGCCTCATTAGGGTCTGAAAATAGACTCTGACACTCCTGTTAGAAGCAAGACGAGAATAGGCTCAAATTAATCCTGCAGTAGTGTGGTGATATAACACTGGATGTGAAACTCTGCAACACACAGACCGTCACTTCCAAGAGTGTGCTCCAGCTACCTGGTAACTTGTTTCATTATGGAAGGGCAAGGCTGGCTACCCATCCTCCACTACAGGCTAATGTAGCTGTACATCAAGACGAAGAAGTGCTGTAGTTGCTTGTCTCACCTGCAACTCTTATTTAACACCTGTCATTAAGGACTGAATCCACAAAAAGTACTGGATATAGCCAAACAAGGAAGAGAACCACACAGAATGTATTTTCATTCCCAGTGAAAATGGAAAAAAACCCAAGCATAACAACTTAAAATTGGACAACATTTATTTAGAGAACCATTGTGCTTGAGAAAGACAGCCCACAGGATACCAGAAAAGATTCAGAAGTTTTCATTCCTACAATCCCTAAACAGAAAGTAATATACTTGTCATGGTTTCACCCCAGCCGGAGCTGAACACCATGCAGCTGCTCTCTCTAAAATACTGGAGATTAAAAGATAGGAAGGAAAAAAAACAACAAAGGGAAAAAACCTCACAGGTTGGGATAAAGATTGTTTACTGAGACAGCAGAGAGAGAATGATGATAGGACTTTATAATGAAATACATAAAGGTGATTATACAGGATACAATCTCTCACTGAACCGCACACCCCAGACATTACAGTTCAGAGCCGTCTGGGAACCAGATCACCCCCAAAGCCAGACATCCTGAATCTGTGCCCCCACCCCCACTGACCACCCTTTATACTGAGCATGACGTAACTGTCATGGAAAACTCTCTTTGGCCGGTTTGGATCACCTGTCCTGGCAGTGTCCACTCCCAGCTTCCTAGGTACTCCCCAACTTTTGTTACGAAGAACTGAGAAGTCCTTGACTGCTCAGCAACAACTAGAAACATCTGGGTATTATCAAGCGCTACTCTCATCCTAACTCCCAAACACAGCATTCCACTGGCTGCTCCAACAAAATTTAACTATCCTAGCTGGAATCAGGACAATACCACGATAACACTGAAGAAGTGTGGCCTGGAGGGTAGAATAGTGAGGTGGGTGGAGAACTGGTTGAAGGGAAGAAGCCAGGGAGTAGTCATTAATGGGACAGTCGAGCTGGAGTGGAGTCCCTCAAGGATCAGTATTAGTGTTCTGCGATTTAATAAAAACCTCAGGCAGTTTGCAGTTTTGATGACATTAAAATTTTTTTCTCAAAGTAAGAAACAAACAAATCAAAAGATACCCAAGGAAAAGTAAAAGACCCTTGAAGCAATTTCTTAAGTTGTTCTGAGACAACTGGCCAGTTTTCTTTTTTGTTTTAAGCTAGAAGCAGAGCCATTGTAATGAAAAGGCAAGTTTGCCTGTACAGGGCATTTGATCTCCACATCTAACCCTTAGCCTCCTGTGAAAAAGCAGCACATTACAAACCCCCATTTATTACTTATTTTAACTGTCATAAATTACTTTCAGTGCTATAAAACAACAGGTTATAAGCCAGTAAAATATTAGAAGTCCAGAAAGGTTATTCAGGCTTGGGTATCAATTTTAAACACCCAAGCACACCACCAAATTTGCTTATCATAAGAGCTGGTTTCAACAGCTGTAATTCTTAAGTGAGATGGCCTTTCTATTGGGAAAAGCAAAGCAGCATTTGGCAGCAAAGTCTGATCTTATGTGAACAATATCATAAGGACTGGCAGAATATATATACACAAAGCATTCCATTGACGTTGCTCTTCCGGACCGAGATATTTTGTGTTCTTATTCTTTGGATTTTAGCATACTTTAAAACATGGGTTAAACTACAAAAACCCTGTATATATGAATTCCAGATTTAACTCGTACCCTCAGCTCTCCTGTCTCACACCCACAAGAACTCTATTGGTTTTCTATTGTTATTGTTGAGCCTAGAACTGCATAATGATTTGAGTGCTAATTCTGCATGCTTTACAGCATATTATTAGTTTTGTTCACAACATGCAATCATAATATCCTGAAGCAATTCTGCTTAGAATAGTATTATAATAGTAATATAAGGAAAAAGGTGCAAGTAGTATTCTTACATACAAGATCAAATGACAGCAGTTGCAAATTTTAGGAAGCTAAGCACTTGCCTTCTCTCTTTATTTCTCTCTCACCTACACACCAAACCCCCATGCTTACCCCCAACATTTTATATTTTTAAAGACGCAAAGCAAACGTCTTTTATATGGTCTCACCAGATGGACCAAGAATCCCTTATATTAAAGGTGAGAAAACAGCCCATGGGAAAGTAAACACAAACACATCTAGCAGATCTACTTCCAGAGTAAGAAATTTTGTTTCCAAGTGTCTGTCTGAAGATGCAGAACTGAGCTGGTCCCTGTCAGCTGTCATTGCCACAGCTCCTAGTTTGCAAGCTGTAATTTGATCCTTCTTGGAAAAAAATGCAATTAGAAACACACAAAAGGAAGTGTTTAAACATTGCTGTTCAGCATACTTGCTAACCTAGTGTTCAGGTGTCAAAAGAAATAAAGATATAAAGAAACTTTCTAAAGGGGTTTGTGGGTTTTAGATAAAAGCAAAGACCTTAAAAGACCAAGTTTTTCAAGTGGGCATCCCAGAACTAAAATATAGAGAAAGAACAAAATATCTTCAATTCCACTGATGCTTCTCCTCCCACCCCGCTCCTTCTGTTCCCTCTCCTTTAAGGGAACACTGAAAATTCTAGGGAATAGAAACACAACTAGTATTTAAAGAGCAATCAACTGAGGAACAACGCAGTAAGACATCTTCATGCATCTGTTAGACATCTCCAAGCACCTTGAAATTGTACTTTACTAAATTCATATTCTACCATGAAGTATCCCAGGTTCACAGATAGCTTTAGACATAGGCATTGGCTCAACTCAATTTTCTGAAACAGCAGCTTTGTCAGCACTGTCACACCAATTACTAAATTATATACAGATGCACAAAATTGGCCTACAAAAGACAGCATTCATTTAACTGTAGACTACTGTAAACAAGCAAAACCAAAGTGTTTAAAATGTCAGTTGTACACACCATTATCTGCATCCTGACTGACAAGAAAAAACTGTTGCAATGAGAGAAGTCTGGTACAATGTTACCAGAAAACAGTAAGCACACAGATCTTTAAGAGATAATATACCTTGCACTGCAAGAGACATGGGGAGACACATGTTTAAGAAGTTAGTTTAATAATTCCTAGCCCTAATTTCTTTTTTCCAAAGTATTTTCAGTTCACATTTTTTAATTATTTCCAACAATAAACTTGCAACTACTAACACGACTACCAATGAATGTACTGTATAGGTGACATCTTTCAAAACCCTACATGGATTATTTGATGCAGTTCAGTAGTCAAAAAAATACCTTCATGACCTACAAATCCCCGCTTCAAGCATTCACTTGTGTTCGCCACAGGAATTTAAGCACAGCCTTGTTTACAAAAAATCCTCTTTGTTAAAGGCTAACAGCAAGAAATCTAACATCGAACTTCTTAGCATTTCAGATATGAGCAAGACCAAGACGCCTCTGAAGGCTGTGATTATATAGTCACACAATCTGAAAATTGCAGGAGCTAGGCCACCAATATAAAAAAAACAAGTTTTGGTGGCCTCCTGGGATAGAGTAGGAGTTAGCAACCCACCCAGGTTCACCTCATTCTCAAGGAATTCGACAGTGCATTAAAAGCCAAATCCATCAGATGCTAGGAGTTGTGATGACAACCATCCTCTGTTCTGACCCATTACACTGTAATTTTTCACCCATATAATATTCAGTACACAGTAGTGTGCATTAATCAATTGCACAAGCAATTGTAAGTTATTTTATTCACTCAGGAAAAGAAAAAAATCTGTAACTTCCCTAGCTTTTTTTTTTATACTTTAAAATGACATGAAACAGTAGAGCTCAACAGGGAATCTAATATGAATTAGATTATACCCAATTAACAGTGACCTTTCAAGACAAAAAAAAGTTTACAGTACAAATTTACAAACTCCACATTTTAAAGACTATTTTTAGAATACTGAAATTTAAAAAAAATCTTATTGGTATCCTTTTCTGATAAACTGATTACAACAGTAAGACACGTTTTTCTTTAACGGTTGTACAGGATGGACTTGCTTCCAGTGATTATACATGAAACACTTTCTACCATAGTTTTATGGAATATAATCCACTAAAGATCCCAAGTGAGACAGCCTATATGATTAATATAGTTTGAGGTATGGTATTAAGTAATGCAGACAGTATATGAATGCTGAACATGTCATTTTCACAGAAAAGGTGTGGATGCGCCCAAGAGAAATCAGGGGGTTTGCAGTTTTAATTTTTGAGGCATGGATACTGAATCCAACATGCAAAAAGACAAAGTCCCTCTCCCGTCTTCATTAAGGAGATGCATAAGACTAAAAACTGTTGGAGAGGACTGTATTTGATGTCACTATCTTTTTAACCACTACGGAAGGGTTACACAGGTCCTCCTCAGTGCTTGTGAGTTTAGAACCAGTGAATACACAGTTATTTCTTTGCTTTCTGTTTATTATTCAGCTATGGTGACACAGGAATCAAGTTCTTTTGTGATAATCCTTGGTATGTTAGATTTTATACCTAATTGGAGCTGCTTCTGAATGAACAAAAGACACTGCCGACTACTGTTAGCACAATGAGGCATTATTTCACAAGACATCTTCAGAAATCCATCATGATACTAACAGTCCCTACAATTATTTTTCTAAAGGGTCTGAGATGTAGGTAGCTCTGTATCATTAGGCGTTATTTAGGAACACTTTAAGCAAACCAAGTCCTACAAGATGATCATCCAGACAATTTCTCTTTTATGGAGGAAAGCATCAGTTCAATCCGTCAGCAAAGATAAGTGACGGTACATCACACATCCCACACTCTTACCTGAAACTCTGGTATGTCTCTAGCTTTTTATTCTTTAATGTCATAAGTAGTTCCAGAATTAATCATCTATCACAAAAGTATCTATTTAAGGGCCACTGTTATATAGACACCAAATTATGAAATTGTGATTTTGCTCCTGTAACACCCAAAATAGTCAACTGATACATTGTTTAACCTTTTATGTCATCAATGATTTCTGCTGACTTAAAAGAATCCAGTGGCTGTGGTGGGGAAGGATACACTTAGACTGCTTATGAAAAAATCGTCCAACTTGCAGAGCAATCCTACTCATTGTGCCGCGTGCTGGTTTTGACTGGGATAGAGCTAATTTTCTTCACAGTGGCTGGTATGGGACTGTTTTGGATCTGTGCCAAAAACAGTGTTGATAACACAGGGATGCTTTCATTACTGCTGAGCAGTTCTTACACAGAGCCAAGGCCTTTGCTGCTTCTCACCCCATCAGTGCACAGGCTGCAGGGTATACAACAAGTTGGGAAGAGACACAACTGAGGCAGCTGACCCTGACCTGACCAAAGGGATATTTCCATACAATATGATGTCATGTTCAGCATATAAATCTAAGGGAAGAAGAGGGAGAGGAATGTTTGGAGGGATGGTGCTTTTCTGATGTAAACATAGCATGTGATGAAGCTCAGCTTTCCTGGGGTTGGCTGAACACCTGCCTGCCCATGGAAAGTAGTGATGAAGTTTGCTTTGCTTCTCTATGTGGCTTTTGCTTTACCTCTTAAACTGCATCTTCATCTCAACCCACAAATTTTCCTCACACTCTTATTCTCTCCCCCATNGGCTTAGCTGCTGGCTGGGGCTAACCATGACATACTACCAACACTAAACAAGGTCTCCAGCACTCCCCATCTGAAAGAAAATGGGTTAGCTAGAACCTACCACCACCCTGGCGTGTATCATAAGTGTCTATCTTTTAGTCTGAATCTTAGTTTTCCTGTTGAGCAGTTCTGGATCTTGTCTTTGGGCACTGAGGCCACACCACACAGGAGAAAGAAAATATCTGAGAAAGAAAATAACTATTCTGTTGCAACTCTTCCATTTTTAGTAAATACAAAGAAAGCCCAGTCTTCTCCTCCCCTCAAACTCCAGACTTGTTATCAAGTAGATCTTTGTAGTTTACTCCATTTCAAAGTGGTGGTGTTCCTCATGCCACACCACAACACTGCTGATGGGGCTGCAAGCAACACTAGGGAAGATCTAAGCAATCGCTCCTATTTCTTTTCCTTACAGCTGACAACACATCTAAAGCAGCAACTGCACATGAAAAGGGGATGAGCAACTATGGAGTACGCAACAGACCATCAGCAGCATCACTAAGCAAAATAAGAGCAAGTGAAATAAACACTAAGCATTTAGAACTGATTTATAGTCATTGAAATAATAAGTAATCTAATACTATAACAGCCGAATGTTACTATAGAAGGCTATCTCCTTTGTAATGTGATTTTAAGGGTACAAGATCCATATAAGGCCTCCTAGAGAGCAGACAAAACTTTAAGGCAAATCAATGCCATTGGGGTAACTTCACCAAAACACAACAATTCACTCTTTAAATTTAAATGAAAATTATCTAAAACAGACAAGGAACTATATTTGCCATAGAAATCGTGATGAGTAGTTGTCAGCTTGTTTCTCTTTCCTTTTTATCTACTGGTGGAATTGAGAAATGAACATGACTATTTCAGATTGAAGGGTAGGGAGCAAAAGGAATATAAATTTCATTTTCTTCTTCATAAAAAAGTGGTGGCATCATAGCCTCTATCAAGGACCTCTGACATCACCCTCAAAAACAGGAAGGAAGCTTGAAGGAAGCAACATTAGGCTCACAGTTAGTAGATTCCTTTTACAGTTGCATACACGGGCTTTAAACACGTCAAGGACCCTTGATGTTATCACAAGAATGAAAAACGTGGCAGATCTAAAAGTATGGATCTCTAATCGTGTCTTCCTTCATATATACTGATAAAAATAAAATAATTCAGTTGAGTTAATATGAATTAGATAAGAAAGCATCTGTCAGAATGCAAAACAGAGACAATACTCTTCAGGAGTCTGAAGAAATCTTAAGTATTTCAAGTTAGTTGGTTTGTTTTAATTCAGGGGCTTAAAATACTCCTTAAGCCAAATCCTTTCAAGACAAAAAGCGTCCTTGTTTCCTCCTAAGGGTTGCAGAGGACATAGTGTAGCTCCTCTTGAGAGGCAACAGAAATAGAACACACATACAGTATGTGTGGAACAGAACCATTAACAAAGGTGTCACTTTAAACCACGTATGATTATCTCTACACTTAATTAAACTCATATGTTCACCTGACAGAACATCCTGCATTATCAAGAGGCTTTTTTTACCGTGATGTTTGTAGCACAGTGTTCATCCATATTACCAACAAATCTGCGAAACCCAAGCTGTACAACTCCAGCTGCCTTTTACATGCACAGCGTGAGCGGTCATTGATACAATAAAGTACTGAGCTGGCACCAGGCGCACAACCATGTAGCCAACGCTGACATACACCGAGTTTAAATAGTGCCATACCATTCCCAACACTGTAGCGCCAGTATCAAAGGCATGGGCATAATTGAAATGCCATAGTCTATGTCTCTAAAGCTTCTGAATACCTCTATATAAAATTACAGTTATGTTGACAAGCCACCTGTTAGGCTGAAGAAAAACTGTGTAACATTGTGCCCTTGTGAGGCCACCTTTTACTGCATGTCCTCATGACATTTTTGCTTTTCCCTGCTACATCAGCCCTGGTGTGAATCACCATGGTGGTGTGTTCAGGGCAGGGAGAGCCAGACAATGCGTGCCAGAGCCTTGCATCGTCCCTGGCTCGAGAGGCACATTGCCATGCTCAGCGGGGCCACGCTGCCCGGGAACGTGGAGCTCCCATCCTCCCTTTGAGCAGCGCTGCATCCTCCCACAAATGCCAATCCCACTTTTGTTACAGTGGACAATGCAATAGGGGCAGAAGGAGAAGTCATTTCTACTTTAGTTGGAGCTCCAAGGAAAAGAAGCCTATAAAAAAAATAAAATCACAGACTATATATCCCATTACTGAGTTAGGGGGCAGAGAGCAGGAGCTGTGGCTAAGACAAAACTATTTCATGATCCATCTCTGTGACTAAGGATTTTAATTTTTAAGATTCTTGCCTGTACAAGACTCTCTCACCTATAGGTAGGATGGACATCTCAAAAATGGCAGTTTTTCAAGCTCTGGACTTGCTTTCAGTATATTCAAATACCTCTGTATCACTCCTCTCATAGAAGACTGTGCAAAGTGATCTGGGAGACATCAGCTGAGAACTACAGCATAGAGCCAGCAACAATTTCAACTAACTTCTTTGGCTATTTTGTTTGGGTTTTTTTAATTGATTGGATTTTTAAAGTTTTAACAGCAATGTTCTAGACCATAAAAATACCAATATGTTGATAATGAGTTCTTTTGGATCTTTAGATATTCGGAATAGTCTGTCTTCTTACTGATTCCTTTCTACCAAGGTAATTTAGTTTCTGACACAGCCATCTTGGTCATCATATTACACGTCCCAGCTTCCCTTATTTGCAGTTTAAGAAGAAAATATGAGAATTACAAGGCTTACCACCTTTCCCACTAATCAACTTCAGCAGCAGTTTGAAAACACACTCTTTTGAAGTTCTGCAGGGCAGTTTCATTCTACAGCACCCCTGACTTCTGCTCCCATACAAAGTGACTGCCAGCTAAGCTAACAATTGTAGTAGACCTTTTTTTGCAGTGTGGACACCTGTTCACTACAAACTGAAGACAGGCTACACATTTCACATAAACCACCAGCTGTTAGATAGTACCAGGATTCAGTGACCACTGACCTGGGATAGATTTGAACTGATGACCCAGAATTGGAAGACTGTATATCCAATTACAAATCCACATTTTAAAAACTTAACTTGTACTTTTTGATTGCATTCTAATCTCAAAGATCTCCATTTTAACAAATGCCCCTCATTTCAATTAAACGCAGGCATATCTGGGAGCTTTTTAATTGTGGGTTTAATTGCACACACACTTTACATTATATTGTAAAAGTGGATTGATAAATGGCTAATATCCTGACTTCCCATCTGGGTCTCACCATAGTTGCAAAAGGATACAAGTTTTTAAAAGTCTGTGCCTGAAACAGAATGGGGTTTACAGTCTCTCTGCAGCATGTGAGTTAGGCTACAGAAGGCGGCAGAATAACAGAGGTACATTCAGCAATTCCAAGCAGTTGGAGAACATGGCGTCTCAGAGTAAGTATTAGCAGATCGTTACATTAAATATGCAGAACCAAAAAAGGCTACTAGTCTAAGAGCTAGAAATAAGTTGAGTTGAAGAGCAAAGAAAACACCTTGAAGATATAACAGACTGGAAGAGTTGGTAATATCTAACAAGTCCTGGAGTGGTGGTTCAGTAAGAGAAACATGGCAGCTGCACGAGGAAAAAATAGGGGAAAGAGAAGGGAATACAAACAGCTTTGCACTCGTGATGAAAAGCTAGGTATGGAGGGTATTTATGACTGAAGTGGCATGGAGACCCAGCACAGATCACCATACTCAGCTTGCTAGAATTCAAACTAGTTTGGCCATCTTCCACGCAGCCCTAATATAACCTTATGTGAAATATCCTGATAGCACTTTTGTAAACACAGGACTTATTCATCAGACTTACAGGTTTACTGAATTTAGAGTCTTTGCAGGTGAAATGTTTCTGAACAGGTGCAAGTAAGAAACTTCCAAACAGACATTAAAGTACTACAGAAGCAAATGTGGTCAGCAGGCCTGAGAACAAGTTAGCAGAAAAACATCCACAGGAAAGAAGCTATACAGAGCAGACTGTTAGGAGAAAAAGCAAGCTATACAGCTAAAGATCCTGAAGACCAAATCAAAACAGAGGCCCTTCTGCATGCAGAGAGCAGCTCACGCACCTGCTTGAGGAATTCACTGTTACAAAAATTTATTTTACAAGCTTTGTAAGGCATAATATGTTATACACAGAAAAATAGTCGTAGTTACTGAATCGGGATATCTTGGGGATAGAACCACTACTACTACTACTAGAACTATTTTATGACTTTTTCTTGGAAACACAATAGCATGAACTCAGACTTAAGTAGATTAGAAATTCTGAGATATAGACCTGTAAGAAAAAGTTATGAGACGGCTCAGAAGGAAGTTTTTGGTTTGCCATTAACCACAAAGCAATGAATTAGTCTGTGCAAAAACTGAATGCTTGATTCTTTAAACATCCTTTGTATTTACAGCATCCCATGAACGTTAATTGGCTGCCTTCAATCACAAGATTTATACTTTGACTGAAAATAAAATCCCATTTGTGATGTGTATTCTATCCTATCTGAACACAGATCCAAACCCTGCTCTGTATCTTGAGTCCGATTATTGCCTCTCTTGGATAATCCCCAGCCTTCCTACAATTTCTTCTGTCATGGGAAAAAACTTGTATTTATTGTGCAAAATCATTAGCTTTTCTTTAAATGGTTCTACAGGAAAGAGATTCTAATTCGAAAGCAAGCTTGCAAGGTTATTAAAAGATGAAGGTATACCAATTGATTGAAAAGCACATAAACATGTATAGACACGCAAATATACTTACACATTCATACATCTTGGCAAATCTATTTTTATGCTTCAAAGCACCTAATTCCACACACTGTCTGCAGCCTATTTTCCAGCACAATATATTTCAGGCTTGCAGAAGCTGGCAAAACAGACTACAGAAAAAAAAAAAAAAAAGGCTTTATAAGTTTCTCAAGGTATGAAAGAAAGCTTAAACCACACGGCTTCTTTCTGATAGCAAATCACATTTAAAATGACAACTTATATCATGCTGAGGCAATTTACAGGTGACAAGATACTGTATTAGCTCCCCAATGAGTATAATAAGTTAAAGCACAATCCAGTCTTAACTATCAGCCAACTGCTGTAAAGGGTATAAAAGGACAAACCAAGTAAAAAGGAAACTGCACACAACAGTGGAGCTGCAGGATCAGAATCAGCAGCATCTGGTGCCCTAGCACTGAGAAACAGTGTTCAGCAGCTCTCGCCTCAGGCTCTAAGCAAGTCAAGTCTGGGACTATGCAGCTGGACATCAGCAGCAGAATTTTTGCTTTCCACCCACACATCGACAGTGCTTCTACTTAGATGTTAAACTTCCCTCCCCCTCTACACGGCCACCACAGCACACTTTGCATAAGGCTATAAAACAGTTTAGAACACATTACTAACGCTGCTGTTTCAAACTCCCACATGATTTTTCTCAGGATTTGACCCTATAAACTATGAATATTTGTTGGAAACTTACATTCCTAGAACATGATAATAGACATGTGCTACAGAAAGGGAATTAGAGATCTTCTAATCAACCTTGGGAAGACCACTCAAAATCTTGAGCTTCATTTCCTCGCACTGTATGTTTTTACCAGCTGTGAGCTTAAAAAAGAACCCACAAGAAGTTATGCATCTTAAATACTTGTTCATAAACAAATGGTATTTAGATTTCTTTTTTTTACATCATGCTTATGTGATTTACTCACTGCATATTCATCAATACTGTATGACTAATATCCTCTTTTAAGGTATATCACTGAACTCAGATATTGCCATGAAGATAGTAAGATGAACAAACAACATGAAATCATGCAGATAGTGCACACATGTAAAACCAAGTACCATTAATGTTATTAAATTATTATACTATTTATATTTATATTTACATGTAGAATTATTAAATCTTCCAGAGTTCAGAGTCTCAAAAAACTAAACCACAAAACTACATGCAATCTCAGCTGTTACAAGAACTTTCTCTCTGTACCATACTCATGCCAAAGACCAAGCAATACCTCATTTAGAAAACTCTAGGTTAATTCAGGTGAGAGAGCAGCTCATTTGGCTTACATTGTTGTTTCAGCTTTTAACCACAGGGCCAGCCACAACCTGTATGTTAGGGTCTGTATGTTCAGACCCTTAGGTCTGAACCTTGTCCATAGCTACAAACTTGTCACATTTCCTATAATTAAGAGAAGAGTGTCTGTTTGCTAACCCCATGTCAACTTACACACTGGGCCAGTAGTCAAGCAAGATGAGACATGTGACCCTTCCATTGACCTGAATGACTAGGCGATGACCTCTGCAGTCCAGCCCGTAAAGGAAAGGGAGCGCTTTAAAATGGTCATTATGATTAATGGTTTTCCCAGGCTAGGCCAAATGAGTAATTGCTCAAACAAAAAACCCTCAGGCTCCAAATAGCTAGCTTTATTACTTGCAGATATCAGATATCTCTTCAACTTCTAATCCTCTTTGCTGTAACTAGGAATTACATGGAACTTTTTATTTTATTTGTACTGCAGAAATTAAAATTAAGCTTCCTGGAATAAAAGTATGCATAATGAAAATACATTTTATCAACAAAGTAAAGATGTCTTTTATTAGCCCTGTTACACTGAACTTTAGGTCCCAGCTAGTGAGCTTTGCTTGTGGCATCCCATCACTTGTAAAATCTTAAATTTCAAGGAAGAGGTTTCAGAAGAAAAGATAATTAACAAGATGAAATTGTTAGAAAATTAAGCATACTGTTTCAAGTTCTGCTTGAGTGGGACAATTCTCTTTTATTGTTTTGAGCAGTTTAAGCAATCTGCTCTGTCAGCCCAAAAATCTTTGCCATGCCAAAAATTGAACAATTCAGCATTATGCATTAGCAACTTCTAACAGCTTCTAACACAACACAGGCAGAGTTATATATACTCTTGCTCTGAAGTTCACAACACAAGACAGCCCTCAGCAACTTCTTCAGAAGGCACTGCTAATGTTTACTAATAAGCAAGATTAGTCTTTTTTGCTTTCATAACCTCTCTAATCTGCAAAGGGATGGCAGACTTAGAAGTAAAGCCCTGAATACCCGAGTAAAATGCTGGCTTTTCCCAGTCTCCAAAATGTAATATCTAATAAAAAAATAACTTTGCAATTAACTGAAGAATTCCTATCATCTGTGTTGATGAACAAGAGGGCACCCAGTTCTGTGATCTGAAATCAAATCACCAGGCACTAGATTTATATGCGGGCCTGTACTTCACATCCGCTGTATTTCAGTGCAGCTGACTTGTTAACAACAGCATCAGGACTGATCAATTTTTGTTCCAGATTACTTATTATGCATCTTTTTAGTATAAAGCAGAGAGGCCATTAGCCTTAAAGGACCTCTAGTCACAGGATGATTTCACACTAGGAGGCTTCATGGCCAAGGCTAGTGTCACTCCCATTTACTCAACATCACAACTGTTGTCAGGTAGCATATCCTGTATCAAGACTCCCCAAGCCAACCTAATGACCGTATGCAAACGCCTCCAAAATAGCTTGCCACTGTTAGCAGTTCATCAGAAGGAGTATATCCCTGGAAAGCAAAACAAAAGCAAAGTGAAAACCTCACAGAGTTCTGGAATTGATGAGGGGGGCGGTGGGGAAACTCTGGAAATTACTATGATTGAGCACCTGCTGTCTGCTTACCTAACACTCAACTGTTTGGTGTGGGGTTTTTTTGGTTGGGTTTTTTTTTTGTTTTGTTTTGTGTGTGTGTGTTCTGTTTGTTGTTTTTTTTAGGGTGGGAATTGGGGTGGGGGAGGGGTTGAGGGTTTTTTTGTGGGCATTTTTTTGTTAAGTTAGAGAGGCCACTAGTCATACTCTTCAGTCTATATCCTGAGCTCTGAGTATGGAGTTCCATAACTTATGATTAATTTACAAAAAAGGTTACCTGAGGAGTTTAATGGAGAATCCATACACTGCAAAAGTGAGAACACAGAATCATGAAATAATGCATTCGGGCCAAGAATTCAGTATTTCATTTCCTATGAGGTCAGTGATTTTAAGTTCTCACAGAAAATACTAAGCAGTCCTCAAAAGTAAAGGTTAACTGACCACTTAGACCTGGCTGGGACACAGGCTTACAGTGGCTTACAGTGACATATATTATATAAAGTTTGTTATTACTTGATCTTGAACAGTACTTGCAGGTAGTGTAAGGAGATATATATTACATGCTACTAACTGAATACTGTAAATTACAAAAGGAGTCCTTGCATATACTTCCTTGCTTTGGCAAGGAAAGATGACCTTTAGATCTGAACCCTTGAAATCCTAGTGCAACTGTAGTGTCTTTATGCATAATCATTCAAACTGAACATGAAAATATTAGAGTGCAAATGTTTACTTGCCCTTATATGTAGTTAAAAGAACCCAAAACAACAAACTACTTTCTTTTTATATTTTTTTTCTAAAAGTCCGCTTTTCCATCTTTGGACTATCTTCAGGAAATCTTTGCTTAAAAGGTTCTCTTTCAAGATTGCTGCCCTTATCAACTGCTCTGTCTTATCAACCTTTATAAAAGTTTAAACTCCTGACATTTTCTGCTTATTTTCTGCATCTGTAGTTCCAAACCTGTCTATATGAATTGGCTCATGCACTGGGTTAAAACTGCTCTATAAAAACTGGCTGCAGAGTGAAAAAGAATGTCAAGAACAGTTTCCAGTGCTATGAGTCATTACTCAGTAGTATTCTTTCAATTACCTGGCTTCTTATTTTTGGTAAATTAAGTTCCTACTCCTGGTTCCAAAGTCCTGAAAGCTTCTAAAATCTCTCCTTAATGAAGAGCCACAGCAGACAGACTAAGAGGCTGCTGAAATCACAGAACGTTAGGAATTGGAAAGTACCTCGAAATATCACCTACACCAACCCCCCTGCCTGAGCAGGATCACCGAGATTAAATCACACAGGAACATGCCCAGATTGGCCTTGAATGTCTCCAGAGAAGGTGACTCCACAACCTCTCTGGGCAGCCTGTTCCAGTGCTCCATCACCCTCACAGTGAAAGAGTTTTTCCTTAAGCATCTTACATATTACTCTGCTTTCCCTAGCACCACAAACTAGTATTCACTTTTATTATAACATTGAATTATATGATGTTTTGTTCCACTTTTCCCTTTAACATCTAAAAGGTGAAGCTCCTGTTGTTCATTTTGTGAATCAGCCCAGTTATATCAATATGGCAGCAGATACATGAAGCTACTACCATGAAGGATGAAAGCTGGCAGAATATGTCTAAAAATCTGCACTTTCCCATATCACATGCTTCCATCCCATCCTCCAAAAAGTTTTAGGTATTAAATGTTGACATGAAGATGCTATTAAGAGCTTGCAACCATCTAAGCTAGTATATGGCTGAAAGCATCCTCCCACCTTTTTTTACTTCTAGAGTAATAGAAATAACTTCTCAAACAGCACTTCTCAAGTTCTTAAACACTTCTGTTCTCCTAAGAGTGTTCTCAGTCATGTCCTAATAATTCTTACAGCTTCACAAGTTCACATAAACCCTAAGAAAGAGACATTTGTTTGATCATGAGTGGCACTCACCATTGTATCCCCTCCAATAATTGCAACTCATTTTTAATCTTGTATGTCATTCTTTCAAACTCCCTTCCATTGGGTAGCTTAAATGATGCTGAATTGTTAGACCTGAAGCTTTCTCATGACCTGGAGCCAATGCAATATGCAGTTTTATGTTCACACAGTCATTTGACATGTTCCTTCTGTTTAAAGGAGGCTAATATAGGGAAATACACTATTTTTTTTGCTAAATAAATGCCAGAAAAAAAAAGAGATCTTTTTTTGATTATAGCAATCCATACCCTATCTGTTCCTTTCACAGATATAAATGAGCAATCCAAAGCCCTAATCAAAAAATAAGCCATTTCAAAGTACAAATAAAATCTAAGTAATATAAAGCTTTATTACAGACTAGGCTCAGTCATAGCTTTTGAAAGGTTTCAATCTATTAGTGATTTTTTTTAAATGTCTGCTGGCCATAAGACCCACTCATATTGCTCGGGGATTTGTTTCCAGAGAATACATTCGTACCATTTTAATAGCCTTCAGTAGACATACTGTTGACACCATTCCACATGAAACTTCACTTGCTGTATGACAGATGTGCAGCACTTAATCACAGGCTGTACTGAACCATTCAAATTCAATATATGTTTACCAACAGGCAGAATTAACAACTGCAGGGCATATGGAATCCAACCATGGAATAGGATTTAACAAGCTTCTGAAATGGCCACAATCATTGCTATTGTTTTGGTCTCATTTTTCATTTTCACTAGAAATACTGGATACAAACTGCATGTCTCATCACTCTTAAAAGAAAAAAAATCTATTAAGTCAGATTTAAGTTATTTCACTACTTCCATTAGCTATATTTTTTTTCTATAAAGAAAAAGCGAGTAATACAGGACAAAAAAAGACTTTCTCTTCCTTCTTCTCTCCTATTCTTCCTT
>VXBZ01011695.1:575674-608023 GCA_013399135.1 Heliornis fulica | reverse complement strand
ATTTATCTTTCTTGCCAATCTAACTGCAATGCACTTCAGTTCCTCTCCTACCCCCAACCCCTTCCTCACCAAGTGGTAGCACCATTTTCATGCCTTGGTTTTGACTCTAAAAATCAGTAAAATCACATTGACTAGATTTGTGACACTAACTCCATTATCCTTCCCGTTTCTGTATCTCAAATTATTAACCTCTATCTTGAATTTATTTGGGTTCTATGTACCACAGTCAGGACAGAAGTGACTCTAATCAGAGCATAAATTACACGGGAAATGGGAGGGGAAATCGGTAGTCACCTTTCCCATCCAGTAATTCCCTCTCAAAGCATATCTAACAACAGACTGCACACATTTATTATTAGCTCATCATTTGGCCCTCAGAGCTACCTACCCTATGTTGACTAAGGAGTACATACCATGTATCATCTGCTAGAAAGTCCATCTAGGCAGGACCAATGCAAAAGACTTGATTTACTGAATCTGTTCTACTTCTAGGGGAAAAAATCTTTAGGTGCCAATGAATCCTGAAAAAAAGAAGCACAAAGCCCCAGCCACAAACACATCCTCTCCTGGCAGAATACTGTCCTCAGCTATGTGCACATGTCACAGAGTCTACAGTAGCTGCTTCTGCAGGATTATGAGAAAAGCAATGTTTTCCTGATATATCTGTTGCCACCGTTAAGGAAGGGATGGTTACAAACTGTAGCTTCCTGGGATGTGGACCACTGTTCAGAGAACATAAGTTCTTCAGAATTTTAATCTGTATAGAAAGACCAAGACTTCTGTGACCTGAGGAATAGAGATGTGTGTCTAGATTTCTTTGCCCTTTTCTTCAATTCGTTTAGAAACTGTTTCCAGACACAAAAAAATAACCCCATTTCAGTGTTTACAATTTCCACAAAACATCTATGAAACGCTGGGAGCTTTTGTAACATTACTGACCTACTTTTAATGCCATAATAGCATATAAAGGCTCATTGGAGACTCATCTAGAGCTACAACCATGATTCACCTATGGTGAATTACACCACAACAAATTATAAACCATTAAATAATCTGTGAAGCTCTTGTTAATAACGCTTTTAATGTCTCCACCACCATGTTATTATTCTCATTCTTTTTTTCCCATGGAGATACACAACTATACCAATGTAGAAAGAGGCCATGAGGGGCTAGATCATGGTAAGTCTCAGCAAAGTCAGCCGAGATGGTACTATGTTGTAACCTTTTAGTTCATTGACAAAATAAAGCAAGAACGAGCAGCACAAAGCTCACCACCCTGTCTGGGGATGTTCCTACATGGCAAGCTCCTGGCCTATAAGGGTTGTTGACCCTATTAGGGTAAGAGAAGATCAGGACAAAAGACAAACGCTTCCTCTATCTTCCAAAATCAGACCAAGTATATGTTGCTTCTTCCTTGGTATCTACAGAACAGCAAAAATGAAGTCCATAAACCGAAGCTTTTTAAGAAACATCCTGCCACCTGAGCAAATATTATGCACTGAAGATTTGTCTACAAAGTTCAGCTTAAGTGGAAGCTGAGCAATTGTCAGAATTCCATTAGTATTTCCTAAACTTTTGTGAAGATCACAAAAGTGTTAGAAATGGAGTTGAGGAAATACCACGAAGAACCCAAGCAGAATAAAAAGGTGAGTGCCTAAAAGTCAATGTTTTCAGTCTTGTCACTTCATTCATGAGTCACTGTAAGACCATATAACTAGCTTAGGGCATGAATCTTCTGTCATTTGTTAACACTGCCAAGGCCATTTACTTTATATTTATTTCCTATCTACATTAACAAAAACTCTCTCCATGATGACACAAAACACACTTCCTTCCCTCTTTATGCCTTATCCACAAAACAGGTGTGCACTAACAATAGCAAAAAAGGTACTAGAGACAGAAAGCCATATTCCCTATACTGCATATTTCATTCCAGACTTGTAGAAGACCATTTCTAAGTAAATTACAGAATATTGAGTGCAGGTGCCCATGGAGTTGGCAGTGGGAGTCTGCTGGGGTGCCCTCTGTGACAAGAGGCCACAGGTTGCCCTGGCACAGCTGGGTTTAGCACACACCAAGAGACTCACCACAAGGCACAGTTGAGCCCCCAGTCAAGCTGGTGGAAACTCTGAAAAAGGGCAGGAAATGCCTAATATGCAGAGAAGGAATTTAAAAAAAAATAAAAAATCCTCCAGATTTCCTGCCTCACTTGTCTTAACAGCCTGAAAACTCATGTTTTGGGATCCTTCCCTTTCATTTTAATTATATTTTTCTTTTAGGATTCTCTCAATTGCCCCAACTCAAGATGGATGAACTCATACTGTCTCAGACTGCTCACCGATTCATTCGGATAGATTACTATGCCGGGACAGAAACATCACTTCATTTGAAATACCACAGAAGTATCACTTAATTTAACTTACCATTACTTACTAGTATTAGTTTATCTTGTTCATGTTAATGTGTTAAAGATGAAATGCAGATACGCACATGTTTGTCTAAATCTATAATTACTAAACATATAAGACTAAGCAGTTCAACTCCACTCACTGAAGTCAGACACTAATTTGATGACCTCATTTAGTACCAACCTAATATGTTTTATTCTAAAATAAAAAACAATTGTGTTCATATTTTAAAGTCAAGACCAAGAAAATATGTTTCATGTGACTGAGAACAGTTCGTAACTTTCCAGGGAAAGAATGCAGGCAGAAGGAAATTAAACAAGCATTCTTGCATACACTTCCTGATGTTATTTTCATTATGGAGAGGTAAAATTAAATTTACTCCCTTGACAGCAAAGGTCAAACAATCTGATAAAATGCAGTTAGTCACTGAGAATAATTGATGCTTAAATGAAAACCCTGTCATGTTGTTTTATGTAGCTGGAAGTGTTCTCTCTTCTTTATTCTCTCCATAGCTCCAGTATATTTATGCTTACTATAGCAAAAGTACTACCACCATACCAAGGGTCAGAGGAGCCTTCTGAATTATGTAGCCACATAGCTATCTATGAAATTTTCATAACAATAACATCTCTTTTGCTAAGTACTTTTAGTTCAACCACAATATTGATTTTGAGCCTATTCCTTCTGTATGAATACTCACAAAAATATTTTATAAATTTCATGTTCCTCAAAAAAAAAAACCAGCACTCAAAATTGCCACTAACCATACATACAGTAAGACAAATGCATCCTTTGAAATGATAACATATTACAGGATTTGATTTAAAGCCCTTTGGAATCAATCCTGACAGAGGCCTTTCAGCCCTCAAACTGGTCGCTTATCATTACAGGTAAGTGCATGCTAGCAGGTCTCTTCAAAATCCATATGTGCAAAACAAAACCAAAACACCCAAAAGCCTTCCAAAGAACATACAATTCATATAGCATTCAGTAAATGAATGGTGGTCTGCTCTTACGGAGTCACAGAACAGCTATCAATGTTTCCAGCACGAGGTTACTGAGATGTTCTAGGGAAACTTTTTTTTAAAAAAACATTCCTCTGAACCACATCAAGGACACTACTCACTCTACTACTTCCCACACGAGCCAAACAGTTGTCCACTGCTTTGGCCTAGTGATTTGACTTCTTCTAGGCCACGGAAGTAGGACAAAAAGCAGGGTGGTAAAAAACAAACAAACAAATAAGTAAACTTTAGGGCTGCATGAGGTTTGTTGCTGAAGTTGTTTGCTTGTTCATTTAATTTTATGGCAATGGAGCTGTAAAAGGTGGTAAGTTGCTCATTTAAAAAAAAAAATCACTGAGAGACAGGCAGACCTCATTAGTCAGGTATTTAACAGTGCCGCGTCGCACAGATCTATGGCTTTAAATGTGTGCAACATTATACAAAGCCAGACTCACTGAATGAGTATTGATGCTATCCTATTTATGAGCATTGTCTTTCAGGATAACAATAGGTTATTACTTTCAAATAAGTTATGTCCAGCAATACCACATTTTCTAGTGTGGACACCTGATACTACTTTCTGCTGATTTTTTATTTTAAATTGTGCTTTTCCTTTTAAAATCCCACTTTGGTTTGGCAGCTCAGATCTGAGGTTAGTTCAGACAGCCAAGTCACCATTATGGAATTTTATTCTTTTTTTCAACTCTGGAAGACTGCCATTCAAAATACCCTCTAGCAATCACACGCAGTGCCTGAGAAGTGACAACTACTCTTTATTCTGGGTATAGCAAAAGAAGCATCTGAGGTATTACTGATAAACTATATAATCTGAATACTTTCTTTTGTTTGGTTGGATTTTGGTTTGGTTTGGAGTTTTTTTGTTAATAGGAATATGTATACAGCTGCTCGTTGGCCCAGTGTACTGGCTGGTTGGGAAAGTCAGCTCATAACATATCATTCATTATTCATACTATCTGCCACAAACTGATTTGTTACTCAACAACAATTTACAATCTGTCCTCACCTAGAATTAAATGTCCTTGAGGTACACACTGGACTTTCCCATTCTTTTACATTACCATCCAAGTGCACTCTGGCCCCTGAGTAAAAGCAATCCCACAAGTGGGTTTGCCTTTGCCTGAAGCAGAGATAACCCAGACTGTCTTCCCCAACATGTTTTTCATACAGTGACTTTATCCCCTTCCACAATATGCAGGTGTTTTGACTGGGCAGAACCAGGTTGATTGGTAGATCCCCTGGAGATAACTAAGCAGGTGGCCTTGGCTAAATGCATATCCCACTTCTTTAGGTTTCCACCACACATTGTTCTTAAGTGTTGTTTTTAACGGTCCATTGTATTTCTCAATTTTACCAGAGGCTGGTGCATGATAAAGTATATGAGACACCTACTCAATGCCATGTTCTTTGTCCTAGGTTTCTTTGAGAGTATTTTGGAAATGAGTGCCATTGTCTGACTCGATACTTTAAGGAGTGCCACGTTGCCAGAGGACTTGCTTCTTGTTTAGGCCAAGCTATAGGTCAGCCTCTGAAGTTTGAGTTGCCACAGTGTCTGTCACAAGGGTTAGATCTGCCTACAGAACTGTTTTTCTCATCTAGGTATTTGCTCATACTCTCACATAAGCTATGCCATCCTTCACCATTCAGCCACAAAGAAAATCTATTTGCAATATTCTTGAAACAATTTTTTGATACATAAGACCAGAAAAACATTCATGACTATGAGCAACAGGCACATATTGGTCTAAACACTTCAGGGATAGTCAAAGTTCTCAAAAGATAGTGTAACAAGCCAGAGGGGAAAAGCAGAGGCTATCACCCTCTGTCTTCCCCATAAATTGAGTACAGTTGTTAAACAGTACTAAGATATGCTGCCCAATAGATGGATCTGACAAAAATGCCATGGACAAATGCCATCTGAGGTTCACAAATACCGATGCTATCTGATTATAAATTGATGTCATACAGCATAACAGAATCAGAATCCTGACCCCTCACAGAAATGATAAATGACATAAAAGGTATTACATTAAATGGGTGGGAGTTCACAAACCATAGGCAAGCAGGCAGACAAAACACCATAACCATCACTTCAAGATCGGATCAGATGTACTGTTATCCCAACCCTTGGGGCCCCACATCAGGTGCCAAAAAGGACTGTTGTGGTTCAGCCCCAGGCAGAGGCTAAGCACCACCAGCCACTCATCACTCCTCTTCTTGAGGAGAAGAAAAAAAAAAAAAAAAAGACTAAGCCCCCGGGTTTAGACAGTTTACTGAATAACACTTGGAGAGGAGAACAATACCAGACACACAGTGATAACACAGAGTACTTAACCAACCAAGATGTTAACAAAGACCACCACACGACACAGGAACCTCTCGATCCCATCTCTACCTCTGCCCCAACAGCTCCTTTTATAGGGGCTGGATTGATGTCAGGTGGTGTGGAAACCAGGCCAGGCTAACTCAACTCACCTGTGCTGGCTGCTTGAAGAAGTCAGCTATGTCCTGGCCAGAACCAGGACACCCAAGAAACTAGTCACAGTTTAGCATATCATTGGACTATACCAAATGTAAGCAGAAGTGCCTATTAAATTAGCTGTTTCTTTGGTACCATTCAGACTAATTACAGTATTATAACCAATCAAAGTTAAGCAACAGTAGCAAGTTTCACAGGTGAAGTTCACATCTTAGACATACACCATTCTCTAGTCATCCTTATGATTCCTTCAATCTCTAGAGGAAATTATGATTTTCCCCCTAATGCTTAAATCATTTTGAAAACCCTCATGACTGCAGGATGATCAAAATTTCATCCTATACACTGAAGGTATCAATATCCCTATGCATCATGAAAGCCAGCAACAAAGCAAAGGATCCTTGAGGTTTGTTTCCTAGTTGTAATGCCTCTAATTTTCATGCAAATTGAAGTTAGACTTGGCTACTGAGGTGTGGGTTTTTTTTCCCTTGCCAAAAAAAAAATAATATTTGCTTTAGATAGAAGCTATGAGAATAAAAAGTTGTTTCAAATTTAAGGAAAATTAAACACTAAGGTTATATATTCTCTTCAATTCTAGAAAATTGTTTTAAGGCAGAATTAGGCACATGGAGCACAGTTGTGCTCATGACTTCACTGTAGCACTGTATTCAGTCAATCAGCTACAGGTGCCTACATCATCAAAGTTTGGACTGTTACTCTTCAGCAACACAAGGCAGCAAGTTCTCCTGTTTATCTCTTCACATTCAAATGAGTAACAAAACCTTCTTCTAACTATGCCCTCTCTCATCAATGTGCAGCCAAGTTCCTTAAGGGCTCATACAGTGGGTACCATCTGCTATCAATATTGTCCACACGCTCCCCAGTCGAGACTTGTTTCAGGCCAAGTTTCTCTTCTGAGTTAACAGGAGGTGACAAGCCTGGCAGTTTGCAAGTTTTCCCCGCATGACTGATTCAGCCTGGCTAACCAGATCCATGCTAATGAGAATGTGCCACCTCACAACAAAAACATTTTTGAATAACTTAAAACTTCAGAGCTTGGTGTGCCTGATAATACAAATCATTGTTTAATTATGGTGCCAGCAGATTCTACTACAAACACTGCTGACTGCAGAATTGTCATCAGACCTAACGTTATAAATAATGCAAAAGGAAAAAAGAAGAGAGTCCACAAAGCCAACTTAGCCAGTGATGCCCTTTATCTCTGAAAGAAAGCTAATGATTCACAGTAATACGTTAAGCTTCAAAATCAAGAATTTATCAAACGTACTTAATACATTATAGCTAGTGTCATCAGTCTTGCTGATGCAGATGGAAACAAAGTTTTGTGTCCTGAAATGTTTGAAAGAAAATACTTCTCCATTTGGCTTCCCTGTGGAAGTGTATCACCAACACCATCTATTCAGGAAGGCAGTAGTGAATCAAAGAGGTGCTTTGAAACAAGCACGGGGTGGGAAGGCAGATCAAAAAGTCTAGGACACTGGCTTTTGTGATGGGTCACATCATGCCACACTATACCATGACTACAAGCCCTTCAAAGTACTTAGACAAGCCTTGGAATATCGTGACATTAAATACTCCTGTGTAGGGAGGCAGTTTTGACAAATCCACCCTTAACTGCAGGAGATGAAATCTGGTGATTCAAATACCGCTGAAAATCCAGTCGTGGAATTGCAATTTAATTTAAAATGGGGTTTTAGCTTAAGGTTGAGTATGGGGAATTTTTGTGTTTTGTGTTTAAATGTTTATTATACTGAACTTGCAGCAATTTTAATTAAGGAAATCTTGCTGAACTTGAATGAAACCACCCTTATTCTTGTGACAAGTTGACACTGACAGAAGAACTGCTAAATTCAAAGCCAGCATAAATACTCAGCAACTCTGCAGAACAGCCCGCTGTTATTTAGGTGCTTCAGAGTTGATGCAAATCATCAGTTCAACACTAAGTTGGGGATGCAGGCACACTCAGAGTATCTCAGTACTACCTGTTGGAATAGAATCAGCCCAACGTATTTCCATGAATTACTGTAACTCAGGCAGAACAAGCTTTGCAATTATATTAGATACTTTAATAGACATGGAGAGGCAACTTCAAATTTTTGTAACTACTCCAAACTTTCTACATGCCATAGAAGATGGCATACATGGCACAGTATTAGAATAGGTAGTGAAATAAATGCTCAGCTGGAGCAACAAGATGAGTTGTTGAATTAACGTTCTACTAAAAGAAAAAGCACATATATGCACCATAAAGACTTGAAGGTTTTTGTTTCTCTTTTCCACAATATGCTATGCTTTGACAACGGGCTGCACATTCAGACCTCCACAAATTATGAACTGACCTTTGTTCCAGGAATACTTTTGTCTTATTTTTGAGCATTCGGACTTTTCGTTTCTAAAACATGTTGCAGCATGATTAACTTACTGCTTCCTTTACAGATTTACTTCACTTACAGGAGAAAATTTTGTGTTTAACAACCCAAGTACATGTTGAGTCATCCTCATACAAGCACATTCCTGTCATTTCCTCATACCTTATTAGCCCTATCCGTTCATTGCAAGCTAGCATTCACTACGCTATGACCACCAAAGGCGACAGTCACCATCTGTACAGATTCATGGGCTGGGCAGCTGATTTTGGAATTCCTCCAAACTGGCAAAAACACATCCTCCACCACATCACAGACTGCTTTCCATGCAACCTGCCATGACTGGCCCCAGCTGCACCTGACACAACAACTGCTTGGACAGCTCCAGCCAGCACTACTGATTTCAAAGCCCTGTACGGTTAAACTATGCATGTGGGTCTCATCCTGGTTATACCATGGTCATCTGAGACCTCTGATATGTTGTCACGATCCCAAACATTTGCTACATCTCCTTTGGACTTCAGAAACTAAATCCCGATTCAAACTTCCATATAACACCTTCATACTAGAACTTTTTTCCCCTCTCAAAATCACACTCTGATACTCTATTATGTAAGACTTGGACTACAATACATTTAGGCTGCTGAAAACCTAAATATAACTTTTAAAATAAAGCCTAAAGACTAGGTTTATTTCTCCTTCTTTCATCTCTTGCATCTCCTTAAATAAAGTGCAAGCATTGCTGGTGGATTGTTGCTGTTACTGGTACTTCAGGAATTCAGAATCTTATCTTGCATGTTAGGTGATAGTGTCTGCTCCATCCATCATCTTTGGGGAGTCTACCAGCAGCCCCGAGCTGAGGATGTATCCCACCTCACCCTTTCTATACCTACATGAGGGCCACCATAGTCTATAATAAAAGCACAAAAGTAGGCTCCACTTAATTTTCTGCCTCAGTCTGTGTGTCTGGCTATTTCAGCATGACAGTTCTACCACAGAGATTAGGAAATGCATGAGGTATTTTAAATCAAATTATAAAGCTGTCAGACTTTCTGGCTAATTAGGAAGTGCTCACAAATTAAGCATTTTAGGCTAAATGCTGAGCCGCTCTTCTGTTGTGCTAAGGGACAACAGATCAAGGCTGCTGATAGCAAGATGCCAAGAAGCCCACCACCAGCAGCATTCTTACATTCCTGTAAAATGCTGGGATGGAATTTGTGGGCCCTTCCCCTGAGATCTGAGTTCTCATTTCCCAACTTATCAGTGAGCCTAGGCTTTCCTATCATTCACTTGGCTTCCTTGAACCTTATCTCCACTTCACCTGCCCAGGGACCTCATCTCTAGGAGGGCCTATACAAGACCTCTATTTTCTCAGCTACCAACCTTGCTGTGCCTTCATCATTATATCAGAGGAAGAGTGAGAAATGGGGAATTTGACCCCCCAAAACACAGCACAGTGTACTGGTGTTAATGTTTGCTGACTGGATTTTGATACCTACCTTTAGAATACATATGGGACACTTGCTCCACTTAATTTTTTTTTCCACCAGGCAAAGATACTGCTAAAACCATTTCTTCAGGTGTTCCACAAGCACCTTGCCATGACCTCTTCCAGAGAGAGCATAAACAAACCATAGCAAAACTGGAAGAATTAAACAAGTCATCTCTGTGCAACCATCTCTGTTTTCGCTGTACCAGCCTTTTCAAACACACCTCAGAAAGGGCAGGACGTAGTTTTCTTGGCTTTTGCAGTCCTGTGACCAAGCAACTGGCTCAGATCCAGATAAGACTTCAATGAATATTGTTTTTAGGATCATAGTGAACTTAATATTAAGCAGACAATGCATTTCATTAGTTTAGGAATGTCTAGGTTTATTTGGAAATTGCTCCAACAGATCCAGAATGCTCACTGACGTATTCCTTTTGTGCAAATAAAGTGGTGCCTCCAGAAGTTTCTCAAGAAGCTACCCTAGGTTGTCGAGGGTTCTTTTTTCCTTTTTTTTTTTTGGCACTGGAATAAAATGGGTGCACTGGCATGTAGCCTGAGGACCACATCCCCATTCTAATGAGGTGTTGCAGGGCTGAGTGGAAAATAATTCTCCTGCACAGGCCCTGAGTATCTAGTACACAAGTGTAATACTGGTATTTGTATAACCAGAACCAGTCATGACTACTTAAAGCACAAACTGAACAGACCTGAATGTCATAGTTTGAGGAAGAAACCTAAAAGTTACTTGGAAAGCTCAGTAGGATCAGGATACAGCAATTCAGGTTCATACCTCATGTCAAATGCAGATTCCACATTCAGTAAGAGTACTTCCCTAAGCAGTGAGAAAACAGGGCCACTTCTGGGTATGATTTCTGTGTAAAAAGATCTCTTTCACCACAGGCTCCAACTAGGCACATGCTTACAGTGTTCTCTCCAAGCACGAGATGCAGATTTCTACATTGTCTGGTCCTTGTGCAAGCAAGCATCTGGTAAAGACATTGGGATGTACAGTAGCTGAAATGCAAAGTTAGTGCTGGACATGGGTTAGGGTTTTTTTTTTTCCCCCTTTTCTTTAACCAGAAAGAGATGATACCCTAACCCAAAAGGCAAATTTCTGCCTCCTGTAATACTGAAACCTGTACACTCTTGGCAACAAGTACTTTGAGAGTTTGGTTTTGGGTTTTTTTTTTTGTTGTGGGTTTTTGTTTTGGTTTTTTTTGTTTGTTTGTTTTGCTTTTTGTTTTTAAGGTTGGCTATCTTATCTAGATAGCTATAGGGGGAGTGCAATAGCCACTTGGGGCTCTGACCTTTTGGAAAGCTGTGCTCCATCAGCTCCCCCATGGTACAAAAGCCAGAGTTAGGATAGGACAGTGTGCTGTTACAAACCTTAAGCATGCACAATATAAGCTACTGCTTTAAAGGCTTGCCTTCCTGTCTGCTGCTCCTACTCTGAAGAACACAGATGAGGGAAATGCAATCTACCTGTGAACATAGAACAACAGGACACCCATGCAAATCCAGTGGGTGTAACTGCCCTTTCTGGGATGAAGTGTGGGTCTCATTGCAGCTGCAAACAGCCAAAAGGTGAAAGAAAGCCAACTCGTGTCAAAACATGGCTAGAGCCCCTAACCACATTGTGCCTCTGCCAAAATTAAGTCACAGTACATTTCATTTGTTTAGCAGCCAGGTAAGCAGATCAGTTGCAGGAAAAAATACTGTACTATAAGGGAAACAAAAGCCTTCCTCCTTCACACTATTGATCCTGTTCTTGTTATCTTGTGCCTTTACAAAATTCCCCGTGTCCAGACATGCTATAATCTGAAGAAGCAATAATTGATCTCTGAAAAACCATGTCCAGAAGTACAAGAACTTTATAACTCAGAATAATGCAGGGTAATGCTCACAAGTGTTAAAAGCCCTACTAATAGCAGTGGGATTTCCTATGGGTTACTTTTAGAAGCACAATTATATGCTCATCCAAACCAGGGTGAGCTGCTGAATTAGGTGTCAAAGCAAGTAATATGGTATTAAATTAACCCCTGGTCACAATAAGAGATACTCCTTGTAGAGCAAAAATGCTGGTAGCAAATTCAAGAAAAATTTGTTAAATGCTCTAGCTAAGAAATATGGCATATTATATTGGCATGGAATTCTGAAATTCCAGTGTCTAGATTTTACAGTGTATCTTATTTATGGCTTCTCAAAAACCTACGCTTCCAAAAAATAACTTTTTTGCTGAACAAACTCAAGCTTAGTGCTTGAAAGACTTTTTTTAAAGATATCTAAACAGAATCCTGATTTCTGCTTTTCCCCAAAGTTTAAACGCCCGGGAAGATACAGTTTCCATTACACATGAAAAACATAGGGGCCATTAGTCAAGTTCTACTCCAGAACTTCTGAACACATCTCCCCCTCAACAAAAATTTCCAGCTGTTGTAAACAGAGCTCTACCCATATGACATGGAGAAATGACACACTTCACAATCTGGAAAAATGTACCTAATACTGCTTCCGGCTCAGAGCCAGAATGAGCATGTTGGTCAAACCCATACTCGATACAGATTGGTGTCACTTCACCACTGGATTTTTCCCCAAGTAATGCCAGCTGAGGACCATTAAAATGGAGTGACATCTTTGCATCACAGTAATCTATAAGCAATAAATGCAGGTAAGCTATTACAGCAGGAAAGAAAATTAAATCTATAAGGCATCACAGGACCACAGATCCTGTGCCTGAGAGAGTTTTGTACATCTTCAGTATGCATTAGTAAAAGCTGTGAAGCCAGGCAATGAACAATGCAGATTGAGCCCATACAGGTGTGCAGTAAGTGACAACACTGAGGACAGGTAGACTTCCTGTGATACACAAAGCGAAAACCACTGTCACTTGTACCACAGAACAAGAAAGGACACTGTCATTGCCCTACTGACTTCTGTTTCAACCAGCCAGTCAAAACACTGTCTACAACACACAGTTGCAAATCTGGGTTGGGTTCTTTAACTCTCTGCAGAGACAGCAGGCATCACGCAGGAAATCCAACTGTCAACTACCCTGCCTGTATTTTGTAGTGGTGTGACAATTCCTGCAATGAAAACTGAAGAAGTGTTGAAGAGCTCAACTCACTGCAGGTCGACAGACTTAGGCTGAACAGAACTCACTTTTCAGGTTACTATTCACATGACCAGAGCAGATTTCGTCCAAAGTTCACTGCAATACCCAATTATACATATGACCTTGTAGGCTAGCAGGAAGAATACCCTGTGGGAAAATCAGATGAGAATCCTAGTTATCTGATTTGGGTGATGAACTTCAACAGCTGAGGCTATGAACCCCCATGTCTCTTCATTCTCTCTCTGCCTCTCTCCCCCAGAGAGACTTTACTCATCACCCACAAGAAACAGAGAGAAGTGAAATGAACTTAAGCAGCTGTTCTTAAGAGGCCAAGTACTCATAACCTAGCAAGCAGACTCTGATGTTCCCTCAATGCCCAAATTCTGACAACTTATTTTCCATTATGACCAACATAAAAATGTTATCCTAGACACAAACCAGCCAATCTGTCAGGATGAGCCTGACAATACCTTACTCAAAGTTCCAGGAATTGTAGTGACAGATAATAGCTAAGAGCTGACCAAGTGAAAGCAACTTAGAGTGAAACTGCTCTGGCAACACCACTGCATTTCCCTATAATATCAAATTTCCATCTATTTGAGATGTTGGGAAATCCTATACACTCCAGAACAGGGAACCGTATTTCAACAGTAGTGACTTGCAACCATCAGTCAAGGACTTGTAGACTGACTTTCACTTGTGATCTTAATGAGCTTTGCACTGTGGTCCACATAAATAGATGGGAAAAAAGTACATTTAACCTGACCTACTGACTAGACCACAAAATGTTCATGTTTTTTAGAATTAAATGTGTCACACAAGATGCTGTTAGACCCTACTTAAATTTAACATTTACACCCTACTTAATTTTAAGTGCTAAATAAAATGTCACTGAACAGAAAAGAGACATAGAACTCCCCCACAAACCATCCTTTGTCCAAATAAAATCTAGGGAAATTAAATGTATATTTCAGTAATTAGAAAGCCAGAGCTCCCCTCTCTCCAGTAATTTTTGTCATCTGACTATAGTCCATCATTTAAGATGTTGCTATAGAAAGAATCCCCCCATAGTGCTAGACCTTGCACAAACAAGGTCCTGAAGAGCAGCACTCTGCACCAGACAGGACATAGTTTGGTTTCCATGGTCACTGGTACAAGAGGACTACTGTCCCATACAATTGCAGCTGTTATTAAAATACATGTATTAAGCAACTAGTGTTTGAATCTTTTAATAAGTCACAGTATTTCAGTGAGGAGTTTACATTTCTTATGAAAAGCTCACCTTCCAAGCTCTTAAAATCTGATTATTTTCTTTTCTGAACCACATATCTTCACTGGATAAGGTAGGGGAACCTTCCCCAACCCTACCTTTTCAAGAACAAGGCTAAATGAAAAACAAATAGCCATACAGCTGATTTCAGCTCCCAGCTCCTTAAATGGTCACAAAACCATGAGAGCACACAAAAGTCCATCCACTTATCTCCATCTTTCCAACCTGCCTGGCAAACTCTGAGGACAACACAGAAATATACCAGAATCCTCGACTCAGGAGCATTACTGGAGCAGGTTTTGCAGCTTCAGTATGTAATTCTTTGAAGAACTGCAGACCAGCAGAGTGAAAGGACAGTGAGACACAGCTGTGAACCCAAACGTAACTATTAAGGCCAACATTACAGCCATCAGCTTTGTCAGCATACCTTTAATATAAACAAAACATAGGCTGCATAGTACACCCTCAGGGATGCTGCTGAACAACAGCCTTGCTCCTCCTCCCAGACTTCCTCCACAACACAAAGACAGGGCTCAGGATTCAGACTTGAGACCTGACTAAAATGTACAGTTTTCCAGACCCTATCATCTTGAACGCATCATGACACACAGAAGCCAAGGAAAACAAATGGAATTCATGTTTTACTGGGTCCCACATGCTGGGATATTTCCACGTCTACTAGCATCCACCAAGAAACATGTAGAACGCCCAATTCTGAAAACAAATCCATTACTACGACAGAGCACAGAACAAAATCAACTCAACAAGCTACTCCATGTGTTTTTCATTTAACTGTATTCTGCAAAGGAAGTGAATTTGGTACATAACATACTTGGATTTGGTCCATATTCTTCTTATTATTAAGCCTGAGAGGCAGGAGGTCTAGTGCCCTCCTTTGCAATCTTGAATACTCTTCCTTCTCAGTGCACATTCACTCCCATTCAAAGCAGATCTCACATGGGAGTCACCTGTTCAATCCCAACGGGGGTCACTACCCTGACAGTGACGTACACAGAGAGATACCATCATACATACCAGAAACAGAACACATCGTACATACATCATAGAAATATTAAGCTGGATCAGCAAGACAGGAAACTGCACTTGGAGACCTGGTGTGCATCCACAGCTGTAGAGGAAAACTGACAGCAAGCAAAGCCAGGCAGCTTTCCCTTTGCCCTTAATGAGGTTAAAACGGCAACATCGAGATGACTGTACAGTTTGGCTGCCACCCAAAAGTTTACTCTGAACAAAGCAATTTGATTTACCCAAAATTATGTGCTGGATAGATACCATATGTACAATAAGCACATATCATCTGGGAGGATATATACATGCCCACATTTACATATCATGTGCAACTGACTTAAGCGCCATTGAGGAAAATGCAACAGTCCATACCAGCAAGTAAAGCTCTTCCTTCAGCGAGTTATAGGGGACCCCTCTATACAAGTGTTATGACACCAGACCCCTTCACTTGCGACTAAGTGGAAGTCACTGCATATACCTTATTCTGTTGAGCATCTGTATAAAACACAAGTATTAGCTCTTCCACAAAAAGCCAAGAAACATGTTAAAAAGCAAAGAAGGGTACCTACAGCTGATCTGTATAGCACATTGCTTCCACTGAACCATGTATATAAACATACTGAAAACAACAGTATTAATAAAAACAAAGATTAGTAAAACCTGGTGCTTTATATCTTTAGTACTAAACTAAAGTCAGTTTAAGCACAAGTCTGATCAAACTTAAACAATAAAGAGTAGGTTTGGACAGGTCATTTAGATTAAATACAGATTTTGATACTAGATTTTATTTCTTTGTCCAGTATATGAGCTGCTACTCAAAATATCAATATTGAAATATAAAAATTGTCAGGGTATTTCTACACTGTTAGCATGACAAATCATTCATCTAATTCCTTCATTAAATACCACCTGACTTTTCACACTCGTATTTCACAAATGTCCATACTTTGTCAGTTCATAGATTTGTAGCACAATCACTGACATGCAGTTATCACCTAGCACACTTAGAGTCACAGAATGTTAGACGTTGGAAGAGACCTTGAAAGATTACCTAGCCCCATCCCCCTGCCTGAGCAGATTAAATCACACAGGAACACATACAGATTGGTCTTGAATGTCTCCAGAGAAAGAGACTCCACGACCTCTCTCAGCAGGATATTCATTATTCACATACAATTTAAAGATCAAGTGGTTTAACTGCAAAGTTCTTATGAATCCAGAAGTAGACTAAATGAGTATGTCAACAGAACTGTGTACACATCTGTACATGCAAGTTATATGCCAAAACTATTTGTAGCGCAGATAAAAATTAAATCTTCAGTTTTGCAGGTACAGACTCATGTTGGAAAACAGCTGCAATAGATGCACACAACTTGATACCTACTGAAAATATGTTTCTGAACAATATTACATGACAATGTCAAGCCAGCTAATCAGATAAGGAGACCTGATCAGTCTTGTGACAAAATTTTTGGAAGGCACTATTTCTACCCAAATCACATGATACAGAAGGTGCCCAAAAAGCCACTTTGGGTCAGCTCCAGCGAACTAGTATGCCTTTATGGCTACAACGCAGATATATAGCCCTTGGTAAAGGAAACTTCTATGGTTCCCATCCCTGGATCTGAGAAATTGTAAAGCGCTACTGTCAGACTTCTTCCCTGAATGTTTAGAATCCTCCAGGGAACAACAAATTTATTATTGCTATACATGTAGCTATAGTCAGTATTTTTTAGTTATCTCCAATAACATTTTGTTTCCATGCAAGACAAACTCAGGAACATTCTGCTGTTTAGAAGTATTCAGCTTCTCAAAAGGATATTCCATACTTTCCCATGTTGAGTTCTACTTCCTTTCTAAGTTTCCTTGCAGTTATTTTATTCCAGCTGTGAAGGTACATACAATCTCCTTGACCCTTACAAACCCCCAGAAGGGCTCTTAAGTAAACAAGCCAGCACAGCTCCCTGCACCCCAGAAACACAAATAGATCTTCAGAAACAGAATTACTCCATCCTTTCCATTTAACAGCTAAGCCAAGTTCTGCTTTCAGCTACAACAGTATACATTTATCACAGACTAGTATGGGCTGCAAGGGACCTCAACGGTCAAGTTCCAACTGCCCTGCCATAGGCAGGGACACCTCTCACTAGACCAGGCTGCTCAAGGCCCCATCCAACCTGGTCTTGAACAGCTCCAACGAGAGAGATGTAAGAACCCAAGAGCCCTCCCCAGTCATCAAGATCAGTGCTGCACTGTTATCATACAGAACCTAACAAACTCCAAATTACTTCAGGTTGTTTGAACAAAACACCCTCTAATAAGAAGACACTTGGTTTAATGATGAGGGTTTTTTTCCTAATTTGCAGCCAGATCTTATTCACATCCAGTTAAAGCTAATTTAGACGCAATTTAAACTATTTCAGTTACCTATAACCTTAAATGGAGGCAAAATTCAAGCTGAAACAGATTGTAACCAAATAAATTTCAATCTAGAAATCAAGTAAGAAAAAAGCTATAATTTTAACTTCTCTTCCAAGTGAATAGCAATTATGGAGAGACATTTAGCTCTGCCAGAAATGAGGTTTTAAAACACTCAAAGCTACCTGACTACACATCTATCAACTGAAAAAGAGATTCCCATGAGGTTCTGCAGGGTTTGAAGGAAACACAAGCTGCAAGAGTGTTCCAAGAAGGTTACACCACAGACAGAAAATAATTATAATAAAAAAAATCACCGGCTTTTTGTTTTCCTCCCTGCCAACAGGCATAACCATTTTCATCAGCATAACAACCACACAAAACCACTCATTTCAAAAAGGATTTACTTCATTCAAACTTCACTTATTTATCATTTCAAAGCACATCAGACTAGCATTACATCCAGTTCAAAATTTCTGGTAAAGACAGAAGCAACTCCTGTAAGACCCAAGAAGGATTCTGAAACTTAAGAATTATAAAAATTGTCATCTCAAGATTAAAGTAATATGGACATACTTTTGGGGAGTTGTCTGCTTACTGCAAAAGCATCTGTTAAAGCATTTGCAAGGGGCACGGTGGAAGTACAGTTTTCCAGCAGACACAGCTTTTCAATCCACAAGTCAGAGTGACCAGATCAAAATGTTTTGACAGCACTGAAGTAAAAACATTATTACATAAATGCTACCACAGAAGGGTTAATAAATGCAGAGGAAAGGCAGCTTAGTTGTTTTTCTACTCTTCATGACTACTGCAGGTAGTCATGTCCTAGAAAAATCAATTGATTTATTTATTTTTAAACATGTTTTAAAGGTTTTTAATCTAAAATTACATAATGAAACAGATTTAAAAAAATGTGTAATTTATGCAGGCTGGAATTAACAGACATCTTTGTTCTGATAGAGGGGGAATTGCTAAAGGTCAGAATGTTTTTAGTGTAAAGTGCAAAAGCTATCAGTCAGAAGAGTTGCAATATAAGAATATCTCTGTATAGAAGCTGATGGCCACAAGGACACAGTCCAAACCCCATTCTTACAGTAAAAGGCACACCAAGGAGAAATTTCCAGCGCATGGCAAAGTTTGTACCCATGCTGCCCCAGCCAAGCAACACATGTTACATTGCTTTTATCAATAGTGACAGTATTGAGATATCAGAGAAACTTTTCTAAAAATAAAGTCAATGCCTGGGGTGAAGATTAGAGAATCTTGACCTCTAGTGTCATCAGCCTAATCCTCACTATCTTATCATGAATGGTACGGAGACAAAAAAAAAGTGACAGTATAACTGGTTAGGTGCAGACAAAGCCAGTAAAAACAAACAGAAAGGCTTTAGAAAGTCTCACACAATCTCATGTTTTCATGGCACAGACATCCAACAATATTTAGTTATAACAACTGCAGCAGGTACAACAATTTCAAGTCATCTATCCTGCTCCTACTCCTCTCTTACAGTGGACAGAACTACTTCTAAACAAGCTAAACAGTATTTTTGAGGCTACAGAGTAACGGAAACATCACTGTAACAGCATCTGTCAACAGTATAAAGGTTTCTTTCGCAGAACGCAGCTTAGTTCATGCTATTACCTTTATGACAACTGCTTTGCTACACCCAATAAACAATCAAGCATCAGTGCAGAAGAGAAAGTAAAGATGGATCATTTTGGGAAACATGGCTGCTTTAGCAATGCCAACTGATTATACTAGTTACTGTATGCCTTGGGATTGAACATGCAGTGCAAGGGTTGGGGAGATCCTACACCACTAGCTATAAACCAGAACAACACATACTGGAAAAACAAAAGCAACAGTTTACTGACTGTATTGAAAACAGGCAGAAAATGGACTGAGTGCCCTCAAACTAAACTTATTTTATTATACATATTGACAAAGAGCAAGATTTACAATAACATCAAAAGGTAAGAGTAGGTAATGTAATTAAGTAGTTGAGTAGTTGGTTTGGGGTCCCCCCCCCTTTTTTTTTGGGTGGGGGAAAGCACTTCTGATAGAAAACCAACTACAGAGGGAGATCATCAATAATTAAAACAGATAAACAATTATTTGGGTAGGAAAGAATCAAGCTAAGGGATCTCAAACTGTCTTTTAAGACCAAACCCCAAGAAACACAGTGAGCAAACTGAAGTACATGGCAATTTTCTTTTGGAACATACAACAAGGTTTGCACAGGCTGAAAAGTGTGTTGACTTCTCATGGTTTTTTTCTGGAAGTCATGTTTTTCAGTTACTACCTTTCCTGAAAAGGTGAGCTGAAAATTCATGGTCTAGAGCTTTAGGAAGCAGTGCAGTTGAGCCAGTGGGTTTAGATTGCTCTAAAGGCAGTTTAACCGCAAACTCTCTTTCCTGTGAAGTTATGTTAGACCATGTACCTAAGTGGAATGTCAAATAAATTAGGAGCTCCTTTATAGACTACCAACACGAAGATTTAGGTGAACTGTGGGTTGAATAATATGGCATCAACCATAGCAGCCTGAAGAGCATAAAATATATTATCAAGAAGTAATGACGACTACAGTTCTGTTCTATCCAAAACCATCCGGAAAAATTTATTGGAAAAGATCTCAAGATTAACACTTATGGCACAGAAGCAGCAGATGATATCCTATTTATTTGGCCCTTTGATGATTCAGTGTTGGGATGACTTTACTCCAAATATTTCAGTGAAGTGAAATTCAGTGTGGAAACACCACAGTGAGAGTAATCCAAGGAGATCAAAAAATGTTTGGGAAAACAGAAGTTAGCTAAGGTTACAGGCAAAATTGCAACCCCCTTATTCCTGAAGAAACAAATAGGTTTTAGGACATGACCTAAAGTGAAGAGTACCACCTACTGAAGTGCCAGTATACCCTACCAAAAACTAGGTTTTGCTGGAAACTTGCCGACATGACCACCAAATTTGTAAGATCCCAAAATCACAGATTAAGGTGATCTGGCTGCAGGCCACATAAAAGTAAACACTGTATAAAGGCCAAAGACAAAGAAAGCATCTGACGTTGGAAACTGGATGGAAACCTAAGAGCTCTTTGTTTGTTTGCTTTGTTTATCAGAGATTATCCTAGACACAGAACGACTTGGATTCATCCAGTTAGATTTATCGTAGAAATCAAGCTGTGCTTGATTACAGGGACTTGAATTTTCACAGTTAAAATATGGGATGCAGAAGAACTCCTGTGGCTCAGTAGGCCTTTTTGACAAACAAATACAGCTTTTCAATGCTCCAGGAACCTTGTCGTGAGCTGATATACCTATCTAGTGCAGCTTGTGTATTTTTCCTATTCCTACCGAAGGAACCTGCAGAAACTCATACTTTCAAAAGACAGATGTCTAATTTCTTGCTTCGTTTCACTTGTAGACAGTTTACATCTCTTTATTCCTGTGCCAGCATTACTCCGAGCTTAAATATCTTTTCCTTCCCTGATGATCAACCCTGTTCAATTCATTTATAGGCAGGAAGCATTTTTCTTCACCTCCACTTTTCAAGGTGAAAGAAGCCAACTCCTTTAGACTCTGGCAAGGCAAGCTCTCTTCTCTACAGCAATTTATTTGTGTGTCCTGACCCTGCACAAATTCACCTTCATGAACACAGTGATACAGTACTCCAGACAAGGCTTTCGCAATTCCATGCGCAGTGGCATTAGTATTCTCTTCTGATATTTGTTATTATTTCTTCAGGGGGTGCAAAGTGTTGTTTTCACTTTTTAAAATGCAAGTAGGCCACACTGAAGGCTTAGTCCTTCACTGACAGAATAAAACTCAAGTCTTTCTTGTCTTTTAAGGATAATATTTGCAGTGGAATTATGATGACTGTTACTCCTCAATTGCATGATTTTTCACTTTGAACTAGATGGCTTTATCTCTATTTTATTTTTCTATTCCTTAAGGTCATTCTTCTATACATGTTTTTTTCTGATTTTCCTTAGATTGGATTTTTTATTTCTCCTTATAGGTCGAATTCTACATTTCTGAGAAGTTTATTCATTTAAATATCAAATAAAAATACACTGAGGACAGAAATGTACAGTCCTGTTTATGCTACACATACCAGGGTACTTAGTTACATATACACTTCCAGAACTAACACCATTGTCTATAGCTAAATTAATACAATCTCAGATCTTCACCAAATACTCAGAATTCTGCATTAAACCAATTATACCTTCTGTCTTTGATAATTCCATTACAGAGAGATTTTCAGTATAATCTCTCCCAATACTTTATTAATCACTTTATTAGTACCGGTAGAACTGCATTAGCTGACAAACTCATATTCTGTACTGTGCCACTATGTGCATCTGTACATCTCAGAATTCTTTCTCACAGAATTTAGTCTCATATTAGTATTCATGTGAAATAAATTTTGCAAGGGTCTACAGAGGAAAAGTTGAGAAACACAGGGTTTGTCAAGAACACTGAAGCCACAGCATGTGTACTACCAGGGAAACTACTTAATATCTCCTTGGTCTCAAGTGAAAGATGAAATTAGCTTTTTATTGAAGAAATTCTTCAATTACTGTTTTATAGTCCTACACAGGTAATTATTTACAACTTAAAGAACACATACAAATGGGTTAATAATAATGTAAACAAAAAAAAGAATTAATAAACTTCCACTTCAGTCCATAAATTACTGTGCGCTTTATCCTTCATCTGATACCTGACACCAAAGCAACTCTGGCTAACATCCTGTTTACCCTCACACTGGGTTAAGTGAAAGACTTCATTACTTTTGGGTGAAGTGCCAAGTGTTTCAGTATGCCCCGTGCTGATTTCGGAAGCTGCCAAACATTGAAATTAGAAATGAGTATGCCAGCTGCCCCTGTTCCTCATTCTGTGTATACATGATACTGCCAAGTCAATGCAGCCCACATCAGATAATCAATTAGCTGGAGGGGGGAGACTTAAAAAACTTGGCACAGACCTCAAGTATGGTTAGAGATGTAAATAATATTGGTGCCTGCATGAATAGCAGAAGGGACATTCAAGGTCTTACTATTAAACAGTCTCTACTCCCTTTCTTACACATGCTCACATTTGAGCCCTCCTACAGCATCTGTAAAAAGCCTCTAAGGCTCTGTTAAAGTACAGTGCCTCTCTCAGTTGCCCAGTTGAGCTGTGTATCCTCCCATTCCTTCTCATTTTAACAGAGAATTACTATATGCCTCCTTTCAAAATCAGAGATGTTACCAATTAATACATCTTAAAAATTCATTTCTGAATCCCAATTCTGCTTCCACAGGTAAAGAAAATATGAAAACGTGATCTCACGTACAAAAGAAACCACCCCAATTTAGAAACCCAACCACCCCGAAATTTATGTTCTTCCCTTAAGAAAAAAAGCAGCCTCTTAAAATAAAGGCATTGCTATAAGTCAAACTTCAGCCTTCAGGGTATTCTAATTGGCATTGTAGCACCATTACTCTTGCATCCTTTTCCATGGTTAGTCACATTTGCTATTATCGCTTCTGACTGTTGGAACTTTTATTTTCTTGAGGGGAGTAAAATTGGAAAAGCAGAATGCTGGCATAACTTCGGTGAAAGTATACACAGAACCATTCATGGAGGAATTTACCTAAGCTCAGTCCTGTATGCACAGGCTGGACTGCAGCCTCATGTTTCTGTTTGTCATGTTTAGGACATACTGGGGCTTTCTAGCTCATGAAAGCCTTAGAAAGCATATCATGGGATGATTTTCAATATTTAGTATCACCTCATCAGGAGCAGGCTTGCAGGTTTGATGTTAGTTTTCCTTATGAGGCTGATGGCAAAAACAGGGACCTGATGATCAAATGTTATCTTTGCATTTCCCTAATCTCAGTGCTGAGCTTGGAATCATACAGCTTTCCATTCTATTAAGGGAAATAATTCAGAGCTACTCAATCCAAGAGAATCCAACCAGCTCTTTTCATTTTACAGCTGCTATAGGATGAAAATAGCTAAGGAAAAAGCAGACATTTCCACGTAGCTTTCCCTGAAATACTCTGCAGCAACACAAGGAATAGGCAAAAGATACACTTCGCAAAGCTCAAGACTCTCACTAGCTGGCTCTATCCTAAATTTGGAATTGCCCATGATGTGCTGCTTGAGTAAACAGATAGTACTTGTAACTATTTAAAACTACATCCATGGGCATTTTCCTCCAACAGATTCAACACATTTACTGGGTGGGAACCCTAAATTACATGTGCTGATGTTCACACTCCATTATATCTACTGGTGAGTCTGTGCTGTACTTGCCAGAATTTCCATTTTAAGAATGAGATATACACATCCCAATGGCTGAGTTCCATAATAGCATAGTGGAGTAATACTGCTCCTACAAGAGCATCTTATCTGAGCTAGTACTGGCTGGGGACATGAGCTTATCTTAAGACAGTTGCAACACACATCCATACCTTGTATTTTTTTATCCTCACCCACAGATGAAGAGAAATTTCAACTGTAAAGATTATGACATAAAAACCAGAGTTTAGCAATTGGGTGTGGCCAGCAAGGGAGCAGAAAAGCAGCAATGTACAGCATATATACTCACAGCAAATCTGTCACATTTTAAAGGAGCAACTTCTATCTTGCTCAAGAGGACTTAGTGACTACCACAGCATCTCAGTTCTGACTGGTAGATTTAAATATCAAAACAATATATTCTCCATGTTGGCCAAAGCAGGAGCTGATCTTTTATATTTATTAATATATTACTTGTTATGAGGATAAGAAGATTGACATTATTTTATTTTTTATTATTAAAGTAGTCCTAAGCAATTGAGTTGATTAAATATCTCTACATTTATTATTTAAATATCCTTTTCCTTCTTCTTAGATTCTCTCCCCTACCCCCACTGAGTGTGATCCACATGGCTAGCTGGAAGACTTATCTAAACATGGTGGGACAAAGAGCAAAATACTGCTGAAATCTTTAATCACCCTTTGGGCTTTGGTAAGCTCCACAGTTGTATTGGTGACTTCAGCTTTTCCTTCATGCTTGTTAAAGGAATGCCAAACTGATAGGTCATCTGGGGGTTTTCCCTCCCCTCCCCCCAGCATTCAGATTTACTGTGAGAAATCACTGAAAACAACATTTTTCCAATTTCCCATATGCAAAGCCCTTTGTAATAAAAGCTATATTTCCCTAAATGCCCTTTCTCCAACACCAAGAACGATTTCAAACCAGCATTACAATCCCTGTTTCTAGAGAAGCAAGACAACTCTGTAGACAGGCTTCCACTGAATGTTTTGTCTTGTGTCCTTAAGACTCTTTATTTTGTAACAGGGGTTCCATTATATCTGGAAATCTTACATGTTAATTACTATCATGGCCACTAATTACTTAAGTACAGAAAAAAATTTATAGGGCTTTAAAATGCACTAAAGATACCAGATCTGACCCATGTCAAAGATTTTAACAGCATGGATTGCTAAACAATAGCTATCAGTATTAATTCACTTTTAAATTAATGACATTTCAACATTTAGGGCAAAAGATCTAACCTATTTCCCAGATGGCTCTATGCAGTATAACTTATCACTCCTGTAAGATTTTATTGTATTTTGCACTCCCTAGACATGGAGTTAACATCACAATGGTGCAGTATTAGCCCAGGTAACCAGGACAAAAATAACATCCCACTCATAACAATCATGGAAGTTAAATGACAGGCTACACCATGACAAATCACATTAAAGCTAATGTAAAAGCTGATCAAAGTTCTGACTACCTGCAGCACCACAGCTAAAAGGATTATATAGATTATATAGATTATATAGAGGTGATCTGTGACCACACAAGTATTCTACAGGCACACGGGCTGGGCTGTTCTCAAACCGTGGGTTTCTTCGAGGCTTCTTCTCACACAGAGAACACAACTAGACAAAAAGGTGGGGTGTTTTATACCTTAAACAGATGTTGATGCCTTTTTGCCTTTTTTTTTTTTTAATATTCTGGCTACATAAACTGATAGGTTTTTTTCCTTCCTGCAACCTATTCAGGAATTTTTCTCTTCTAAGGGCGCAACCCAGCATACAAAATGTAGCAGGAGGCACACTGACTAAAAGTTACCTCACCACCATTTGAGGGAATCTGAATCGCTGCAAAAGTGTCAGCCAATTGTCATCTCTGGCTTCCACAAAAAAAAAGAGCTGGTAAAAGCCTTATAAGTGATTCTGGTATCTGAAAGGAGGCTGTACTAGAAGAGACTGTCTGAGACCCCTCTCTATAGCTGGCTGTCACACAAGTACTAACAATGTCAGAGATCAAGCATTCAGTCATGTTTTAAACATCAGTCAGCCACAGTTTTTCATCCCATACATGGCATCACCATAAACAAGCACCAAACATGTCAAATGCATTGCTTGCTGTAGTAAACAAGCTCAGTAACATCAACTCTTCAGCTTTCACTCTTTTCTCACCTCCTTCCATGATGATGTTTTGTGTGGCAGGCAAAAGTGTGCCTGGCAAGCCTTACAGAAAATGAAAGACCTGCTTGCCTACTGCACCTTCAGTATCTAAGAACATCCCTAAAATCACAAACAGGAGTGAAGTGCCTAGGCATTCCTTTTTTTTTTTTTTTTCCAATCCCAAGAAATTTCTATGCATACCTTCAAGTACTCAAATACCGTTGATAATTTGGCCTCTAGAGCACTCAAGGCAATTGAAATCTTTGTGGCTACAGAAGAAAAAAAAAGCATCAAACACATTATAAAGCAGTGTTGTCTGGGAGATATTATAAGATGATGTCAGCTATGTGAACTGTGGTTTCTTTATTTGACTCATTACATTTTTGTTTTAACCATTGACTGATTTGCTCTTCAGTAGACCCTTACTTGAACCTTAAGGCTCGTTGAAATTGAACAGACTTCCAGATCACTCTAGGTACTTGTATTAGCAATTTAACTCATACTGAAGAGACATTCAGAAATGACCATACAGAAGACATCTATTAAAAACAAAAGCAGTTCAGTAGAGACAAACAGATTGTCTACAAAGGCCATTCATGAAGCATACATTGGCTTTTTTGGCTGCAGAATGCAGGGCAGGGGGAAAGTTGACCACAGAATTTTAATTATGTTAAACAAGACTGAACTAACTCTGCTGGGCATCAAATTTGATTTTAATAGTCCTCAATCAGGTATACAAAGTACTTAGCAAGGCAAAAGGAGCTGTATTGTATGTATACCCTTACACTGCAATATAGTGCTCCATTCAAACCTTTACCCAAGGAAAGAAGACAAGATAGGTCATCGCATTCTTTAACCCTGAGATGCTCCAACACTTTACTGGCCTGATTGCACCACATTTCACTATGTCCAGCCACAAACAACACACCATCATGAGCCACAAAACAGTCAAGTTCAGCAAGCTACACATAATGAAGTAGTGCCTCCTTCAAGGTAAAATTACACATCTACAATTCAGTTCATTGTGGGCTGAGCTTCCTCAGCTAATACAGCAAGTTTCTACATATTCCCAATTTTTTTTTTCAGCTGTTAATGCAGTTCATTACTGCTGGACAAGATGTGAACATACCCAAAAACACACAATGGTCATGCACTCTCGATCAGGTGCTCTAGCATACCAGAGTTAAATTATCTGATTTGTTCCTAACTCCAGGCTCCGTTCTGGCGTGAAATACCTAAACTTTAAATCTGCTGTAACAGTCAACGTAAGGGCAGTGTGAGTCTCTCTGCTTCAGAGCTGCATGTAGGTCAGCTGTAATAGAAGATCTGACTATCAACTAAAACGTGACAGCGGAGGGCTGTCTATAGGTAAGCCATAGCTGTCCTTCAAGATGCATTTAGTTTAGATTAGGCTGTTAGGAAAAGAATCATCAGGAGAAGTTGCAATCACACATCAGCTTTGCAGCTGGCGCCAAGAGTGAAGCAGGTTCCCAGAACTCCCGTGTGCCTGATCACCTATTCAAGGAAATAAACTTGATTTTCAACATCTCCCATGTTTACCTCCTGAACATGGAACACTAGAGGCCTTTCTTTGTTATAAAACCGAAGTTGAACACTTCTGAAAATGTGATGCTAAAATGTACTGAAAAAAATTCTAATATACAGATAATTTCAAGATTTAATTTGTTGGAATTATTTCTCCTTGCAATAAAAAGTTTAGAGCTGTTACAAGAGCAAACTGCAAAGAATTATTTTCTGGGATTAATAATTCCATTGATTCCTTAGTGCACAGCTAACAAATTAATTCTTTTACTTCACACTCATATCTATGCGAGTGGCACTCATCCTTTGACCTCCCTGCCTAACCCCACACTGGAAACGCATTTATGCGACACAATTCACACTTTGTTAGGACTTACTCCAGAAAGCAAACCCTTATGCAGGCTTTAATCAGGACATCAGTGGGAGTTCTGTCCCAGGACTATGTTTCTATGGCTGTTATGATGGCTTTTTGTCTATTCTATGAACTTTTTCATGAATTTTGACTGAACTGACTGATAAACAACCCAATAATTTCAATAAATTCAGATAACACTTCCTTCCAGGTTTTGGTATGATTACACATCTCATTGAACCTCTTCAGTTTCACCAACAGCCCCATAATTTGTACTGGAGACAGAGCATGCCTTAGAAAGCCATTTGATCTTGATTCAAGTGTTTTGCTGGAAAATCCACTGAATCAAAAGATGAGTTCCCGTGCTTAATTACTATCGTTTTCTATTAAATCTTTCATTCAGCAGGAGAAAAACCAATGATTTAGAAACACTTAGAAATTAAGACAAACAAAATCCTGAGCATATGGTGTCATTTCTAAGGAAAAAAAGAATCGAAGTGATAGAACAGCTCAAATTAGGTTTTTCTTCTCAAAACAAATCACCTGAGATTTTTAAATCCATTAAGCTTTAGAATAGGATGGGAAGAAAGCTAAATAATGTTGCTCAATGAAATTCTAATGGTAATGTGCAGAAACATTCATACACCATGTAGATTTCTAACACAACACCAAATAGGTGCCCCAAATTACAAATTAATAACTTAGACATGCAACTCCTCCACAGTACATGTTGCCATACAAGAATAAGAGAACACTTGGTCGATTTACTGCTTTCTGGCTTTTAATGACTGATAATTCTTATCTCATTAAAAAAGAAAAAAAACTTATCTCACTTTCATTGTGTATTAAGACTTCAAAGAACAAGTTTTTTTCCAAGAGATTTTGATTCACAGTTTCCAAGATTAAGTCCAAATGCAAAGCTTCTAAATCCAACACTTCTCTAATTCACCACGGATTCCTGGAAGCAGCTCCTGTCAAGACACTGCTCTTTAAATACACAAAATTATTCAAATATGCAAATCATATGCAGAAGATTGCCTGCATTTAAAGTATGAAACAGGTTACTTAGTTTCTCTACATAGGAGAGAAGTAGGATTCATGTACTGATCTTCAGTGACAACTACTTCTATAAATTAAAAAACTCACCAACCAAAAAACAGAAGCATGAACATGCAGGATGCTTTATTTTCCTTCAAACACTCATATCCCTAACACATTGCTCCTGAACAAACTAGTCCCTAGCAGAGAAAGACACATAGCTAAAAATAGGGTCTTTTTTTTTAACCTATTTGTAGTGTAAATCTGAAGTCATTTGTGTCAATACATGGGAGAGCAAAAACTGAAAGTTTGATCCTTCACTCTTTAGGGAACTCATCTACAACATCTGTTAGCATGTCTTACCCATTTCTGTAATATTCTTTAAGCACTAAGTAAAAAACCACCACATAAAGTGTAAATTAATGGACTTGTGCAGAATGCAGCTTTTAAAATTTAATCGTGAAGCTTTTTCAGCATTACAGATTCTCTAATGACATTTTTTTAAGCAAATTTAAACATGCTGTAATTCTGAAGTTACTGAACTGCTTTTAAGCCATTACAAGACTTTACCAGACCAAAAAAGTAGATGTCTGGGGATATTCATTACAGGACAGTAGCCCATGATATTTTCTCAGTAAACTGTCCCTGCAATGCTGCAGCTCGGGCATTTTTTGAAGCAAGGGTTTATGCCTAAAAGACATAAATATTTCTTTCATAAATTCATAAAGATCCCTTCTGAAGCCATGCACCCCATGAGCATCCATCTTCTGTAGCAAGGACTAACTGTACATTGCACAAAATTTGTCTAACTCTGCTTAGTGTAAGAATTCCAGTTTTGTGTGATGGCAACTTGACCTTGCATTAAAAAGCCAAGAAAATTGTTATTATCTACTCAACTTCTCTGGATCAGCTGAAATGTTACACACAAAAATATACATCTCTTTCCATACAGACAGCCTTTCATGCCTTTCTGTGACATCTCTAGTTCTACCACATCCTTTTTGAGACAGGAGACCAGCACTGCATATGCACCAAGGAATAATGCTGCAATACCATGAGGTTCTTTGCTCTCTACTTTTCCACACAGCTCCTCAACATTACAACATCAACACAGAAGTTGACAAAACACGTGTTATTTCAGCAAGGAAAGTAATGTAAACCTTGTGAAAGGTTCATTCACACCCTCTGTGGACACAGAACCAGTAAGTAAAACGCTGCATCCCCATACGAGAGAGAAACAAAACAACAAAAAAAGGACAGACTGGGCTTGAATAAATAAAATCTGGAAGTTTCTTTGGAGCATCCTGGAACATGACCCCGCTTTCACTTCCTTAAAAAACTTTTGTTATCATACGTTGTGAAACAGAATTAGAAAGAGCTAATAGCAGAAATCACTCCAGACTTCAAAAACCTAATACAGCAGAGGCTATATTTTAAAAATACTTACCTTGTCTAACAGTTATTCTTACAGAGCTTTAAAAAAGAGCAACACTAAACAAGTCAAAACAAATAAATAGACTTATTCCTTAGAAATACAGCTTTCTCCAAAGGAGGGTGGGGGGTCAGCAAACAAACACACCACAATAAATTTATCCACTTAAAAAAAATCATTTCCCTTTTGGTAATTATTATTACTCTTTACCCATCAGGCACTTGTCCAATAACATAGCTTATATTTAGATTGTCCAAAAGCAATGACTTTGACGGTAGAACTGAATAGTTCTACAAGGAAGACTGGACCATGGGTTTGTTTTTTTCCTGAACTGGAATCTTAATAACTGAAGTCATTAGTATTAAGCTATGAAGATCTACTGTCTCCATAGTTTGGGATCCTCCTTCTTCAACCATTACACCAAAGAGCAGCACTAAGGACAGTAATCAGATATCACTACCTAAGCCTAGTAGAACTGATAGAAGCTCCTTTTCCCATGCATCCAGCACATTGCCAATCTAAGCTTTATTACTTTATAGGAATGTTTCCACACAGTTAATGGGAATTGGACTGCAGGACTGTATTTTTCTGCAGCTACAGTTGTTATTTCCACAGATGAGTGGAATCAAAGTGGCCCCACTTTACCTCACTTCCATTCATTATTATGTTACTGTGTTGTACCTGAGGCAAGGTTGCATTAACAATAAGGAGCATTTGACCACAGCAATTTCTTTTCACACTTCCCACGCCAAAACGACAGTCTCACATGGCAATGCACCTGAAAATTGTTTGGGTTTGGGTATACTACCAAAATTACTTATGCAATTCACAATGAATTCGAGAGACTGATCTATAATATTAAATTTTTAATGTATAATTAAATTAGATATCTTTTTGTGTCTTTCAATACAATGTCTGATGTTTGTATTATATATATATATATATAGATGGTATATTATGTGACCTAGGTCACAGACATGCAATTAAAGAGACTGTCAAGAAATGGTAAGCTGATAAATTGAGTCAGAGCTGGCAGCATCACATCCCTCATGAAAATGCAATACAGGAGAACCTCTTAATTACATTTATACTGGTTTTATATGCAAGACTTAATAGCTACAAAATATGAAATGCTGTAACATATTGTATTTGTTAGGCTATTTAGTTATCCTGTTGCATAATTACACAAGTCTTAAAAAAAAAAAAAAAAACCTTTTATCCCTTACTGAAGGGTAGATTACTTCGATTGAGACACATATTCTACCACTGATTAAACTTAAAACAACCTTGCTGCCTTGGTTTCAGCATACATTCATTTTTAAAAACCATCAAGAGAAAAAGGTATTAACCAGACAGAGGCAAAGCAGCAGCTGGCACCACCACTATGTGACAGGAATGTTCCCCAAAAGTTCAAGCATCTACATTACTATCCATTATGGCTCACCCTTCTAATATTTCAAAGTCATAAAAAGTGCTAATTGCAGTCCTAAGTGAGAAAGAGGAAGTAATAAGACGGCTGGAATGAGAGAGGATGTGGGGCCATCCAAATGCAGACAGCCATGCCTTCTGCTTCCAGGACACTGCCAATGTCACAGATTTTGCTAGCAGTTAGCAGAGATCCAGAGCGAGCAAGAATGAACCTGAAGCCTCACAGCTCTTTACAGGCTTTACCAGAGCCAGTGTTCTGTCCTCCATCCTCCTGAGACACAATTTGCCGCCCTCAGCTCTCTCAGGTGTTCCCCTGAATACATGGTTGGATAAAAAAAGCTCTGTAGAAAGATAAAAGGGGTGTGGAGGGTGTGTTTATACACACAACAGGCAGACAATCCAATATTTAGCTTTAGGCTTCTAGCTTCAGGTAACTAATTAGGATAGTGCACTGAAGCAGGGATCAGTTGTTTCAGTGAGTGTT
>VXBZ01011695.1:542129-575641 GCA_013399135.1 Heliornis fulica | reverse complement strand
CCCCCCCCAAACCCTTGCTTCTTTTGCAGCCCTTCCAAAACCTCCAATAGCCTTTGGGAAGTGTTTTCTCAGTACTTACCATAGTGCTGACCCCACAAGAGAGCAGGAAGGTACGTAACACACTGTGCCCAGAGTTGCGTGAAGTCTGAACACACACAAATCGGGTACACAGACTGTTCAGCAAAATAGAAAGCAAATTCAGTGGGAGGTTTATTCTCACTGAAAGTATGGGTAAGTTTATGACTTTCCATGAAAGAGGTAAAGAGGAGTTACCAACAGAAACTTCGGTACACATTATCTGTCAGTTGAGGTAATGAGCTCTAAGACCTCTCAGGTAGAGCCTTACATTACTAACAACTCTGGACACTCATTTGACCCTGCAGTACTCCTATGACAACTAAGGGAGTTAGTTAACTCCTTAGTTAGTTACTCCAAAGAGTAACTCCAGATACACACCTGAGAGCCACAGCACTTCATACAACTGCAATCACTGTTCCAAAGTACATGGTATAGCCATCCTACACCACAGCAGTGTGAGACAGCAGGATTGAGTCTCTGCACCACATAAAAACAAACTAAAGCATTGGGATCTCTCAGGAGAAACTGGGTCTCATATACAATATACCAGAACCAGAATTAACCCTGTGTTTAGTAACCTGCTAGAAAGCATGTATTCCTGCTATGAAACCACCCTGGTCTTTTGACTACTCTGTCAAAGCAGAATACTGCTTTACCCCTTGGGTTTTGTGCTTTGCCTCCCTGACTCACCTGGGCATAAGATTTTGTAGCAGGGCCATTTTCCAGTTATTGCTGCCACAGAACAGCGTTTATGTGTCTACATAGAGAAAGAGTGTGCTAGTTTGCCTAACTGCAGCACAGTTAGCCCCATATCAGGCATAGAAACCCAACTGTATCCTCTGCTGCACCAAAAGAAGCATGACCAGGAGGTCAAGGGAGGCAATTCTCTCCCTCTACTCCACTCACATGAGACCCTACTTGCAGTACTGTGTCCAGCTTTAGGGTCCCCAGTACAAGAACAACACAGCGCTGTTGGAGCAATCCACAGGAGGGCCATGAAGATGACCAGAAGGTTGGAGTACCTCTTGGATGAAGACAGGCTGAGAGAGTTGGGCTTGTTCATCCTGGAGAAGAAGAGGCTGAGGAGACATTGTAGTGGCCTTCCAGAACCTGAAAGGGCCAACAGGAAAGCTGGGGAAGGACAGTTTGTAAGGGCATTGCTCTCATCCCAGCTTTCAAACACAGCACTACACCAGCTGCTAGAAAGAAGATTAACAGTATCCTAGCCAATAACCACGACAGGACGTAACAATAGGACAAGGGATGATGGTTTTAAACCAGAGCAGGGTAGCTTTACATTAGACATTAGGAAGTTCTTTACTATGAGTGTGGTGAGATACTGAACATTTTGCTCAGAGAGCTGGTGTAAGTCCCATCCCAGAAGCATTCAAGGTCAGGTTTGATGAAGCTCTGAGCAATTTGATCTAGTTAAAGGGATCCCTGCTTACTGCAGGGGTGTTGGCCTAGATGACCTTGAAAGGTCCCTGCCAATCTAACACATTCTGTGATTCTATGAACCTGTTCTAGGGGAGGGTGTCCCTGCCCATGGCAGCAGAGATGGGGCTAGATGGTCTTTGAGAGCCTTTCCAAACCAAACCATTTTATAATGATTCTGTGTAGCTGAGCTTACAAAAGTACTCTACATCTTTTAGGATGTTTCTCAGAGCAGCAGCACCAAAGACAGATTATGGCTCTGGGACATCATTGTGTCTGTAGAGCTTCCTCTGTGCACTGCCTCCTTGACCTAGTCACACAACAAAAAGCACATCCCAGCCCACAGCAAAAGTTTAAATTCTGAATAAAAGTCAAGGTATTTAACTTGACCCAAGTTAGTAAAACTACCAATCTGGTATTTTTCAGCCACTTAAAAAACTATTATTTTACTCTCCATTTAAATTCTTGAACGGTTTACATTTCAAAGAAAGGGTTCCATTGTAGAATAACACGTTAAAAATTGCCTGTAACTGCTCTGAATGCACACTCAAAGTGGGATTAGTCTTTTCAAAGAAATGAAACTGCTGGCATGGCACTCGCTTTTCATCTTGTCAGGCTGCTACTTGATGCCTATATATAACCACCTACATTTTTTTGTTGTTGACAAAAAGAGTTTTAGTGCAATGTTTGAGTAAGTTACATAAGGGACATCTAAAACTGATTTTCTTTCAAAAAGGGATCTCTAAACTACACAACTGCTGAAAAAAAACAAAAAAAAAAAAACAAAAACCCAACAACAACAAAAAACTGAGGCAGACAGGGCACTTTCAACTGAGATTTAGAACTCCCAGCATAGCTGTAACTTCCCAGATGTTTTTAAAAACCTCTGTCAACAGTTATCCCTGCCCACTGGACCTGTACATTTCATAAGTTCAGAAAGTTAGAGGACACAGGTTATACACAACCTACAAACAGAAAGATTGTTCCAAACAAGTTACTGCCCATGAGAATGAGTTTATTGCCAAGAAGAAATTCCCCTTGCTGGGATCTGCAAATCAAAGCCGTTAGAATGACAAGTGATGCACTGGAGGAATCTGTGCCCTTATGCAGAGTACTGAGGCAATGGAAACACGTGTAAGCAGGTGTAAGTCAGCACTTTGACTTCAGTGACATTACTCCAGTTTGTGCTAAGTGATAATCTGACTCACGATATTTAATATCCTTCCTGTTTAATATCCTCAGCCTCAGGAAAGAATTAAAAACAGTTAGTTTGTCATTCCAATTCAGCTATCAGACAACACTGAAGCAAACGAATGCTAAGACTGCTGCATGACATTACAGTTAAGCTTTATCACTAGACAGAAAAGTAACTTGACATTGTTTCAGATCCTTGTAAATGGAGGGTGTTTTCACAAAGGAAACCGTGTAAAGCACTACCATATGACCTACCCCTGTCATTCCATTAAACACATCTGCCATAAACTTGGATCAGAATGATCCAAAGCAGTCACGAAAAGAGAACAGTTTGCATTGTGCTCTGTTTTACTTACAGCCCTTATCACAGTCCTGGGAGTATAACAATGCCTCTGTTTCTTGATTTGGTAACCATATAGTTGCACATAAAAGTATTTCAAATGTGCTATTATTTCTTAGAGATAACAACAACTTTGTTTTGCTGGAGCTGACTATTCAAATGAACATCACTACAGCATAAAAACTGGAGGGACACATTGCCATCAAGAATTTCTGAATTAAGGAAAAAACAGATCAAATCACTTCTGACAGCATGTTATGAGAACAAGCTGCTGAAAAAAAATTTCTCGGGTTCTGCATTTCAAGGTTTCAGGTAATCCCTTAACTACTATAGCCCCTTATCTTGGAAAAGAAAATGCATCATCTTAGTATAAGGTATTGGGGGGGGGGGGGGAGGCAGAGGGAGGGATAAATCTTTCCTTTCATTAGATAATTAGGCTGTAGACAGAAACGCTTTGATTTCCTTAGACTTCACAAACAGTTCCTCTGGGTTATTACTTCTTCAGAGTATCCAGAGAGCTACAAGCGCTAACACAGATGATTCACAGTTAATATGAAAGCCATTCTGCACCATGTCCTGCAGGCAAACTGCAGGTGGTAAGGTTGCCATCTGTCAGGTAGGAATTTAGGTGCAATTTCAACTCTGCACAAAACGTTTTTATAAAGCTCCACGTCTAACTTCTTCCCCCCCGCCCCCGCAAATCTGAGCTGACTTAGGGCACATGTACAGCAGGACAACTGCCTGTAGGAACAGCACAAAAAGTCAGAGTTTCACATCCTCTGCCTATGCTTGACAAAAGGTTGGCTGTCATGACCCACCTACTGACAGACTACTAGGTAAAAGGGGCTAAAAACTGCTGCAGGAGTACCCACCTTCCTTACTTTCCTCACAGCAACCCCAGGAATGGAAAGCCCCACTGACCACAGGACTCTGGCTCTCAGCCTCAGACCCTCCTTTTCCACCTGATGCCCTCCTGCTCCTATAAAAAGAGTCACTTATGGCTCTAGTCCCTTTCCTGACATCCTTTCTCCACCTCCCAGCAGCCCAAGAGGCAAGCAGTACCGCCCTTTCTACCAACCTCTGAGGATCACCTCACTGTAACATTTAACCTTGGTCAGGATATAACTATTTCTGGCACAAGAAAGAAAACACAAGAGCAGTGGGGGAGAAGGACTTGCCAGACAACCTTTGTGCAGTGCAGCTTTCCAGGTGGGCTTTTAGCCAGTGCTAGCCCTTGTATACTAGTGCAAGTTAGGACAGGTACACTAAGATGATTAAAAAACTCTCCTAGCAAACAACGCAGTTTATCTGACTGGAGAGGTGACCTTAAGTATTTAGACATATGGATAAAAAAATATTTTGATGCCAAATTTCTCATTATACATGTAGTTACATTAATATCTGATATCTGAAGCTACATCTGGCTGGTGACCAGTCACCAGCCGGTGTTCCTCAGGGCTTAATTCTAGGCCCAATCCTGTTAGATATTTTTAGCAATGATCTGGACACATCAGTTGAATGTGCCATTAGCAAGTTTACTAAGATACCAAACCAGAAATTGCTGCTGGATGTGAAGGTCCTCAGATGCACCCAGAGGTGGGCAACAAATCTGGTGCAAGGGCTAGAAGGCACGTCCCGTGTTGAGTGTCTGAGGACTTTGGGCTTGTCTAGTTTGGAGAAAAGGAGGCTGACGGGCCACCTCATTGCTCTCTACAACCTCCTGAGTGGAAGTGGAGAGGGAGGTGCTGAGCTCTTCTCCCAGGGATGCCCCAAGGCTATCAGCACTTTAGAGGCATTTGGACAATGCTCTTAATCATGTGTTTTAATGTTTGGTCAGACCTGAAGTGCCCAGGCAGTTGGGCTAGACGAATGCTGTAGATCCCTTCCCACTGATATAGTCTAATAAAAGCAGTTCCAGAAGACTGAAACTAAAGAATTCCACTGTAGCTCCATGAAATATATAGTTACACCTAAGTTTTGTGGAACATGCATTTTGTGGTAGACTTCTATCCTATAACTGCACTTTTTTAAAAAGAAAAAACCAAACTTAAGCGTTTCCATTCAATAACAACTTGGTTTTCTGTGAAAATAAGATATATCAAATAAAAATACATGCAACAGAACTGAAAAGTTGCAGTAACATTGTACTGCCATAAGAAATAGGAATGAAAAACAAAAGAACCTTTCAGCCATCATTCTCAATACGTGTCTCAGTTTCTGTACACCTTAGCTACAGCAGTGAACTGATTTATTAAATTTAATTTGCCTACCTTCCAGAACATGTATCATAGAAGCATTTATAGGGCTGGGTCAAATGGAATTCATCATAACAGAATGTATTGCACAAGTGTTACACAGTCAAATTAAATAAAGACGGAGGTGGGGGGCAGGGAAAGGCAGTGGGGAGAGGGAACATCACCTTGAATTACATCCAGTGGTGGTAAACAGAAAGCAAAATATTAGATTTTTCTACATAATTTGTGAGGAAAAAGTAGTCCCTACATCTTTCCCCCCTCCTCTCCAATCACCTCCTTTAAAGTAGTTCAGCCAAATTCTGTTAAACTTGTCAACATTACATTCCTTTATGTATGGATAAGGCTGCTCCTGGAAAAGGTCAACATAAGAAGTACAAGCAGGCTTTCAACATCAAGAAAGCATGCTTTCTCTTTAGATTCCTCCCCTGAAAAAAAAATATAAAAAATAAACCCACAACTTATGCAAAAACTCATGTCCCCATGAAAGATTACACTGCTGGCAAAAGAATCCAGAGCTTTATCTTTACACCCTCAACTACTCTATCTTGCATCTGTTAAAGCAGGTTCTCGAGGTCAGGACCTTTGTTCTTACATATGTATAAATATATGCTACAGATGTCAATGACAACGTAGTTCTTTGAAAACTCTGGATGGCAAATGTTAGGCATCTAAGCATACATCAAAAGATGTACTTTCCCTTTCAAGTCAACAAGGAACACTTTGAAATCTACTGCTTACGTAAGTGTCCAAATACAGAGCGGCATGCCTGGTGTTGGGTACTCAAGGTGAAAAGTTTATCTACATCCTTACTATTGCAAAGGAACCTGAACATACCGATACTGGCAGAAGTGCCCTGTGACAAGATGTGAACATGATAGATTTTTCCACCTAGAACTACAGCCAGGCACTGCTGCAAGAGCAAAGCTATTCTGCCCCTACTGCAAAGCAGTGAAAATTCTGCCTTCTCTCTAGTGACAGCTATACTGTAATTTTTCTGGTGCTCCACCTTTCTCTTCCTCGAGGATTTTCTCTAAAACGGCAACATCTGTACCTGCTCCCACTTATAGGCAGGTGATGGTATCTGCTGCAATTCCAGAGAAAAACAGTTCGCTAAGATTCCGTCTCTGCTCCTGGTTATGACAGACATCCATGGAGTACGCTTGGGCTCCCACAGAGCTAGCAGAGGAAAAGGCATGCTAGTCTACATATAAAAGGCTTTTAAAGTTCACTAATTAATTTCAGAAGAAGGAAAAAGAGAAATATGTATGATCTTCATAGTGCTAAAAGGAACAGGGCATTACCTCATGAATGTGTCTGGTTACGTGATGTAATGCAGAGGTCAGCCTTTAACTTCTCCCTCCATGCCCCACCATCACACAAAAGCTTATATTTTCTATATGGCTCCAGGGACACACACATATGTGCTGTGTGCAGTCACAACAAAAACATACATCTGTACCTCAGTTTGTAGAACCCATTGAACTGACACGGACAAACACTGAGGTCCACCTGCAAATTTTCTGGCAGCATTAATCAAACGATGAGGTTAAACTACCTGTTAGTGGAACACAGCCAGTGATTCAAGCAGCAAAAGTTCAGCTGATTTAAATCAGTATAGCACCATTGAAGTTGGATATGTATGAACTCCTCACAGCTGAGGATCTCATCCTCCCATCCAATCTTTGAAGATTATTCCTTCAAGTCACACAACCCCATGGAATACAACTAAGATTTCTGTGTGTATTTAATTTAAAAACAAAATAAATTATCTGTTATTAAACATAAAACAGAGCAACACTAATATCCTTCATAGGCAGAGGATTTAACAGACTTCCAGTTCTTCTTATCAAGGCTCAAATTTCTGTGTGAAGTTATTAACTCTAGCAGGATAAGGCAGGGTAGGCAAACTACAGAATCTAAACCAAGTCAGGTCTCAGTATGGTGCTTTCAGCATTAGATGCACTATGTGCTACACTAGAGAATGTGCATGAGAAATGTAGGTAAGAGGCTGTACAATCCAATTCCCCTTCTAACAAGTTGGCAGTAGTGCTGGACCTGATCTTATGAAGCCGGAACTATTTCATAGAGCTATTGTCTCTTTCTCCATCTGCAACCAAGACTCAAGCAGGCAGAGATTTCTTTAGTAAGCATGTGGTTTCAGCCAACTCGAAAGCATTAATGAATCCAGGTCAAATTCACTGACAGATTTCATCTGGGGTAAACCAAACTAAGAGGTAGTGTCATAAAACCTTCATCAGAGGCTGGATGTTCTCTCATTACCCAGTAACTCAGAGTACTGTGGGCAATCTGGGCATCACTGAGCACATACAGGGCAGCTAACACAAAGCTCAAGCTACCAGCTGAAAGAAGTCACCTTCTCAGCAGTTTAAATCTCCCTTTTTATTCACTTCTCCACAGAACATACAAGATTAAGTATTCTGTCTCTAGTGAGACAAATCATTTCACATCAAATGAAGCATCACTTTTAACTCACCAGCCTGTAACACACAAAAACGAATGAAAAATAACTGAAATTTTTGGGTAAATCTGAACTACCTTCATTTTGTCATTTTATATTTTTGAAGTGCAGGTGTTGAAGATACCTACAGACCTTTGTGCTGTCCTGAACATTTAGTACTGCTTAGATGAAATTGCAATTACTCATCATCTAAAGGGAATACATACATATAGGCAATATTCTCCCCAAACTGAGTCAAACTGCCTGTTCTTTTCTAATACTATACAACATTAAAAAGTGACCTCAAAATAACATTAATAATTTCATTCTGTTAAGCACGCTGCTTTGTAGAGAAAGGTTCTTTTCTTGTAAGCAAGCCGTTACAAGTACTGCTTAATTGGTGTTTCCCCAACTTTCAGCCCTCTTTGAGCTCCCAGATAGTCTTAATAAAAAGAGTTTCTAATTAATCTACTTAAGTTCCTGTTGTATTTATAAGTCTTCTCTATGTAGCAATTGTACTGTGCTTCCATAGTACCTTAACTTCCCAATAAATAAATAAATTTCACATAAAATATATGTCATCACAAAGTATTTGTTCCTTTCCATTCTTACATCCCTTTCTTTGAGCTGTTTCAGCTCTTCAAATAGAGACAAATTCATACAAATACCTGTCTGTAACACTACTAGCTGTCTTGCTTTTTCTCCCAAGCATGTCGTGTTTTGGAAATGTGACATCACTGCTCCAAAGCACCTAAGTGGGATACCACAAATCTATGCAACACACTCCTTAGGAAATCCATCAGTCTGCTTTTCTTGTAAACAAAGAGCTAAAGAAGAGTGCCATGTGTACATCTCATTAACTCAAAACATAATCCACTGATAGACTATCTGTGACTGAATACAAATTTACAGTCTCATTTGCAGCTAAGTTTTTACTTCAGGGACAAAACTGTAAATGTGTGTTAATCCAAACTGGTTTATCAATGGTGCACATCCTCATTTCAGCACCTCAGTGAGGTGTCCAATTTCTCTAAATGAGTGACCATGAGCTGTTCCCATGATGTCTCAGAATTAAGGATTATGTCTGAAAGAGCATGTGCAAAACTTCTGTAAACACATGGCTTTCCTCCTCCTCCCCAGAAAGTCTCTTGTAATTGTCACTCTCCCTGTCACCCTTCTACTTCCTCCTTCCCACATTTCTACTTCTACATCTCCCCCATTTTCCCACCCCCAAGTGCCTATCAGCATCTCTCACTGCATCTGCTGAGTTCCCAGAAACCTTCCCTTCAAACCTTTCGATCTGAGATATTTTTATATGAGAAGAAGACATTATGGTGCCCCTCACAGATCACTGGTATTTTTTACATGTTTCAGTGGTCTTGTTTCCCCACCTCGTTTTCTGTTTATGCCCTTTATCTGGAACACAGATCTTCAGAAAAAGGACTGTCTTTTTTTGGGTTTACACAAAATCTAATACAACAGGACCAACAATTTGATTGCCTGGTTCTTTGGAAAGAACTGCAGAAAAACTCCATCAAAAAAAAAAAAGACTTGAAAATACATTTACTTACAATTCTGTATGTGTGTTGTCACTCTCAAACTTTCTTCTCCTAACTTATTTGCCTGCTGTGTAATTCTGCCTTAGGCGAAACAGGAAGGTCCATCAGCCAGTCAGAAACTGACCTCTGCTTTATCAGAATTTTATTTTAGCATCACTTTAAATAAAACAAACAAATAAAATAAATAAAAAGTCACCCAACATGAAGTTACATGCCTGTGCAGCATTTTTTCTACAATTCCCTTACATAAAAATGGGACTAGGAAGCAAATTAGAACGCAAAAGTTGAACATAAAAAAGCTGAAGGGAAAACGTGGTGAGACACAGTTACAGAGACACATATAGTTAAGAAAAATTTCAAATTCCTTCCTGCTACAGAAGTCAGGAAAATACTTCACAAAACCACACTATTTATGGCACTTTTCGAGTGTAGAAATAAACACACACTTGTAAACTCACCCAATACCGTGAATTTCTTCAGTCTCTTCATGTCAGTTACACTCAAAGTGCTCAGCAACAAGCTGCTTCCCCACATATATTCATATGGAAAATATTACTTACCTGTCTGTCCATCTTTTCTTAAGACAGTGTTCAAGGTTTTTCTGTTACTGACAAGCAATTACCCCCACAAAAAATTTCTAAGTAAAGAACTAAGATGAACAGTCTCTCCCCATTTACTCTACCAACTCACTGGGTTTTTGGATGCTTTTACTTATTAGAAGTGGAGACATGACTTCCAATATTAATGTGCCTGATAATTCAGCATTATTTATCAGACGACAGCCTGGAGAATGATTGTCCTGCCTAATTATTTTCTCCTCAACCCTCCTTCCTATTAAAAAAAAATTTAGAAACCACCCCAAAACAGTTCAATGCTCTTCACTGGTGTCAGAGTAAATATGATTTAATAGTATCTAGATTTCTCTGATCACTATACTTAACTGATGCAAATAAATTTATTCATAATAAAAATACAAAAGATATTTATGCTCTGTAATCATCAAGTACACAGAAGCACTGTTTTATTAGCTACTGATTTTTCATGAAAACCTCATCATCTTAAAGAAAACCAATGCAAATTGTGATGACTAACTAAAGCATAACCTTTAGCAACCTTTTGTTTGGGTTTTTGCCCCCCCTCCTTCCTTAAAAGCAGACAACTTTTATACTCAAGCCCCCAAACAGCAGCACCTGAAATTCAGACTCCCACAACCCCAAGATCCAAAGAATTGACTTTGCTTTGCTGGAGATTTAGAGACTGCCTTTAAGTACCCTTTGATGACCTTAACACTTTCATTCCTTCATGGTTCAGACTGCCCATTTCCTTTCAAGAGTTGAAGCCTCTGGTTTTCCTCCCTAACAGATTTTTTTATGTGGGCATAGAACTTGCTGGGAAAATTCTTTTTCATGAAAAGGTTATGCAACAAGCTACAAAAGTAACCTTTCCCTTCAAGCTTCCACAAAGCATACAGAAAGAAATCAAGAGAGTTAAGAAAGCAGACCTAAAGATGTTGAAAACTAAGTATGTGTTTGTTAATTATTGTATTAGGTGTTGCCTTTGTAGATGGATATTCTTTTCATTATTAGAGTTAAATTTTCACATTTACAATGTCACAGCAAAGGACTGACCACACCAATGTAACTCAGTATCCTTTACCACATCCCTAAAGCCATTTCCTACAAAACCTTACATGACAGTAGATTCATAAGAGCATTCTCTCTGGCCTTCGGTACGCCACAACTGCTTGAAGCTTGATAGACAGTTACTCTGTCCTCCTCACACATGGGCCAAACACCAGAAGAATTCATTGCTTCCAGCTCAGTACTGCAGCAGCACAAAGGTCTCACCTACCCCAGCGACTCCTTTGCAGAGGTGAGCGTTAGCCACAGCTGCCTCCCAAATCACACACACCACATTTCATGCACCTTCTACACAGATAGAAGATCGTTTTGCACACACATTTTCAAAGAGAAAATGAATACATCTCAATCTATTGTAACACATATCACCATCATCAAAAGAGCGTTCAATTAACTGCATGGCAGTACCCAAAGTAGCGTCTAACCTAGGATATTAAGATATTTTTATGTTTGGTGGGGTTTTTTTGTCTCCCCTATCCTCTGCATCCCACATCATTTCTTACAGCAGGGAGCTTAATTTCTCCTCTCCAGGGAAAATGCTGACAATCAATTTGCTTTCTGAAATGTTTTTGGACTCCAATCACATTTGAAGTGTAAAATGAACAAGCATAAAGGAAATTCCCTGGAGTTATATTAGTCAATACAATGAAATTCACACTTAACACACACAGAATGCTAATGAAGACAAACTGGTTATTTTACTGTATGCTACATCATTAAGTATTAAACATATGTATTATTTCCAAAGACACGGTTTTAAGAGCATATAGACCACCTGAGAAGCTTGGAATAATAATCTGTGTGTGAAGTGATGAAAGCATTACCTCCCACAGGTCCCTCTTTGTCAAAGTAAAGGTAGGAAACATCTCACCCAAACTGATTTGAAAGGCACCCTACATCCCACTCCTTCATTTGCTAGGATAAAGTATTTTGAAAGCCTGTTTGATCATTGAAACATCTCAGGACACAGACAGTTCATGAAAAGTGCATCCCATTCACAAGAAAACAATTTTCAAAGCAAGTAACTTTCACAGTTTTATACCCTTTACTGTCCTTTTTTTTTTTTTTTTCTCTCCATAGCATCACTTGGTTTGTTGTTTTGGGGTTTTTTTTGCATTATCCCTCTCTAATCCTATGGAGAGTTGCATAACCTAAGCCAGTGTCCTTTGCCTAAGTAATGATAGTCCTGTACTCTCTCATTTCAAAAGTGACCCCCCTTTTTTTTAAAAAGCTTAACATTAAAGCTGTCTGAACTGAATTCAAAGACAAATGTTTGCCCCCAGTCTGAAATACAATTAAGGAGTAAATCAGCTAACCATTAAAAACACTTTCAAGTTCTATTTTAGCATTTTAAAGCTATTAAAATGCATTGCAGTTCTACAAAGCAAAAGGATGCTTTCTCCCCCTCCCCATCAATATTGGGAAAAATAGAAATACAAAAATAAATTTATAAATATAGATATAGACATTTACAAATATAAAACCCACATGCAGCAGCTAACTGGATTATACAATTGAGGATTTACACAAATGAACAAGATGAGGAATTCATACAAGATACTTTGTGTAACAACATCTACTGTTACAACTTAACCCTAAACCTATGCAAATCTGTCTTCAAAGACTACAGAACAAAGTACACTGTTCTCTGGGATCATGAGGGTTTTTTTAAATCTGTTTATTTTTTCCCAGCTGTTCATGTGTTTGATGTGATGCTATAGCTGCTACTACAATTCAGTTTGGCTTTTCTTTAGTGAAATGTATATTCTAATTCGCTTACTGCTGAGTCTGGTCTGGAAACTGATGGGTTTGTCTTGTTTTACAAGCAGGCCCTGGTTAATCTAAATATTTAAACTACCCATCAGCAGCATTCCTGAAGTGTGTATATTTGGCTCAATTCTAGTCTCTAGTAAATTAACAGACTAATGCTGTCGACACACATGGCACTATTCCAAAGGTACAGATGTAGAAATGACAGCAGAAGTAACTGCACCTTTCTCTGCCTCAGGGACAATTAGCAGTTACCTGCAATCTGATAAAAATTAAACTAATCACTTCTTTATTAGAAGAGATAGAACCCTTAACATCAGAGGGTTCTTTATGATTTATTGTAAAGGTACAGTATCTTTCCTTCAAAAATAAGCATTAAAGCATGAAAAATAAGCTGAGTACTATGTATACCTTCAGTACAACAGCCTGAGCAGTTCGCTCTGGCAGTATGACCCATGAGTTCTGCCTCGAGTCTGCTGCTCCAAAAATAACCTCCATTTGGTAGGTATGCCTCTGAATTGGGGGCTGTTCAAGCACAAGGGCTGGTTGGTTTTTGTGTTGGTGACTGAACTGGGGTGGGGGGGGCAGGTGTTTGGTTTTTCGTTTCTTTTCAGCTTGTCAACCTATTCAACTGTCTCTGAATACAATGCAATAAGCTTGAAACATCATGTGCTAAAAAAAAAAAAAAATCACTCACATTTAAATGGAGTAGGAGGAGATATTCATACAATATGAGGACATTAAAGTATATTCAGATTGCTTGGAAGTTCAAATTCATTAGATTCAAATCTTCCAAGAAAGTCAGCAGATTCTATAAGCACCTGCTGAACTTTAAGACATCTCCAACAAATATCCAAGATCAAAGTCTTTGGATACAAAGAGTGCATCCAAAGAGCTCCCAGTTTCACAAAGAGAACTGGGGGTGCAGAGAAGGAGAATAAGCTCTTGTCGGTTTCTCAACATTTTCATAATTCAGGAATCCTTTCAGGTGCATTTCCAGATACAATACAATTTCTGACCTACAATCTACCCCTTCCTTTTCATATAGAACGAAATCTGCTTTTGAGGGTGAACTGTTCAGTAGTACTCATACGATCCTTGTGGAGGGTTCAGGATTTTTTCACTCTAATTCCTTGAAGGGATCTAATAAAACAATAGTATCTCCATTAAATATCACATGCACTTCCGCAAACCTTTCCTGCAAAACTACAGTAATTTTCTACAATATAGAAATCCGGGCATTTTTCATTATACTTTTTCCTTCTCCTGCTCTATACTGTGGTTTTGCACACTCGGAACCAGTGGAAAAGCTACTGAATTATACAGGCAGTATGGATCACAGCAAATCAGCTTACAGTACAGACATTTTGTTCCCGAAAAAATACTACTAGCAACAGACCTTTTTATCCCTCCAAAGATCATACAGTTTCTAAGGAACAACAAAACTATTCTTCACCAACAGGCAAAACAACCCTGAGACTTTGAAAAAGCAATATATGCTGTAAATTCCATGCATCTGAAGAATATTAATTACAATTAATTATAAGTGGCCAAAGTAATGCAACAGGTTAACAATGACACCAGATTAAGTATGCAGAACACCTGCACGTTTACAACCTGGGAGACTTATGTGGTATTGCAGCCAGCAGTACAAGTCTTCCTTTTTAACTTCCTAAGTAGCATAAAACTTTGGAACACATCGTTCTTGTTAAAAGCTGTATGCAATCTCATATTTAGCAACCATATATGAACAAGGAAACAAACATAGGGACCTTAAGCATGTCCTACTTCTGAAAAAGGTTGCATTGGTCCAGAAAAACAGTCCTACACAGAACACATCTGGTTTGCTGCAGGACTAGTGCAGCCTTCTCTGTTTTAAGGCAACCATATCAGCTAAGGTTTTGTTCACAGACAAAACATTTTTACAGTACCTTTCATCAGTTTCTTGAGAGTGAAATAAAAAGCAGTTTCCTTCCAATACATTTAGTTGTTTTAAAGCAAAACCATAAGTTGTGGAGCAACATATTCAAAAACATCTCGTTATGATGAGACATTTCAAGAGAGAGGAGAAATCCAGAATGAAAAAAGAAGTAAAAATTCAGAACAACATCTTAAACTTTCTCACTACTGTGATTGATTCTAACTGCCTTTCACCAAGAAGAACAATGCAGTTTAACATAGACCACAAGATGTCTCTGTCACAATTTTTCCTTTTTAGCTTCTCAATTTGTCCAAGTGTTTTCACCTGAGTCTCTCCAACTATCCCTCCTGGTTGCACCAACTTCTCATTCCACAGGAAGAAAATAACTTCAGACATTTTTCTTCAGCAGATGGAAATATTCTTGTAAAGCAACTTGAGAAAAATTCTCTCAACACAGTATCAGAAGTTACCACATTCTAGGTGTAATGAAATGCTAATGAAACTTCCTAGAAATTCTATGTTTATTAATGAAAACCAAAGCAAAACAATCATATGAGTTTCTTAAAATTGTGCCCATTTGTTTCAGATTGGGATGAGTTCATTTGTCAGGGTTCAATCCCAGAGTATGGATTAAAATTTCAGTTTAAACAAACAGTATCTCAGCTCCAACAACCACATCGTGCTGAAAGCACACTTTTGCGCAGATTCTCACAAAATTCACCTCAGAAATCAAATCACATTCTTTATCAAAGAAAGTTTGTTAAACCCATATTTAGACTGAGATTGGAAAGTTTAAACTGTCAGACTGTTCCCTAGACAGGAAAAAACCAACATGCTGACGTGCATCTTCACAAAAGGTCCTATAGCAACTTCAGCTTCCCACAAAAAGTGCTTTTCAGAGGCTTTTAATACTGCTAGCAATAAACACAGGATCTGAGGTCTGCAGGGGGTGGATAACTCTTTATAGGTTTCTCAAATCCTCTTATTCCACCCACTCTGAGAACTCTACAGACCAGCTTTAATAAGTAACCATACTGCAGTTGCACTGCAAAGTTCAGCCATATTTGTACACCACCACACACACAAAAAAAAAAAAGCCCACAACCCCAAAACTCAACCAAATCCCAAACCAAAATCTTTCTTTTACTATTGCTTTACAGAAACAGGCCTTGAAATACTAGTTTGAAATCCCATGCCAATGCATCACTGCGCAAGTGCATTCTATCTTCAAATAATAAATACCTTTTATTGTTTCTAGGCAAATCACATTGTCTTTGTTGCATGAAAAATGTGTGAATATTCAGCAAGCAAACTGATGATTCATTATGGTCTTGAACAGCAATAGGACTTCAACATATTTCTAAGCATATCTGATCATTTGTAAAGCCATTTCATTTAAAAATATAATTAAAGCCTTATATTCATGCATCATGCTCAGACAGTGACATTTCTGACATTTTCAATTTGAGCAATATCACCAAGACAGAGAACACTGAGATTTACTGATTTCAGAAGACCCCTGTTAGACACTGCTACCTACTTTATATAACCAGAATATTTAAGGCTTAACCATGCTATATCTGTGCAGCTATTTATTTTTTTTTTTTAATCTTCACAGACCATTAACCAATTCTAGTACTTCGGAAGTGAAACAGTCCAAAGTGCTCAGTCTAGACCAAATGCTCTTGGCTTGATACTGCTGTCATCTGGTAAAACTGAACTGCACTGTATACCCAGTATCACTGTCAGTGGAACAGCAATTTTCAATCATGAATGAATCTGCTGATAGTAACTGTGAGTGTATTCTTCACATATTTGACCAAAAAATATAGTTGGCTCTTACTTAACAAAGCATTAAGTGTGCGTTTGTGTTTATAAGGCAAGATGGCTGACACACATCACCACAGTAAGGACTTGCCATTAGATCAATTTCAGCATTTCAGTGCCCTGAAATTTCAATTAAGTCAGTGAGAAGTGAGTTTTGTAACAGCTTCAGAAATCAAAGCCTCTCTCACTATTTTAAATTCCAGGTCTCCTACTTGGATTAAAATTATTTGTCACATAAAATTACTACTTCCTGAATAGTTCCAGAATACCCAGTTGAAGTACATGAGTATTATGACAACATTAAACTTGTACAAACCAAAGCCACGAAACTGAATATGAAGCACCTGTTACATGCAGGCAGCACTAGAGAATACTGTTTAACTCAAAGGATGCTGAAATATCTGTATCACGTCAAGCCAGGCTGGCTGAGGAGCCTCTGTTTCTTTTCTTTAGTCCTATTTCTAACCCCATGCATTTTCTTGGGTAGTCTCAAAGTTTTTCAGTTCAATAGTATAACTAAGACGAAGAAGCCCATAGTGAAGACATTTCAGTAATACATTCAGTGATAGCATTTGGCATCGGCATAGCTCTTATTTGTCAACTGAAGATAGAGTTACTGCAAAAACCCAGTGTTACATTAAACATAAAAAGGGGATATCCTGATCCTTCTCTCAGAAGGCTTCTCTTCATGCCTCCTAGCTCAAGAGGTGTGAATATATTCCTGGTCCCTCAGGAACATAGTTTGCACATCATCTTGAAGTCAAGTCAGAGGTAAGGATCTGTATGGAATTTTATGTCTAAATCCCTTCTCCATTTCCATTTTTCAGATGGCATTTCTCTCTCCAGTGTATCAATACCGACCTTCAAGTTCTCCCACATTCCCAACAATGTCATCTCCAAATCAGTCTCAATGCATGAGCAGACACTATTTGCTGTTTATTTCTGTTTTCTCTATTTTCAAGGCAGTATCTTTCAAAGTAGCCCTTCCCATTCTATAGGGCATCTTCAAAGATCCTCAAAGTTTCCTTATCATCTTAAAGTCTTGCTTAAGATGACAAGCTTTCTACTTTCCTGCTACAAGACAAGGTAATCAAATAAAACAACTTAATAGCACTTACGGTGCTAATTTGATCAAATGATTGCCTACTATACTAAATTATATCACCATACAGTTTATGTATCCTCCCCACTAGCCTGACTGAACTCACCTTCCTATTACCTCACTCAGTTGTAAACTGTCAGGAGTAAAGATGGACTCTGTCTTCCCCCACCTCAAGTTGTTTATGCAACACTTGGGGTAACAAAACCTTGGTACCAGCAGAGTTCCTAAGCACTATGGTAATACTGAAAGGAATAAATGCATTATACGTAAGACTACACACATATATCACTTTTAATTGCTACCATAATCTGTTCTGCATAGGAAGTAATCACCTTAAGAACTTCCTAATAATATAAAATTAATTTGGAATGGTAACACATGGAAACACACCATCTCTCTACTAAGACTACACTCCTACCTTCTGCAATCGATTAGGACTGTTCTCGCAAAACTCCTCTTGTTAGCAGTTTATTGCCAATCATACTTAGGTTGTAATGCTGTATTTGCAAATGAACCAAGCCTTAAATTTTGCAATAGTGCTTTAGCAAGGGGTGCAATTTTTTGTGTGGATTTTGGGTTTGTGTTGGGTTTTTTCACAGAATATACACCAAAATGAGCAAACTTTCCAGCAAAAAACTGCCAATTGCTACATAATATTACTACATATTTAAGATTCTTGAACAGTGCAGACTTGTTCAGATCTCGGGAAATAGTAAAGATGTTAAAGAACCAAGACTTCCTTGCCCAGAAGTTACTTACTACATGTGAAAGTTGCATTTATTGTACACAGGTACTATATGGGAAATTGTTTCACTTTTAAGTGATCAAGTAGCTGCTGTGACCTTTAACAATCACTAAATATCATCAACACCCTGCTTTGTATAAAAAGTAAAAAAAAAATTAAAAAACCAACCAACCCCCAAAACACACCAAAACTGCTAACAAAGCCCCCTCAAACTAAATTAGTGTAATTCATTGCTTACCCTTTCAACACTGTTACTGTATGATTAAGATGTTTGACTCACATTTCTAAACCCATACAAAATAAGTGCTGTTGTAAGGTATGCTTATATCACTCATTTAAAAAAAAAATGCTTATATCTTAAGAATAGGCTATAATCCACTGGTTACAAGAAACATCCCCTCTGACTGACATATTCACATGATTTTTATGCAAATTTGCACTTTGATAAAAGACAAATAGCCACCCTCCATTTGAATGAATCTAGATCACAAAGAAATTTCCTCTTTTCCCCTTTCACACTAACAAATTCCCCAAAGACTACAGCCAAGTTTCACATCACCACAGGGGTACAAAGGCCAAAAAGCAAACTTAATGAGACCAAATGGAGGCCTTCTCTTGCAGATGGGTAAATCTTTTAAAAGCGATAGAAACAGAGAGGTAAAGAGAACTCCATAAAAATCTGCAACCAAAGTCATATGTAATAAAAACGTTTACAGCATTTCTTTTGTCTAAGGCTATTGCAAAGGCCTTCAATTCATTGGAACTAGTGGGAATACAGCTCCTCTTATTAGTTTTAATTAATTATTAATTAAGTGTAATATATACAGTTGTCTCCTTTGAAAAGCAAACCAAACCCATGAGAGGAACAGCAAGGTCCTGCAAGGAGCCGCCTATCATCTTGGATTTACTCCTTTGAGGATGGAGTCCCAGAAACTGCCTCTGAAGCTTTGCTTCTTTTCATGTTTAAAGCCTTCATTTACAGGCATACAGCAACAAAGCCCAAACTTCATCAAGAACTTGCTGTCATTCTGATAACAATTCTCAAACTAGAAAGGCTAACATACAAATCATCATTTAGCTTTCAAACTACAGACTGTCAATGAAATCCCTAAATATATTTCCCAGCTCTGAAACATGACTGCCACTGAGCCACTGGTCTGACTGCTTCATTTTATATGTGCACTTAACAGTCTTCACTTGGTTTATAGGGATATCCTCATCCATAGAGTTTGCACCAGCAATGCAAGTGCAATTTCTCAAAAACATCATCCCATTTGCTGGCTGATTGACAAATGAAAAGTTTTGGTAGTCAGCAACTACCACTGAACAGCTTAATTCAGGTAAAAGTATTTTCACAGCATAATTTCAGATAGCAGTTTAGGTGGTAAATTCCTAAATGCCCACCACAAAAGGCATCCATGTCTACCTAAACACCAAGAAGTAAATTACTGGAGGTTGCGAGCAGGTGTTGGTGAAAAATTACTGTATGTTTACAGCTGACAGTGATACTTGCAATTTTATGTTTGATTTACATATAGATGTATTTTTATCCAGTCTCATTTTTTCTGCAGATCTGCTATTTGCCAAAATATGTAGCAGTAAATATACAGATGTTAAGACAGGGAGAAAAAAAAAATCAGTCATATTTAAAAAGAAAACCCAGAACAAGATCATTCTTATTTTCATGCACACTATTCCCACAAGTTTGCCCAAGTCAAAATATATCAGTCATTTCATTGGCAGAGATCTCTGCAACACGACTTCAGAGGTTAGCTTGGGTGAGAACAATGAGTCTTAACTCATTAATAACTCAATAATTAATAATAATAATAATAACTCATGCAAGATTTCTGATGATGCCTAAGGAGAAGTAGTAGCCAGCTTATCCTGCTGTTGACAGAACTAGGAAAAAAAAAAAACACATTTTTTGACACCTAAGCCAGTTATATTTTATGTCTTCATACACATATCGAGCAGACAGTCAGTGAAGGTGTTAATTTTACAAGCTGGTTTTTAGAATTCAGCCACACTTTAAAGTCATGTTTGTTTAATCACTGCTACCACCTCATGTATACAGAAGTGATGCCAACAGTACTATGGTTTTGACAGCAAGCTTTTTATATGAAAGGCACAGAAAGCACCAAGCTTGATCAAACTGGCTCAAACCAAACAGAGGTTCCCTTACTGTGAGGCCCTCAGTTTTTCTGAGCCTGAGAAGCATTCATCACCATTCCTGCATTTAGGTAGCCACACCAACTTCTCAAAACGTTTAAGGAAGACTTAGAGGGAAATGAGGAGAAACATATCAGACTCAGATTCTGTTAAACCTCGCAGGACACTTCCCACTGAAGTAAAATAATTTGCAACAATCAACACAGGTAAAGGTTTGTGAGGATAATGGAATATAAAAGCCACAGTAAGCAGACCCATTCCAAGTTCTACGTATAACTAAAAAGATGACTTTTCCACATGTACCTGTAACAGATTTCCCAACAATTTCAGAAGTACTGAGGATTGAGAGAGATCTGTGCTACCCTCACTCATATTTATGGTTCAGTATTTATTTTAGAAACAAAACTGCATCTGATGTATCAGTGATCACAGTTTCACTATACACTCTGCCAAAAAAGGAAAACCACACAACTTCCCACAGTTTCTCCATATACTAGCACTAAGTTTGGACAACCACCGCATACAAGGGAAAAAAAAAAAGCACTCAAACTCACTCTCACATCTCTGGTGGCACGTTGGCTTTTTTTACTTAACAGTCCATCTACTAAGAGCTTCACAAGATACTTACTTTCATGTAAAAGTATCACCAAAGGATATTCACAATCTCACTGAAACCAAAACAAAAATGCTTACCAAATTAACGAAAAACCCCAAAGCCCAACCAAACTCACACACATGCCAAAAAGAAAGAAACCAAACACCAATGAAGAGGTCTACAAAAATAGTCACCACACTACTAAAACACACATCCAAAAAGCACTCCCCCTCTAGGCTAAACCACATTAGCAACAGAGTTAATTTTTTAAGTTCCATCTTGGAAATGCAGAAAATGATCCTCAAGTTTTAAAAGCTATTAATTTCTTGAAATAAGGTCATCTGACTGCAATATTTTATTGCTACCATTCCACAAAACAGAAAACTACAAAAGACTATGGCAAATCCCTTCGACCTTGGGACCTCTCTTGCACACACAAGCAGTAGTACTTCTTAGCCCTGACTTTTGATCTATGTTTCCCCTTTCTGATTTTGGGATTAAAAAATCTACACATTACTCATGTTGACGTTACACCTATACCTACAGGCAGTCTATCTTTTAAATGGAATTTAAGAGTAAAGATAACTGCAAACAAATACTACTAAAAAGCAGTATCTACAAAAGAAACTGATCACAGAATCACAGAATGTTAGGAGTTGGAAGGAACCTCGAAAGATCATCTAGTCCAACCCCCGTGCCTGACCAGGATCACCTAGATTAAAATCACACAGGAACACATCCAGATTGGTCTTGAATGTCTCCAGAGAAGGAGACTCCACAACCTCTCTGGGCAGCCTGTTCCAGTGATCTGTCACCCTCACAGTGAAAAGGTTCTTCCTCATATTCAGATGGAACTTTCTATGTTGCAGCTTGGATCCACTGCTCCTTGCCCTATCACTGGCCAACACAGAGAAGAGCCTGGATCCACCCTCCTGACACTCACCCTTAACATTTATAAACATTAATGTGTTCACTCATCAGTCTCCTCCAAGCTGAAGAGACCCAGCTCTCTCAGCTTTTCCTCATAAGGAAGACATTCCACTCCATCTTGGTGGCCCTGCGCTGGACTCCTCTACCACAATTAGTGAATCAATAACTTGCAGGGTGCTTAACATTTGATCAGCTAAGATGCAACACTGGAAGTAATTTCCAAAGATCGTCTAGACTACTAATGTAAACTAAGCACAAAGGTTATTCTTATCACTCCTGACAGATATTTACAAGTCTGTTCTTAAAAATATCTTGTGATAGAGATACCCACAAGATAAAACAAATTTGTTCCACTGCTTACATTGTCTTCCGCACAGGAGAAGAAACGACCCCATGCAAGATTACTCTCCCTCCCCCTTTTGTTTTTATTTTAATTCCATCTCCTGTTAGGTCTTTGAAAACTTACTCCTTCCTAAACCACTCCAGATATCAGACTCCCTCATATTTAAACTTTCTTCTGAGTGCTGTTGTAGCTGTGTGCTGAATTCTCCTTATCTGAGCCATGTTTGCAGTTAAATGCTTCTCAGAATCGGACAAAAATTTGCAAGCTATTACTTATTGATTCAGAGTAGGAGAGTTGGTTCATACAGGCATCCTGTTTTGATATGCTGTTTGTCACTTCTCAAAGAGCACAACACTTAAGCTCAGCGTGTGACTATAAAACCAAGAAATTTCTTCAGAGTAGATACTTTATCAACATCTGAAACAGCCAGCTTATTTACATCTGAAGTATTTTTTACTCAGTCTTACTCAACTGTACCCTATTTTTTCCCCACTTCAGGATTCTTGTAAAACTTTCAATTTTGAGACATGTGAATTCTGGTTCTCTGCTCAAATAAACTTGCAGATCCTCACAGCGTGCTGTTACACAAACTACGACACACATAAAGCACCAACAGTAGGAAGACAGAAGAAAAGAAAATGCCTTTCCAGTTGAATCCTTGTGTACAGTTAAAATATTTTTCACTAGCTCACCTGTTAAAAGTGGCAACCAAAGCAGTGTTAGACAGCTAACGATAATGTGTAGATGAGTTAAAATATGCAAATCAAGGAATAAATTAGTCTGCTGAGAATATGGTATATAAAAGGGTAAGAAAAAAGTTTTCTGTAAGAACAGGATATGCTCTTTTATTTCTGATACTGTGTCATGGGCAAACAAGAATTCATGAAAGGAAGAAACATGCAGGAAATAAATGTAGTTTTTAAAGTACCACTGCCTTCAAGAGAATGAATTTTATCCTAAACTTCTTTTATTAACTTCTAAATAACCATAAATATCTAAAATACTACCATAAAATAAAAAGCTGTTTGTGTAGCATCATTTACTTATGAGAATACATCAGGTATCCACAAAAAGTACGTTAGAAACTTTGATACTATATGAAGTTACCAACATAGGTATTTGGAAAATGTTAAGAAATCCAGGGGGACATGGAAGGATCAGGCAAACCAGGCCTGGTAAACTTTTATTTACTTAAGTAAAAAAAAAAAGAGGAAAAAGCCAACTTAGTCATCAGCATTAAGTACGATATGATCCAGGCTATATTTGTTACATGAATAAGTTGGGCGGGGGAGAGGGGGAGGGTCTTTTTTGTTTGGTTGGTTTTTTGATTGCTTCAAAGGTAATGGAAGGGAGGGGAAAAACTGTAAATGCAGTTGTGACAACTGGAAATTTAGATTAGCACCTAAAACCTGAAAGCGAAAGATTCAGAAAGATAAAAGAGCTATAAATATATGCACATAGACAGGAGCACAACAATATATCTGTATAGGTGCACATGCAAATAAGTAGCTAAGGACCTAACACCTCATATATATGTAATACCTACCCTATTAACACATCTAGCCAACAGCAATATACATCTGTTTGGGGAGCTTGCACCTTTCTTCTAGAAACTCTAGTCCAATCGTTATTTTAATGGGCAAGAAGAAAGTAACTTAGAAATGTCACCTTATTAACCACGGCTTTCTTTCCGGCCTATATATCCTTACATCTCAACATCCATCTCTACATGCAAAGAAGACTCTCCCTAGAAACCAAATAAACAACAGAAGTGCAAATGGCACGTTCTGCCTCCTGATCCATCAGAAGCATTACCTCAAAAGCTTTATTATTGACAGCGATTCCTGGTGGGAGGCAGGGAGAAGAGAACTTTACACTGAATATGGCTTTGTTTTTCATTTGTTAGCACGTTGCAATGCTACCAAATAGAAGGAAAAACCCTCTCTCATCTGCAAACAAAACATGAATGGAAGAAGGAGCATTCACTTTTTCAGTCACTTTTTTAATATATCGTTAACTGTAGCTGGCTTAAACAAATACAGTTTCAAATTCAAAATCAAGGACAGTCTATCAAGCATTGTAGTGGTAGAGCACCATGGATCCACCAGAGAGAGCAGACTGAGCTCTTTTAAGCTGTTTAATGTAGTAGCACGAGGCATTAAGTGCATTGCACTGGAAATCAACAACAGATCTTGTATACTGTGCAAAACAGTATCATAACCCCTGAAAATATGATGTTTCAGTATGAATAGCACTCTAGCAACAACCATTAAATATGTAAGAATCCTGGGAAGTATCTATAGGATACTACAACTTCATCTAGCTCACACTCAGGTCAAATTAATATATTTCTACCAAATCAAGTAATGTAAGATCAAGACTTCAGACAAAAATCACTTTTGATACCCTAACAATGGAAGGAAGATAAATTTCACAAAAGTTAGCTGCAAAGAGCTGGCCTTCCTCTCATCTCACAAGGAACACGGATAAAACAGGCAACAACTTCTGTAAAAGATTAGAAGAAAACACTAATAAAATTCTGCACATTGTATTTTCCCCCACTCCCTTAATATCCTGTAAGGCCACAAGCATCCAGTCGTGTCATACAGCACTGAGGGATGCTTTCTAACTGCTAGGCAAATCTCCAATTTGCTCATTAACTTATTGAGCTTTAAATGAAAAGATTTATTGTAAAAATATTTTTCCTATTTTTGCTTTTTGTTTGGACTTATTTTTAAGTTTCACTTCAGAAAACCTGTCTACAAAGAAATACAACTTTTGATTTTTCTGCAGTTCTCCATCACTTTTCTTAGCAAATAAAGCTCAAAAATTTCTCAAGTTTTTCTAAGAATATTGTAACTTCCTTTTGTTTAACAAAAATTACACTGATAAGTCACACTTTTTGATAATTAAAAAAGTGGCCATTGAACAAGCTTACTGACTCCATAGCTTATCTTTTTTTTAATTTATTCAGCTGTTGGTAGCCAAGTAAACAGGCAAGCTTTGTATTTACTCTTACTCCTGATGCATACAGTGAATGTGCCAATAAAAATTATAGTAACATATTATCACTAAAAAATATTGTCACTGACTGCAACAGGAGATAGGGGGTGGGGGGAGAAGAAAAAATTGACTCCTGATTTGAAGCTCATTGTTTTAAAATTGTTCTGAGGACAGAATAAACCAATTCATTCCCCCGTAGTTACTCCAAGAGGCATTTTTAGACTTTAAAAATGCCAATGTCACAAGATCACATTTTGTACACAACTGAAAGAAAATGAACTGAATAGTAAAATGCAGCATATTTAATGAAAGCAAATGACCATGAGCTGCCTGCTGCTGGTCAATAAATCAGTAGTTATATTTTGTGGCATGTTTAGGAAAATTAATTTTTTATGTACGTTCTTTGCTAATCAAAGAGCATGTAAATAACTTCATGGGGAAAAAACCAAAACTGTGATTTCATTCAGCTCAGTGATTTGACAGAACAATTAAAAGGACAAATTGCATTTTCACTAAAACACAACAAGGATTTGGAACTACTGGCTCTAGCCTTCCTTTTGATTGCATTTCAGAAAGAAAGCGGGGGCCAGTTATAAAGAAGGCATATATGTATACAATGACATCCTTTATGAAACTATTGTTTCACTAAGAACCCTATTTCACTTCACAAAAGGCCAACCCTATGCTCTCAACAAACCAGCTGAAAGTAGCAACAAGTAAATGTTCCCTTGCTGTGTCTATGAAAAGCATATGCTCCCATGAGGAAGCAGCCATGCAATCTTGCTTGGTGTGGTTCCAAGTGCTGGTGCTATTGTATATTCTGTGTGATCTCAAGCAGCAAAAACCATCTGTCCATTTGCCATGAAAAGGACCCCCATAAACACTATGACCCTCACAGATCACTATGGATTCCTCCCAGACTTTAAACTGATGGCTATCCATAACAAAAGTCCTCCTCAAGCCACTTTTAATCAGCAGCTTCACAGGCTTTAGAGTGAGGTGACCAATCACGGTCTAACAAAAAGATTAGTGTGTCTGAACACAAAGCAATACAGAGACATGAGTAACCCTCTTCATCTCCACCATCTCCAGTTTAAAGAACACTGAAAGCAGTCAAAGAGAGAGAATGCTTGGGCTTCTCAAAGACAGACAACAGTTTGAGGAGATGTGTGTCTTCATTTGAAAACAAGTGTTCTTTAGAATCAGAAGGAATTTTTTCACAGTCAGAAAAATTTTGGCCATGTTACTCCCTATCCAAGTCCTTTTATTAGTAACCAAGTAAGTTAAACAATTACAGATCATCTCAAAGTATGATTAATAGTAACATTTTCACAAGACTGTGAACAAAGCAGGCATATTCCTCTATTACAGCATATTCCTCCTCACCTATCTGAGTCTTCACTAACAGGATTTTCTTCCAAGCACAGATGTTTCATTTAACACCACTGACAGGTATTCTCCCTTCTGCTAGCACAATCCTGAATCATGTTGAAGTTCTTGGTGTAAGTACTAAGGGAGCTGACTGAGAAAGGTGCCCTCAGACTTTTTGCCTATAAAGAGGGGTCCTTTCAAACAGGTATTTGATGGCTATCTTGGATACAGTTGCTACGAAGTAGTTGAATTCGCATTATTGGTGACAGTAGAAAAACTGCCAGCAAAAACCTTGACCCTGTATATGGGGAGAGCAGACTTCTGGCTGTTGAAGGAGGTAGCCTGTAAGGTTCCCTGGGAATGTGCTATCGAAGTTATTCAGAAATGCCAGTCACTTTTTTAAAAAGGCATTGCTTATGAGTGTGGAAGCAGGTGTTTCCAAATCATTGGAATTAAAGCAAGTAGGGCAAAAGGCCGACTTGGCTGTGCAGGAATCTTCGTCCCCACCAACTTGAGTTATTCTGCAATTCTATCATTACTGCAGATTCTGACAGGCTAAACAGGGATCTTCAACTTTTTCATACCACTGCAAGCAAAGAAACCTACAAAGTGTGATGGTATGAAAAATGTTAATTAATGCTTCCATAAAGAAACGAAACGTTTGAGCTAAAGAGAGACTTTCCAAGCACAGCTTCAGGAAAGCAAGGAATGGGAAAGCTCCTTCACAGAGTCAAAAAAGAACAGAGTTGATCACCTCTTGCATGAGTATAAAAGTCCTTGCGAGTAGAAAAAAATCATGTATATTCATAATTCAGTCCTGTTGGTAACAAAATTAAGATCACGGTCCACCTATATCTGAGTCTCTGTCCTTCCATGATGTACATGAACACTTCTGATGATTTTACCTTCTAAACAAACAGTCCTCAGAACTCTACTACTGGGTCTGCAAATAAGAACTGAGATGTGAGATATGTAGGTTTCCCATAAAGACCAATACATGTAATGATTTCCATTGTCCACACTGCCCCCAAGTGCAGCCAGAACTCTTACAATATTACAAAACTAATTGTGTATTCCTAGAAGTAGTTATAGACATTATATTCTTCCTCTGAAAGAACAAACAGTAAACTGAATACTAAATCAAAAACAGTATTTGTAGGATGGAAATTGCCTATATATGGAAGCTAATGTAGATAATGGCTCCACATACAAGCAGGTATGCATGTGGCTACAAAGGCGATTTTAAAAAAGGCAACCAAAAAAACACCCTAAACAAACCGACCTGAGGCTACACTCAGCCTTCAGATTCCACAGTAACTACTGATTTCACTTAAAATCTGGGGGATTAACAACATGCCCGAAATAATGTACATGCACATATCAGGTCTAATTCTGACTGTCAGTCTGAATTCCAGTAAAAGGCTATGGTCACCCACCTTCAGTGAAAAGCAAAATAATCTTTACGAATCAGAAATTGTGGTAGCAGAAGCATCTACTTTTAACCCAACGTAAGTGATCAGAGTTGGCAATTAAGAACATTCTTCAAGGTTGGGCTGTTAAAAATATCCTTCAGAAGAGTTCCCAAAATATTCATTGCAAACTTCATGTTTTTGCAACTACTTTCACACACGATGATTCAGCAAGCCAAGGAAAGAAGAAAGAGCAGTATACAAGAGCCCATTTCAGTATTGTCAGAAAATGAGCGTGCAGCTGCCAGCAATGATACTTCAGCACATTCCATCTGATGACATCCTGTACCACTGATCAAAATGGAGCACAAAGATGATCACCAAAAATAAAGATGAGAGGAATGCATTGGAGAGAAAGATGTCTCTACTCAAGACAGTAACTTTATCCAAAACTGCAAATACTTTGTACACATACATCTTCAGCAGGCTTTGGTTAATGTAAAATAGAACTGATGAACTGATGGTGGAAGATCTCAAATATGAAGGTGATCTACCCAACCCTTACAGGCCTGTAAATGAATGCAATCACAATAGAGAACTGTTACTTAGTTGTCTCTGCTGTAATTCATTAAGCACAATGCTTCCTCTAAACTTGCTATGAGAGAATCAGCATTCCAGGTGTTACAATACACACTGAAAACAGATTAGTTTCTCCTTATTACCCTAAAATGGACAGGAACTGTTTGGAATACTCAGAAGACCACCTTGAAGCAGCAAATCAACTTTAGGAGAGAGGAAAAGTGAGGATTTCCATCTTGCTGTACATCACCCTCATTGCTGTCTGTTCAGTTTTCAAGGTGCATGCTTCTTTTAACTGACCCTCTAACCACTTATGTGTTGCCTCTTAATTCAACGTGCTAACAGAAAGACTTCTTACCATACATCAGGACCAGCTTGGAATTCAAACTAAGGAATTATGCAAAGCTGTCCTAAAGTGAAATCCACAACTGTCAGACTTAAACACTAATCTCTCTTCACTAAGATTAGTTCCTCCTGCACCAAAGAAATACTGCGCACTTACATGCTTGCTGCGTTGGAAAAAACACTTCATCCTCACATTCAGAAACACTTCCAGCCTTCTACAAACATGGCTGTCATCATTACAAAGACACCAACTCTAAGTAAGTACTGACAATGGCTGTGTAAGCACTGCTTCCTTTAAAACTGATGCTGTACCACTGTGTCTTCCTGCCCCTCTGGTTCATCAGCATTCTATACACCTCTCAGGAACCACTTGGGAAACATAGGCAAGATGATCCCTACTGAACTGTGACTTCAAGAACACATGTAGACAGCTACAGCAAATACCATGATCCATTTCTGTGGTACCCCTGCATTTGTAAACGCCAACTAAAGCCATTCCCCAAGCTGCTGTCAGTAACTAACACAAACAACTACCAAGCATCCAACAGCACAGCAAACAAAGAACAGCAGAGTTCAAGCTCAGCACTGCCATGAGGACCATTTCAACAACAGCCCCGCTTTGGTCTACACTTGTGTATGGCTGCACAGAGCACATCTCCTGATACAAGAGCTGTATACAAGTCAGAAAGTGGTTTTACTAAAGCTGAGACAGCTATCCTGTCTGAAAGATGAACGGTATAAAATCAATAGTGTATTAGTCACCTATGTATCAAGCTGACATGACAGTTCTCAACATTGGTCATTTGCAGAGGTGCAAACATTAAAGAACCTTTGGTAAAAAGCAGCAGAAGAGGTGACAGTACAGAGACTTCCAGCCAACACAACAGTGTATTTCATAATGATGCCATTGGGCATTATCTGGATGTAGACTCTGACTGGAAAGGACTATGGAGTTTATCCTTTTAATCCCCTACAGCTATAAGCCCTATGCTCAGGTATCACAGCTTCCCCCAAGGACATCAAGGGAATCTGAACAGGAGCTTACTCAGAAGGTACAGGCACATACTGGGGAGGAAGCAGAGGAGTGTCTTCAAGTAGCTGGGTCTCATATTCTTAAGAGATTATTAGAGATGCCAGCTAAAGGAAATACCTCCTTAAGTTAAGATGTATATACTTTGACTTTAAACACCGCAGCCCTCCATGAAAGCCCTACCGTCCAGCTGAAGCAGTGATATGTAAGAAACTTTACATCATTTGCTAGCAATACAAATAGTAGTACCAGCACAAGCTAGGCCTTTGTCTGTAGCCAACTACACTCTTGCTCTTACAGACCACACATGACCTTAATCACAGAAATAGCTTTTTTAGATATTTTGTACAGTGTCCTTTAAGTTCCAGAGTGCTATTCTGCTTTCAGATAGATGTACCCAAAAACATTTTGGCTTTGGTCAACATCAGTTGGCCAAATCATTTTGGTTTCAAATTTTCAATGCATTTTCTTTGCATTTTCTTGGTTTCAAAACTCTTTCTGTAGGTTCACCACTTCTCCCACATCCCTGTTCATTAATTTTAGAAAAGATCTTTGAAATAATGGGTTTTCAACATAATCTTAAGCACAGTATGGTAAGAATGAGTTTATATTTCTTAAAGGAAACTCATTCATAAATTAAACCCTTAAAATACTTGAAGTTTGGGTTTGGTTTTTTTTCTGTGCTGTTATATTTCAGAGAAGGGATATTGAAAATACGCAACTGGAAGTTAAAATAAATGAGTTTTTCTTAAGATCACAACAGCAAAGGCCTTAAAACCAATATTTCTACAGTCTTCCTCCAATTTTATTTACTCCTGTAAGGAGCTGTAAGGTAAGAGCTGTAAGAGTACTAGGAGTCTTCAGAAAGGCAGGAAGAGCCATGTTAATGAGCCAATTGAATCTGCTTTTTTTTCTTCCCCTCTAAGGGAGGAAAAAAAAATAAAACACTTCCACAAATCTTTGATGGTCTGAGGAAGCACCTCCCAGGTACCAAAAATGGCACAAGCCAGCTATTTCAGAAAGCAGTGGATCAGCAATCTGGCTTTACATAGTTTTTTTCCCCTTGCCTCAGTGAGCTGTATTATACAATATGTCCCCATGACTCGGCAGACAGCCTACTGCATGTCCAAGTTACAGCACAGTGTGAAAGACTACCAGAAACATCATACTGGTATGTTACATTGAAGAGGACCAGAGATCAAAGAAAAAGGTATTTTTATGCCCTTCTTAACACTTCCTCAGCTGAGCTTGTAGAAAGGTCACAGAAGGGTTGGTGAAGCTACTTAGAGGGACTAATGTCCATCATTATCCCTCACAGAGCCTCCTTTTCAGCCTCCCAAAGATTCTGTGACTTTGTGATCCACCCTCCATTGTTAGTCTGAACAAGGCATATTAGGAAAGGTAAATGCCTTTGAAATAAGTATATAAATCTGTAAGTCATATTCCTAAGTACTTAAAGATACACAGGTCATTAAAGAAGTTCTCTAACATACCTGCCCAACACACAATTACAAGATGAGATTCATGCACAACCAACACTAAGATAATTCTAATGTCTAACACAGACTACACTAAAAGTTCTGATTCTTATAAACCTCCATCTATTTTCTCATCTGTACGCATTCTCAAGAAAACTATTTTCTTTATATTTGATGACTTCTTGCTCAATTTTAAGAGTGTCGGACAAATTTCTGTTGCTTAAATACTACATTGCCTCTTGGTTGAGCATGTCTAAGCAGAAGTCTCTGAAATTATTGTGTAAGTTTTCAGAAAGTTCTAAAAGAAAAAGTAACATCCCAGTTTTATAATCTGTCACTGCACTTTGTTCATTCCATTTATAGTTTCCTTGTCCAACAAAGGGCTGTCATCATATCTTTGATTATTATAAAAACGCATATTTTGAGTAAAAATATTTACACAGGTTTATAACAACTTTATGTTTCTTGAAAAAGCTCATTGAGTATCATTACTGGTTTCAAAGTATTCCAAGCGCAAGAAGAAACAGTTCTGCCTAACACATATGCAGTATGTGCAACTGCACATAAATGCCTGCTCCCATAAACATATCTCTGAACATATAAATGCAAATCAATTGTAGTATAACACCAACACACACAAAATATAAAGAATAACAGGGAAGGAACAGAAAGGATAAGCTTTGTAGCGTGCGTCACAGGCAAAACCATCTTCTAACACACTGAAAAAGCTGCAATGGTCAGGTTTTCTTCATGAGCATGAAAGATGGGACAAGGAGTTTACTTCACAAATCAGGAAATCATAGCTTGCCTGTTAAGAACTAGAAAACCTATGCAGGTATTTAAATAGTAGATTATTTGAGCCAAGGCATATCAATACATGAACAAATTCTTGCACTAAATGTTTACTTAATTACAGAACAGCACATTCTTAACTGAGGAGGCTATTTACAGGAGGCTGCTGCACTTTATCACAAAATTAAGGCAGATCCAGTGACTTGTTGAGCCATGACTAACCAGACAATGCAGTTGTGAACCACATGGATGTCCACCAGTGATGGCCAGAGCCCAGAAGCATGAATAAGATGATCTCCTGGAGCACCAACCTGAACTGCATTTTTTAAGTTATTCAAGTGTACATAGAGAAGAAAAGCTGTATTTACATTAAAGGTAGCTAGAAATCTTGAACTTTCAAATTTGGCTTCTAGTTCTGAAAATTTACCCTGGCATTTATTTTTTATCAAGCTCTCACAAACAGCTTCTTCCGCTTAACATAATCTCATGAAAATACCCGAGCAGATGAATTTAAGCAGGGACGGATCACAAAAACCTGACAGTCCACAAGCTTCCAAAAGGCAAGCCTACAGCGTCACGTTCACTATTGTGCTTGTTATCTAACTGCAAGCTGCAGCTTTAATAGCACACACTGAGAAGTGTTTCTTCCAGCCTTTATTACTCTCTGCCTTCTTACATCTCCTTAACAATTCCAAGTAAGCAGTCAGATTTCCTTTTCGCAGCTGACTTAGGAAATCGACTGAAATGATGAAAGGGTAAAAGCGCTCTGTGCAGACAAGCCTTCCCAAAGAGGCTGTACTTAGCAACGCAACTCAAATTAAGCGTGCATTCAAGATTAATGGATTCACAGGGTCAGAAACCTGAACATATTAATTGTATGATTCTATCTGGTTACCAAAAGGGCCCTGTAAAGACAACTTTTGCCAGTCTCACTGTTTTCAAAGGTAGCTGATTTTTACCACACCAAGTTTAAAATAAAACTACCAAAAAAAAAAAAAAAAATCAGACTAATAAGCCACAGCCAGTATATTTAAAAAGAAGTGAGAAGGAGGATGAGGGCTGTAATGCAGGTGCAGTAGCACCATTCTTCTGGCAACATGTTTTCAAGAAGCCACTAACATTCAAGCAAAAGAACAGGTCGG
>VXBZ01011695.1:499056-535821 GCA_013399135.1 Heliornis fulica | reverse complement strand
CTCCGCTCTCCCCCCGCACGGCCTCAGCCGTGTCCCCGTCTCCCGCACACACCATCCCGCATCCCTGGCACACGCGCAGGCTGAGAGCAGCCACCCCCGTCCCGCACACCTGGGCGAGAAGTCGCTCCACTTTCTCCTGCATCATCGCGTTCAGCTGCTCCAGGGAGTAACCGNTGATTTCCTTTCCACCGCCCCCCATGGAGGCAATTAGTTTACAAACAGCGGCAACAGCAACAAAAATAAAAAAAACAGTAACAATGTAGCGCCAGAAAATAAATAACAAAACGGCGAAAGAACCAATTAAAAGCAGAAACAGACAAAAATCCCCAAACACAAACGCGATGAGTAGAAGCCCGCAATCGGNCCCCGCCGCAGCCGGGCTTCCCGGAGCCATCCCGTCCTGCGGCTCCTCGGCTCTTCCCCAACGTGCTTTTACACCCTTCAGCTGCGGCAGTTTTGATTTCCTTTCCACCGCCCCCCATGGAGGCAATTAGTTTACAAACAGCGGCAACAGCAACAAAAANGGGTGGGGGGAGCGCGGAGCCAAAAGCCGTCAGCAGGGGCTGGGTGCGGGGGCGAGCCCCCGCGGCTTCCACCCGCCCTTCGGAGGGAGCAGCGTGCTCTGCTAACGGTTTAGCCACTTGTCAGGGAGGTTTGCAGGAGCGGGGCGGGAGGCGCCTTGCCCCCTCCCAGCCNGGCGGACTTGTTGCTCCCCCCGCCTCCCCCCCCACCTGCCTGCCGGCGCCCAGCCGCCGCGCCGCGCCAGGCGGGAAAGCCCTCGCACCGCACCGCACCGCACCGCTGTCAGCAGCACCGCTGTCAGCCGCGCCGCGGAGCCACCGCCGCACCCGTCCGCCGGCCGGCCCACCTCCCCGCCCTCATTAGCATAATGTATTCACCTAGGCGGAGGAGTGGGCTGGGAAAGCTCTCTTTACATAACGTATGCACGGCGCTCGGGGCATTAGACTAACAAATGCGGCGGCCCTGGGTAGCGCCAGCCGAAGCACCGGAAGGTGCCGGGGAGGGGCTGAGGGAGGTGGCGGCCCCGCCAGGGAAACTTCTGGAAAACCGCGCTAATTTACTGCGGTTTATGACCGGCTGTCATGCGCACGGTGCAGGCATAAAACACGGGGAGCCTGCTGTCGTCCCGTTCTTTTTTTAGAGCGCATAAGATAAACGCGTATAACTCGGCTACTGGGTCCCCGGCGAGTGCGCACACGAGGCGAGGGCTCGCTTCCGGGGGGCTGCGCGCACCAACCCCCTGTTGCGTGGAGTCGGTTTCACTGCAGCTGATTGTCTTTCCGTTTACTTGCTGCTTGGTCGCAAGGAGCACACCGTCAACCCGGTTGCATTGCCGGTGTGCACAATGGGAAAAGAAGCGTCAGCATTCCGAGAACTGCATTCAGCCTGCTGGAAAGGCTGTTGATTTCTGTTCTTTTCTCCTCTGCTTCTTCCAAATGCTGTCTTTACCTGTCGTGGTTTGGTTCTCATCTTGGCAATACCCCAGCGCATCTCCTACGTAGCATTTGGTGTGGTGTTTCTTGTACCCAGTAAACTTCCCAATCCAGAAAAACTTATCAAAGCAGGACCAGACCCTGAAAGAACACACGGATCACCCTGGTTGGTATTTACTCAAATTAATACTTATTACTCATAAGATACAAAGACTTGTGGGATGAAAAAGAGAATTGTCCGACCATGGTGCTTCTTAGATAAGACTGAGAGTACTGATTTGTTCTGCGAATGAAGTTTCCTTATGGAGTCTATATGTGTGCAGTTTTATTACCTATTGTCTCTCAAGTATTCAAGTGATCACAGCTGCCATGAAAACATGGATCCAAAAAGATTTGTGAGTTTCAGTGAGACACTACTGAGACTCTACTGAGTTTCTACTGAGATTTTGAGTAAAACCCTACCAGAAGTTGATAGCTAGTCATTCATTCTTTGTAATTTGCCTTTCTCCTTTCTAATAAAAAAGGGTTTGTGGACTCTAATCAGGGAGAAGAAATCATGATGACATAACCCTAAGTGATAATTACTTCACAATAAACATTTAATAGTTGCAACGGACAGCTTACAAAGTCCCCCAAGCAGCACCTACCTAATGATCAGGATTTGTGAGTAACAATTGCTCTTTTCAAAACAATGACTTGCTCACAGACTATCTCTTGGCAATAAGATGACAAAATGGTATTTGGAATGAGCAGTGTGACAGAAGAAAATAAATAATACCCACATGTTCTTATTTGGTGTGTAGCATGGCCTCCCTGAGCATGGTATGAGCAGTACCCAGGCTGACCCGGAGCGGCTGGTGGGCCAGCGAGGCACTTGGAGTCGTGGCGCCACTCCAGTGCTTAACATTACCCCCTGCTGTTAGTAGCCAGCGCCATTACTCACCCCTGCTCTTGGAGACATCCTGCAAAGTGAAGCTGCAAACCCTCAGGATATGATTATCTTCTCCAGTTTACGAAGGGGGTTACTGAGGCATGGCTGACAGCTGCCCACACCCCACTGCTGCCTGTGCCCTATTCAACCGGGTGCTGCCTTGTCTAGGCCAGGCTGAAATTTTCTCCTGAGATCAACCCTTTTTTATTTTTCAGTGTGGATACAGATGTTCTCTGGCTGCTGCAGTGCCCCATATAGGGCACAGACGACCTTGTACCCATAGATCAGTGTGACCTGGCTCCATGTTTTGCTTGGCCGAAAGATGCCGTCTGTCTGTCCAAGCATCTTTCTGTCCCAGCATCACGCTGTCTGTTTTGGACAAGGCATCTTCCACATCATAAAGGAAACAGCCTGAGACAGAAAGCCCCTTGTTGCATTTATTTACATGTACTGACCATCGTAAAAATCACCAAATGAACCAGATCACCGTGTTTCTGTGGGACATGATGCAAAGCTGCTTTTCTACTGGATAGCAAATTTCATGCTAAATGTTTCGTATTCTGAAGAGGTGTGTTGGAGAACTTTTACTTCTCTGTCTGGGACAAATAAAAAATTCTACCATACTAAAATAAATGCCAAAGCCAGGCAAGAACAACTTTAAAATAACCAATAAAATGTTTTCATGCTTGTTTTCTTTTGTTTTGTTGGAGGGTTTTTTTTGCAGTGAGTAATTGTACTTATACACACCTGTGAGAAAAGTTACCCCTGCCCGGTCTCCCCTCTGAAAAGAGGCAAGGCTCCTTCATTCCTTCTGTGTGTGTGTGTGTGTCTGCTCACACATGTCTTCAGGCAAAGGGAAACTTGATGGAGAAGAGTGAGAGGAGAAAGACCAGTGCCAAGTTTGCCTTCTTGCTCCACCTCAAACTTTTCTTTTTGACCAAGCTTAGGAAAGATGTCATCTAAAAGATTGTTTAAAATGCTTAGAATTTATTTGATAATGACAGAATTTGAGAATAAATTGTTTCCAATAGCTTTTTTTCCTAACATGTTTTCATATAGAAATACATACCAGTGTGTCTTTGATGATGCAACTTATATCCTCTTCTCACAGAAAATCCATGGTTATCTTCCTGTCTAAGGCTTATTTATCCACCTCACAGCAAGGCTAGTCCAGGTTAGACTAGGCTGGACTACAGAATATGAGCAGTAGACTAAATTAAACACAGTGTGTTTAAGTCTAGCACAGAAACTGTGAGTGTAGGTGGATAGCATAACACAACCCGTTTACCTGTTATGAAATTATCTGGTCATGTCTGCCCAGATAGAGAGCATTAAGCTGCTGTACTCTCCCATGTTCAGTTACTTGATACCATCAAGTGGACAAGCAGCAGCTTTGCAGTACACTTACCCCATCTAAACACTATAAACTGGAGAAAAACATGTAAGACTCAGCTTTGCTGCCCTTGCTGGCTTGCCACAAGGCAGAGCAAATCCAGGACATGTGTATGTTCAGTGCCAGTGAGCCTGCTTCTTATTTTGCAGCCATGATGATGCCAGAGTCAAGAAGGCATCTACTTAGGATCACAGCTAAGATTGAAAACAGATTGCTGTAGTACTTTTGAGAAAGCTATCCGTGCAATGAAAAAAAATGGTTTTTTTCTCTCTCAAAAAAAAAGCCACCATTTTTACAGTCTCTATTGATGAAGATTTATAGGTTTTGAATTAGAGTGAGTAACTTGGTCTAAGGACTCAAACTCCTACACCAGGAGCAAAACAGATGGCTGTTCACATGGGCAAATGGAAATTTAACTGCTTGCAGGCAGGAACTGTATCTCAGACCTGCTGGTCACACTTAAGGTGATACACCGCATAAATTCAGGTTGCAGAATGCTTAAAATGCTTTAAAAAGCCTGGTTTGTATCTGATCACTAGAAGAAAGCATCTTGAAAGAACTGTACCCCAGATATATCAAGCTGGCCATTAACACGTGCCATCAAGGTATCAGAAACGGCAGATCTGCAGCACAGCAACCCAAACAGTAGCAAGAAAGGGGAATTTCAATAAGGTCTGCTGAAGCGCTTCTGCTCACAGAGCCAAGGCAGCCACGCTTCCCACCAGGAGGGGAGGGCTCTCACTTTGAAGATTTGAATCTCTAAACGCCACGTTTCAGCAGATCTCATGCATGGCCAGGCCAAAGGTATTGACACAAGATGCTACTGTTTGCATTTCATGGGTCTGTGTTTGAAGATGTGGATGGTGTTTGCAGATAACAATTTTCCACCAGACAAGACCAGTGTCTGGAGTTCTTTCCATATTTTTATGTCTACAGCATGATGTATTCTGGCTGACCAACCCACAATCCACTACTGGATTTCTTTACCAGATATAACATAAACTTGTGATTAGAATTACACAAAATGAGGTTGACAATAAATAAGCTGAAATCTGCTGAAACAACAAGCCATGTTCAGTTTGTAAAATATTTTTGCATGCATTGTCAAGCAAGGCAGAAGGCAAAAAGTAATGCGAGTAGAAACTGAAGTCTGGGACTCTGTGTTGGAACTGAGGTGACACCCACAAGGATAAAAACATCAGTGGTTAATAACAGTCATGTGTGCATCAAGACAGAGCTAAAAACCTCTATTCCAAAAGCTTCTGCTTTCAATGGAGCTTATATATTATTCATTTTATGTGGACTTGAATTTTATCTGCTTTCCACTTCTTCCTCCCTTCCTCTCACTTCTGCTCAGTTCAGCCTTTGAATTAGAGCGCAGCTTGCACCCTAAATGAGATTTGACTCAACTTTTGTCTATTTACACGGGTAAAATGCAAAGTAGAGCCAGAATCCAGCACTTATGTGACTTGCCCCAGCTCTCTGGCAGGTTAGGTAGTGTGGTGTTTTTCACTGAGCTGCTCACAGGATCTGCCAAGATAGCACAGAATCCCTGAAAAAAAAAAAACCAAAAAAACCAGAAAACAACTTACTTGACTGCTTTGGGAAAAAGAAACTGGGAAAGCCCTTCACTTTCAAATATTCAAATTGATTGCCTTCTGTCACTTTAAATTTTATATAAGCACATTAAAGTATAGTATACATGATGCAGTACATTAATATACTTAGCAGATGGGTAACCCTTGCTCATGATTTAATACTTAGATACACTCATTTCACATCTACTGTACAAACACTTCATATATTTGAATCTTTAAGTCAGACTTATCTTCAGACTAGAGGCAATTGAGTCATATATGCATAGGATTTAGTTTATTAGTTCCATAACCTTACTTCTATTTTGGAAAACCTGATAATAATAAAAAAAATAAAAATTAAAGCCTCTGCTGCATCTGGATTTTAATATATTTCACAGGATTTCCTTTTTCAATATGATGAAACCAGCTCTCCTAGACCTACAAACTGACAGATTCAGGACAAAATTCAGATCCTGTATGTTATTCTTTACTAAAATTCATGAGCGTTTTTCACATGAATGTATTACAAACCACTTCATAACAGCTAAAACATCTTACATTTGTCATAGCTTCAGATACGTGCTTCAAAACACAGCTGATTCTTGGAAAGCACTGGAAAGAATTTTAGTGAATGGAGAACCGTTATCAGAAATGGAATGAGGAGACCAGACCTGAGAACCTCAGACTGAAAAAATAAAAATACAAAGACATCCTTGCCCTGGCTCCAGGCCAATTAATATCCCTTGGTTCCCTGGTTTGTTTATCTGTCTATGAATGAGCACCACTGTAATTCATGGGTTGTGGCAAAAGGCTGGGAGGACAAGGTTTGGACAAAGAGTTGAGCCTGCAAGATCCTATATTAGCATATAACTCATGTGAGTAGTCAGATCCAAATCAATGGGATTAGTCATGGAAGTAAATTTTCACGTGTGTTGGTGTATTTAGAGAATATAAAAATGCCAAAATGAGCTAATTATACAACAGTAAAATTTTCTACGTCTTGTTAATTCCAAATTTCAGTTCTTTTTCATGTGATGTCATGACAAAATAATTTCTGTATGCAGAAGCAGTACTTTTAGGAAGTGGTTTTATTTCTAGATAAATTGTTACAATAGAGTATACTCCAGAGAGATCCTAGTGGAAACAAGGTGTGAGAAAGGCAACAGTAATTCTGATGCCCCACCACAAAGACAGAAGTTACCAGAAGAGTAAAGGGGAAGAGCACAGACACTGGCAGTCATAGAATCACAGAATCATTATACTTCAGTTAAACTAACATTTCTTTTAGCACTGTCAGTGATTCACATCCCTAAAATGAGCTGAACCTTATGAAGCCTACAGACCTTGGGAGTGAAAGACAGAAGATTTTTGAGGGACAACCAATTAGGAATCAGAAGAGGGAGCAGAGAGAAGGAAGATGATTCCATTAACAAATTAAAAGGAAGGATCCAGGAAGCAAGCAAAAGAAAAATCACTGTATGGACTTTAAGATGGTGAGGGAGTTAGTTGCAGCAGGAATTCTTCCCTCAGTTCAGTGGATGGTGTCCACTAATTGGTTTAAAGACTGATAAAATCTGGTGGGTTTTTTTTAATTTTTTTTTTCAAGTTTGGAATGAGTATATGGGAAGGGAAGGGAAGGGAAGGTGAAGGAACCCCAAAAAGCTAAACAGAAAACCCTACTGAAAAAGGCTTATCTGCTCCTGCAAAATAACTGGCTAATTTCTCTGGATCAAAACAAAGTAAATTTTAAGGTGCCTGTACACACATGACAAAACCTTCCCAAAAGGGTAACCATTAGGTGCAAGCTAAGTATGTACTATGGATTTAACTCCCTTCTCAGATATTTTGAGAAGACACCTCGCTTTTCTCTGACCTTTTATCCCCACCAAACTGTCAGCTATCAGATCACCCACTTCTCTTATCCATGCAGTGGGCTTGGATGTGCCATGTGCTGCAGCAGAGCAGGAGGCCATGAAGGCAGCCAGCAGCACTCCTGGCTTTGTGGCTCTAGGCTTCTCTTTGTCTCTCTACAGAGGGAGAGGAAAAAAAAGCCAAATTCCTTGAAGTCTGCACAATTGTAAAATCTTATAAAGGGTGGTTTATAGGGCACAGGGTGGTCAAGCACTAAAGCTGATTCCAAAAAATCCAAAAATCAGCATTAAAGGTCTCTTTCACATGTCTTGCCATCTATGAACAGCACTGTAACCTCTTCTGTGTGAAATTCTCAGGGAAGGGAAGCAGATTAAGGTACTCTTGATAACTGGGGAAAAATTAAGTTGTTGTCATGAAAATGGTGGAGTTAAGGTGTCACTGAGCACAGCTTCTGGATAGTCATAGAGCTGAAAAAGTAAGCCGGGGGTCAGAAAAGTGACTGAAACCTGATCATAAGCATTTAGGACATTTTCCCTTGCCACTAGTAGTGAGATAAAAGAGGCCAGTCAGGAGATCTTATCAGACAAAGAATCCATAGATCCCCTGTAGATTTCACAAGTATTCATGTGAATAAGCATAATAAAATAGCCCGGCTGCTTGGGATTACGGGTCCCAGCCTTGTGTCTGCATCATCTCAACTCCATCAGGCCTCCAGCTGCCAGAGACTTTACTGCATCTTTCAGGGGCACAAATTCTTCAAATTACTGTAATAGACTTCTTGTAGCTCTCATTTTCTTTACACTATTTGCATATTTTTAGTGCCAAAGGTAAAGTCAAGCTGGTTTGTTTTCCCTATTTGCCGTGCCTCTAAGAAAATTTAAGTCTTTGATAAGAATGCTGGCTATGAAGGTCTAACTCAGCGAGTACCAGCTTCAAAGAAAAGGGGACCACTAGGTAACCTCTTTAATTTACCATCCTTGGTATCAGTCATGCTCCTTAGTCCCGGGTGTCTTCTTCAGGGCTTCGGTCTTCTGTATTCCTGCTATATTTCTTCCTCCCCAGAGACCTCCAGATGTAAGCTTCCCAGAAACTTGCACTTCTGCATTATAGATGTCTGCTTAGAAGTCAACACAAGCTTTCCCGATCCTTTATCTTGCCAAGATTACACTGTCAAAAAACAGTCAGCTGAAATTTACATGTGTTAAATGCTATTACTGTCTCAGTCTCTGAGGGAGTTGGAAGAGACATTGTCTTTATAGGTGAGCAGCCAGTCATTCAGTATCCACAGCGAATGTCAGTAATGGCGGGCACTGAGAGGGAAGAAGGCTGGGGCAGAAAGGTAACCCTGTGTTAACATTGCAAAAAGTAGTAATGTTTGGTGGGAAATATGAGGAAAGGGAATTTATTGGCCTTTCATAGTTAAGGGGGATGCTCCTAAAATCTCTTTCTTGATGGAGCACAAGTAGGACTGAGAGAACAGAACAACAGACTTTGATGGGGAGGGATAATAGCATTGTGGATGAAAAAGCAGGACAGAAAGATCTATCACAGTGACACAAAACATTTCATATTTATTATACAGGGACCAGGAGGAGATAGGGAAACTTTCAAGTCTCTGTTCTGCCAGCTGGCTGGGGGACAGGATGAAGCCTTCTTATCTAGGCTGGACAAATCTGAAGGCAAGAAGATGGCCCTTTGCAGGTGGAGGGGCTGCCCCGTGCATAGCGCTAGGAACGTCATGTAGCAGTAAAGTGTGAAGAGGACTTAAGAAAGATGGTTTTCCAGCTGAGAGTTTTGTTCCAGGCTAGTTAAAAGCTCTAAAAGCACATGTTTCTGATGTGTCTGGTTAAGGACAGCTCATGTCTAAAATTAAAACAGTCACCATGTTCGAGGGATGGAAACAGACCCCAACAGGCTTTGGGAACAGCATTCCCCCAGTGGAGCAGAAAAGGGAATGTGTTTGATCGCTGCAGCTGAAGTATTTTCTGCTTGATGTGGAAGGCCAGGTGGGTGAGCAGAGATGTGGAGTTCACTCTCCTTGATGAAACAAAGAGAGGAATAAAGGTCTGGGGAGAAGTTTTCTCCCAGGGTACATACTCATATGTCTGCTTTCTGACACATACCTACCCAACATCAGCTCTCTTGTGGTTTTTCCCCGACATCATATATAGATAAACTATCCTTCTGAAATGGTGGGATGATCTTTGTATAATTCTTCACTACTACTGAATGCGAACTTATACCCATTAGAGAAATCTTGTGCTCTTAATATTCTGTTTCATTTTGCCCTGGAGGATAGTTTGGTTCTACTATTGGTGTTTTTTGTATTTTTCTGTCCTCTGTGATAGTGTTTGAAACTTATTAAATATAAAAGGTCTTTGATATCAGCTGGAGCACAGCTGAGGATTAAGCCTGCCCCTCAATGCTCTCCCTGCTGCTGTCATGTGTAAATCCTACACAGGAATCGCTCCCTTCTCAGAAAACAGCCATAGCCTGCATGAAACATAGCAGATGCTTCACAAAACAGATCCAAAAGGAAGAAAAGGTACCTTTTCCAATGAACTTCATTATGAAGATAAAATCTGGCCTCAGAACAGGTCCCCTCATCAAGTCAGCACATAGGCATCTATAACTCCCTCATCTATAAAATGCCTCCTGGATTCTCTAATGGGCGTGAGCAAGTTCCTGCCAGCTTTCTGCCATGTGGGTAGAGATGGTACCAGTAGTGCATTCAGAAATGGTGCAACCAAGCTGGCGGGCTGCAGAGTTTGTGAGGGAGCTCATTACAACTACCCATGGGTACTGAGGAAAGGCCCCATCCCAGCCTTCAGCTGATCCTGGCTCAACACAAGCAGCCTGACAGTAATGAAGCCCTAGGTGTTATGATGCAGGCAACAATACATTAATATCCAGAACATAAGGAATACTCAGAAGTTGCCAAGACCAAAGCAGACTAGTAGTTTTGGTCATCAAAAGGGTAATGAAATTTAGTTGTAAGGTGCGAATCTACTTTTTTCTGGCAATGCTCAACTATTTTGCTGCCAAGGTTTCATCAGCTGTACTTCATGTTTTAGTTTTAGTTAATTTGAATCTCCATTAACATGTCTGTTCTAATGTTTAGGTGGCTCACCCACAGGAATACAAGCCCATACGCTTAAAATAAAATGAAGCATAGATAGATAGATAGATAGATAGATAATATATTATGGGTGGGTTTTTTTCAGATGATAGCATGCTGGTATATGATTACAATGTGTGAAAAATACTCCAAGACCTTCTCCTCAATCTGTGTTTATAGGAAAAGCCCCATACACTACCTCTTGTACCTACAAATTTTGTAGGATCGTATTTAAGCCCACAAAGGTCACTGTTGAATGCTCTCAAGAAAGCCAGGCACACAGCTCTTTGAACTGTTTTCTTTATTACTTCTATTTAAGAGACACAGTTTGCTTCCTCTCTAACCCCATTTCCATTCTGAGACCAAAACTTCTTCTCCTCTGTTTTGTCCTGGAAAGGAGCATGTACTTGCCTGAAGTCATGCCGTGTTCTAAGACTACCATAAAGGCCATTTATTTATTAGCCTTCTTTGAGCTCTAAAATTACAAAACTTTGTTTTACAGTACTTAAATACTTCACAACTTATAACTAGCACAGACTGAGAAGTGCTGAGGGTTGTAGTGTTGGGCATCCCTGCTGGAATAGATGGTTTGTGGGTCCATTCTGGAAAGGAAGGGCTTTCACAGAATCCCATAATGTCAGGGGTTGGAAGGAACCTCTGGAGATCATCCTGTCCAACTCCCTGCTAAAGCAGGATCATCTACAGCAGATTTCACATCTGGGTGAGTTTTGAACTTCGTCAGAAAACGAGACTCCACCATCTCTCTGAGCAGCCTGTTCGAAGCCTTTGACACCCTCAAAGTAAAGAATATTTTCTCATATTGAGATGGAACTTCTTGTGTTCCAGTTTGTTCCCATTGCCACTTTTCCTGCCTCTAGGCACTGTTGAAAAGAGTTTGTCCTTATCTTCTTGACATCCACAAATTTATAAGCATTGATCAGATCCCCTCTTAGACTTCACCCTCAGACTTTCCTCATACAAGAGATTCTCCAGACCCCTTTGTAGCCTTCTGTTGGCCTCTCTCCAGTATTCCCCAGTCTTTCTTGAACTGGGGAGCCCAGAACTGGACACAGCACTCCAGATGTTGCCTCATCAGAGCAGAGGAGAAGGGAAGGATCACCTCCTCAACTTGCTGGCCATGCTGTTCTTAATGGACCCAAAGTTAACATGAAGTTCAGTCTCAGTTCACAAGCAGTGATGCCGACTTGTGGAAACCAATATGGCAGACAGAATTAGGATTTAATGTCCAGCTTCATGTGCTTTTTCCTTCTTGAAATGATGGCCTGGGATCATGAGTGCCATTTCTACACATCTCTAAATCATAAGCAGCATTTCTGTACTCAGGTGAGCCATTTAGGTCCACCTCAACTGTTTTACCATCATCCAACAATGAACTGTTAAATGAGTTGAAAATCTGTTTTGAACTAGAGATGTCTTTTCTGTAGTGCTAATTGCTAACAAAGTGAAACAGAATATCAAGATAAAGGAGGACAGAAGGGCTTCTTGCAAAAAATTTACTTTTTAAAAAGTTATCTGGGAATATATTAGCCATAGCTTAGAAATCTTAGAATGAATGCATTTAACAATGGAGAATTTGAGGATGCAGTATTTTATCATATTTGACTACTGGTTTAATTGCCTGTAAATAGCTTCAAAACATGTCTATATGACTTCATAATTTATTTTACTGGGTAGTATGCTGGTCACAGATTTTAGCTTTGGGTGATGATTTCAAGTTGACTCTAGTCAGTACCATTTTTGCAATAATTGTTTGTTAATCTTGCCTATATTGAGTGCCTGTGATAGGAATACGTAATTGCACAGGGCCAATTAGTCTTTATTTCCCAGTTGACAGGAGTAGCTGATAGTGCAATGAAGGAATGCTTACAAAAAGTATCATTCCATCTGGAAAACTTACAGCAGGAGAGTGTGAGAGAGAACAAGGACCCTATCATGCAAGGTAGCTCTTAAAAGGTGTGCGTAATAAAGGGGCTGTGAGTCATACACAGGGACTGCAGTAATAGCTCCTGTGTTAAGGGCAAGTTACCACGTTGCTGTTTCCTTTTTACTCTTTTTTTCCTCCTGCCTCCTGTTGACAGTGGCCTTGTGAGCGTGCTTTGGCTTGTGTGGCTTCAAAACCGTCACAGCTGGTTGCTGCAGGGCTGCTCCTAGCTGGTTGCTCTGCCACAGGCAGCTGCTCCGCAGCAAACGGGGCACAGCAGCACCCGTGTGCCTCAGCCGCTCCCATGTGCAGGGCCGCAGCCCACAGAAAACTGATGATGGAAGTAGCTTTCTGAGCCATCACTGATATGCCAACATGCTGTCTTGTCACTGGCCTCTGCTATTCATGCTGAAGTCAAAGATATCTCAGAGGTCAATGTCAAGGTCTTCTCTCCTGGGCTTTGTGCATTTACTTTCTTCAGGGTCACTTGTGTTCTTTAGCTGTTGAGGAGAACTGTGTACTCAGCGATCCAGGAATGTCTCAGAATGAAATATGTTTCCCCAGTTCTCTGCAGACAGCACCATGGGTGGTAGCTTCTCAGGTGGAGTGGCATGACTGCTCCTTTGCAGTCAGGGTTACATGAGAACCTCTTGAAACAGAGAAAAGAAAGAGCACAAGGTAAATTCTTGCCCTCTGAATCTCAGAAGAGTTTGAAAATACAAATGCTAAAGGCTCATACTGTAAGTGAACTCAAAAAGAAATTTGGTTTGTACTTTGAAGATTCACAGCCAGCCTCGTGACTTTTTAATGAAGGCCTGATGGGTTCATACTTTCTGAGTCCTTCCCATTGGTGGAACAAGTGATCTACCTTTTGGTTTGTTCTAACCGCTGGTGATACCTCAAACACATTTACTAATGCAGGCAGACTCCTCTTGCATGTCAGGAGACAGAGGGGTTGGGTTTGTCTGCAAGTTATGCAGAGCCATGTCACAGTTGACCTCATGGGTGGTGTGAGGAGCTGAATGTGGGGAGGACACTCCCCCCACAAACATCCCAGCAGTCACAGGGCCCCTCGCAGCAGCACCAATGGCAGAACACACGGACCACTTCTTCTGTGCATCTGCACAGGCAGCAAGCAGTCCCAGAGGAGCAGCACTGGAAGGAAACAAGACAACTCCTCCTCATTTGCCAGGCTGGAATATGGGGGGGGGGGGGGGGGTGTGTTTATCTACAGCATCCAGGAGAGTCACAGACAGTGCACTATTAAATAAAATGGTGTAATTGTCAAAAATAGCACAGAGCATTTCTGTACTGCCCGCTGTGCTTCATAAGCACGCACAGAAATTCACTAACACGCCGTCAGTATGTATGGTGGCACCAAAAGCATGGCATTTTGAGGGAAGGCATGAATAAATTAAGGTTTTTCTGTGTTACCAGATCACCAACAGAGAGGCAGAAAGGGAGAGGGGCACTTTTGGGTGATGCCCCTGCCTACAGCAACAATAAGAGGTGCTTAGCAGCTGCTGCTGCATCAGGCTGGGCATACATTAATACTCTAGTTCTGACCAGGAGCGTGCTTTTCAAGTGAATTGCCTGATTAATCCCCATTACCATGTTCAGGTTGGCAGTCTGGGTGCTTGAGGCTGGATGCTTCACTGCTGGAACAAAGCAGGATGATGGGGTTGGGACAAAGCCCCTGAAGGCTGTGCAGTTTCAGTGATGGTCCAGGAGCACCCCCGGTTCTGCCTGGCAGCTTTGCTCCTCTTGTTTGCACTGCTTGTCAGGAGGCCACGGCCACTCTGCACCTCGTGGTAAGCCTGAGGTGGGACAGTGTATATTTATGCATGGGGAAAATGACAGGATCACAGCAAGAAACAGGTACTAACTGGATTGGAGGTCCTGGGAACTAAGGAAGTTCTTGATGGCTCTATGTGCTCTAGTATGCTTATTGTAGTGAAGCCATTATGTTATTTTTAGGTCCATTTTTCACATGTGAGGTGTGAACACAGGCTTCGTTTTGTTTTTAAAGGTGTGACTCTTCCTTCGCAAGCTCTTCTAAATATGTGCCTCCATGTTTAATGTGCCAAAATAAATGCTCAGCTACATTCTGATTTTGGTTTGGATTTTGCTTCTGAGTTTTAAGCGAGTAATGTGCACAATGACAGATTTGATATCAGTGTTCAACACCACCAGATACATGATACTTCATGGCTGTGTTGCCTTGGATGTCTTTTTTTCTTACCTTCATTAAGTTATTCACCTATTCATTGCTAAGACAAATACAGAGAATTTAAAGTCTTAGGAAGAAAAATACTGTTTAATTCCCTGATATGAATTCAAATCCACGGCCCAATTTACTGGAGTTTTTTCGAGAGAAAACCCTGTATTTTGGTTAAGTTTAAAAAATTTTTTTTTTTCCTTTTAAGAAGACTTCTAGTCTTCTTAAATATCAAGCAGGAGTTACTGACTTTATTTAAAGCCTCAGCTGCTCAGGTAGAAACCAAATATAGCTGAGTTCTTACAAGAACAGCTTGCAGGATTCTAGTATTGTTTAATTTGAATATAAACCCTAGTCTAGGGTTTCATACCACATCTAGACTTAACTTAAGTGAGATTCTGATCTGGAGCCAAGCTCCACATCTAACCCAGCTCCAAATATGTTAGAATCCCAAAATATATGTTAAGTATACCACATGGCAGAATCCCAGAACATCATGAAAAGTTATATGATAAATATATCCAGTAGGAATGCTTTCATAAATAAATGAGTTTTTGTGCCATTGAGTTCTTCTGCTAGGGCATTGGGCGTGAAGGGTCAGGTACTTCTACATTTGGGCAGAATAGGTTTGCATTGTGCTTATGAACTTGGAGTGCTCCAAAGCCACGTGTGAAAAGGATAACTTCAATTGCAGAGATGAGAAAAAGGGGCAAACTTCTCAAAACATAGCCCAGCATGTAACGCTCCATCTGCTGTGCAGGATGGGTCCACTCTGAGCTGATCCTCAAGCCAACTGCAAGGCACCCATTTGTCTGCGAGACTCAATGCTGCGGGCTCCAGCGCCTTGCTCTTCGGTGCTCTCAGCAGGTGGTTACCCAGCAACAATGCTACTTCAGACTGCCTTGTCCTCCCTGGCACTGGATGGATGCTTCATTTGCAGCTGCTGCCATCGGGAGGGAGAGAATATGATTTGGGGGGAGGGTGCAAGGAAGGTAGGCAGGCACAAATTAAAGAGATTTATACAGTACCCTGCCCTCTAGATTGCTGCAGATCAGCTAGCTGGTACTTAGAGATAGTCTTTGAGGAAAATTCAGGGTTCTGAATTCATTCATTTCACACTAAATGAGATTACTGTAAAAGAGGAAGGATCCCGGATGCTTGCTCTCCTTGCAAAAGAACAAATGCTCTTGCATGATTTTTTAGACTAGGTAATTGTAGCACCTGCCTTCGCCGAGTTGTGTAATGATACAGCTCACTCTTACAGTGACCTTCAAAGGAACAAAAATAGCTGATATGCAGAAATACTTATAATGCATCTTGCAAGAAAAGGCTCTGAAGATCGCTTGCCTGCTGGCTATGCCGTATGTGAGGGTGCTGGGACTTCACCCTGGATTCTCACACCATTCCTCTTTTACAACCAATGGTGACTGGTTTCTGCTTTTTCTTAGCTGTTTTTCCTATGGCTGGATTCTGTAGCTTGAATAGTTAGGTTAGGAATTTGGTACAGCACTTCATCCCACTCACCACTATAGCCCTGCAAATATGTACAAGAGAAAGAGGGACTGCACAGGTGAAAGCTGGTGGAAGTGCAGGGCAGGGAGTCCTCACTAAGCCTCTCAGTCGGTATAGTCAGTACCTATACCCAGCCTGCTGGTCCCTACTTTGACCCTCTACAGAAATGCCTAGTCCTGACCAGCAGTGCCATCTCCTCCCCTTGAGATGTAAAGAAATGTTTCTGCAGCCCATGAGGAGTAGGAGACAAGGGGAAAGAGAGAGCAGGGATGATGTACATCTATGTAGGATGAATCATAGCTTTGCCCTTTGCTTCATATCTAGTTGCCCTTAGCTGCAATACAGACTAAAGAAGCCTAGTCTTTATTTGCTTTTCAGATTTCTCAGTCATGTCAGATACCTATTCCACAAAAGAGCTTTCTAAAATAGGCACACATAAAGGTGTCTGCATCTTGGAGCACCTCTTCACGACGTTACCTTTCTCACATGCTGAATGAGCCTCAGAAGGACCCTTTCAAAATTCTATCCTATTCATACTGTTCAAAACTTACGTATGCAAGGGAGCATATATGTCTAGTTTCCACACAATTTCAAAACTGGACGTTTTTCTGTTTGCAAAAAGAGACCTGAATTCAGAGAACCCAGTTCCTTGCATAGACTTGGCTATGGGATCCTCTTGCTGATTCTCTCAGGATCCGCTCACTGCATCTCTCAGGACCCTATTCAGGGTAAATAAGGGTCGCTGATGTTGCATCTGAGGGAGACTTCACCTGATAAGCAGGAGCAGCAGCCATGCCTGCCTTGTAATGTGGCTGGCTTCATGGTGGGGCGAGGGACGCAGCACATTCTTCTCCCTGCCACAGGCATTCCCACAGAGGCAGGGAGGCTCAGGGGCTGCCAGCTGCTCAGCCCTTTGCTGCTGGAAGAATGCAGCTGAATGTGAAAACTTGTCACCAGGCTGAAGCCCCAATACACCTGTCCCTCCTGTCAGTCTCCTGTAGCAAAGTCTCACAGGGACTTAAAAACTCAAGCCATAAAAGTGGGATTTAACTAGACTTAATCTAGAATGTAAAATGTAACATCCATGCTCCATATGTCCCATGATGGGAATGTCCATTTAAACCATGCTATGTAAACAAGACAACAGCTGTGGAATGGCATGAGCCATCCCACAGTAATTCAGAGAAGAGTTAGGCAAAACTTTAGAGGAACATTCCTTTTTATTAAATACCTATGCCCAGAGAAATGGGAAGAATGTGTGATGGGGATCAATGTCATCTCCTTTTTTATTAAGTGGCAGAGTTGTGAGAAGCCTGTGAGAAGGAGGAAAATGGCTCCTCCAGCAACGAGAACAGGGGAAACTATTTCCCTTTTACATGTTGTTAACAGTCTTGTGTCTAGCCTGGAAAGATAACATGTCGGGAAGCTCCTAGCACTCACCTTTTATAGGTCAGCAGTGTAGGAGCCCTGGAGGAATGCACTCTGGCAAATGTATGGAAACAGCTGGCTGCAGCTGAATCGGTTGTTTCCTCCCTGGAGATAAATGTTTGTCTGTCTTTTTTCCCCCTCTTTCCTTAAATTCTAAATTAGACTGCCATAATGCAGAGATATTTCCTGATGCTTCCAGTGAAAGCATGAATAACAAATGCAATAACAAGCACTGCTCAAAGCATCATTTTTTCTATTTGTTAGCTGAACTGAGAGGAAAAGGATTCTGGTTTTCTGTTTGTTCCTTTGGTGGGCTTTTTATTCCACAGAAGAATATATTGTTCCACATTAATCTCTGGTTAAAGAAAATGCTTTATTTAACTATAAATCAAACATCTTGGCTGTTCCCCATCCCCCTTTCCTTTATTAAACTTGGATAAATTGAAACTAAGCATCTTCAAATTGCAGGTCAAGGTGCTTGACCACTCTTAAAAAGCAGCCCAGTGGTTTGATTAATTTGATTTTAACCTGAAAATAATTAGTTCTACTAAACTTTCATTATTGGTTAATAAAACTTCTAGCATTACAATTTTCTTGTGTTCCAGTTACAATGTATGTACTGACTTTGTAACAGACATAAAGATAACAGACATAAAGATTTAATAACCTCCTAGGCAAATATTGAACAAGACAAGAGGTCAATATTAACCTGTCAAATCAATAAATCCAAACGTTTGCATTGGTAGACCAAAAGCCAAGACTATCAAAGAAGTTAACTTTCTGAATCTCAGAAAAATACTTATTTATCACATAATTTACAAAACTAGTAACAGTTGTTTACTTGTCACATGGAAATTGAAAGTTAAGATTGTTATAAATCCTACCTACTTTGGCCTAACCAGAAACTAGGAATCATCATCACACATGTATTTTTTACTTGGCTGTTTAGAAGCTGCGCCTGATTAAGTCATCTTGTCCTTTACTGGCTCAGTGCAGGCCTGCGGGGTCAAAAGTGAGAGTTAAGTGTAGTGCCTTTCAAATACCTGCTCTACTAAATACCCTGGCTACACTCACTTGCATTGAGACACTGGTAGCTGGGGGGTGGGTGTGTGTGTGACTGTGGGGGCGTGGGGAGGCAGAGGTAAGTCTTGGGGAGAGGAGGATAGATTTTCTTAGAGCAGTTTCTTCAAAGCTCTGGGTAGGAAGACAAAACCTGCATTTGTAAAGGTTTTCAGCAAGGAAATAAGTACAAGGTGTCCATCCTGAAGAGGTTTCCATCTGTGGTTACAGAGCAGTAAGACTTCCTAGCAATAGTTCCAACTTCCCCTAAAATCCGTTATTTATGATGGCCTTCTGATAAAAAGTTAGTATCCTGTCTGAGTTACAGAGAAGTGGACATACACCTCATCAAGCTTTCAGAGAGGATTTCAGAAAGAATTTCCCACTTACTGGATTAATAGCCCCGTGTTTGAGAGAGGTACACTGCAGAAGCTGAGTGTGGTGGGGGAATGGTCTTCTCTCTCCTCTGTAAAGCACATCCTTGAATAGAACATTCAATGTCTCCAGACCCTGTTTATTTCTAGAACTTAAAGGACATCCTGGGTATCTGTGAGCTGGAAGTGCAAATTGCCATGCAAATCACCGAATCATAGAATCACAGAATGTTAGGAGTTGGAAGTGACCTTGAAAGATCATCTAGTCCACCCCCCCGCCTATTAATAGAAAGGCAAGATAGACTCTTCAGGAAAAGAAGGGTAGCAGGCAAGGAGAAAAGGTTCCTGTGGGTCAGCTGTGGGGTTAGCAGAGGGAATTCAAGGCTTGGAGTGAACAATCAACAACCTCTCTCCATTTTCACAATGGAACATTGTTCAAGCATCTCAGTGATGTCCTCTATTAATAATGGTGTATTCTCTCTGGGTAGCATGCCCTAGAAACAGTATAGGTTAGACAGCAAGTCCTACATACTTCAGCAAGGGAAAAAGAGAGAAAGCATAGAAAGGCTGGGCTTGCTCTTGCATTCCTTCACTGTTGAGGGCAAAAGAGTAACACAAAGCATGCACGAAAATATTCTTAATAAGGTGTGTAATCCAGTCTTGAAAAGGGGAGGGAAAATACAACTGTAACACTAGCAGTTTGATCCTAGCTTTCAACATTGGGATCATGGTTGTGTTCTGTGCCCTTCATGTTAATGCAGCTGAAGTGAAAGAGGTTTGCAGAACGCCATTTATTTCAATTGTCAGCTGTAATCATGATCACCATCACTTGTGATGCAGCTATGCCCCCGTGTAACAGGATAGGGGTCCCCGTTCTGCTAGACCTCCACAAAGTATAAAAGACATTGATCCTGTCCCAACCAACAGGCTACAAGCCTGAGCAACAAAAGCAAGCAGTGAGATGGAGGAGGTGCTAAAGGGAAGTTTTTAGCATTTCTAGGTTACAATAGAGAGTTTTGTAACCAGACAAAGGTGTCCAAACAATTTAGAAGTGTTGAGCTTATTGTAAATTGAGTAATTAAATGGTAACAGCTCTGCTCAGGCACAGGTCCATACGGTCCCTGAGCAGGCTGATCTCTGAATATGGGGTAAATCACTGAGTTCACACTTGGGTTGCATTAAAGACTTCACTTTTCTCACACAGCACTAATCCAAGCCAGCTACAAAGCGCTGCAGAAGAGGCAGACAAAGATAAAGTCGGTTGTGGAGGATGAAGGAGGATGGCCATAGAGGGAATGCCAGCAGCATTGGCAATATGGCAATGGGTGTAAGTTGAGGTATTTGTCTGGGGCATCCACAATTTCCAGCAGCCAAACCTGATGCTGAGAGCTCAGAGGCCACTGGAGCTGCATGTGAGAGCAGCTGCAGGAACCCAGAGAGGTTGCCCAGAGGGTAGTATATAACAAATGACTCTCAAAGGCATAAAGGAAGATGTGTAGGCAAGCACACTCAGAAATTAGGCACTTGAGGAAAAGCAGCATTACAAGACACACAAGCTAAGTAGATGGATAGAGGGTATGCTGGTCTACAGGGAAAATTCAGTGCTGACTACACTAAGGCGTGAATTTATACAACCCTAGCTGCCCTGCATTAGCTTCCTGTGTGGATAGCCTTAATCTGTACTAAGACTGCTTTTGTGAGCCCAATGACACATTTACTACAGGAGTTAATGTAGAGCAGCAGCTAATGCGCTGCAAATTCACACCCGGGCAAACAGAGTCCTGCCTGCCCCTGCTGATTGCACGGGAGCCCTGTTTCAGCAAGGAGCTTTTCCAGACAAATACAGTCAGAGAAAGGGTTTCCAAATGCTGATGCTGTATTGGGGCAGAGCTGCCAGTGCAACCACATGGGCAGAAACATTACTGAGGTTTGAACGGTGAAACCTGCGAAACAAATAGGTCTGGACTTTTTGATAAGGTTGGGAGGATATCCCCGAGGAAAAGGGCTTTTTTCTGAGGTGTCTCAGAACTACTGTAAGTTATTAAATAGGTCTCTGAATATATGCATGCTAACATGCGTTATTTATCGTATAGATATGGTTCCATTTCACCAGATACAAAAGTTTATCTGTCTCTGTTGGAAACCGTGAAACTGAAATACAAGTGAAATGATGTACATGAGATCACATCTGGAAAGGGGACCCCATATCTCCTGATACTAAGCCCTGCTTTTAGGGAGACAGGCTGTCATAAACTACAATTTTTTGTCTCTGTAAAGGGCAGAAAGAGCCAAGACCTTGGCCCAGCTATGGATCAGTATATGATGAACCTAGCAAAAATGGTGCTGCTGTAATCCATCAAAAATAACTCTTTAAAGAAAGAGGCTTTTAACAAATCCTGGTCACTTCTGAAAAAATGTTCCCTTTAATCCTACTGACGTTGCTGAGACCCTTAATCCTGGAATTGTTTCACTTACTTGGGTACACATAGGGGGAGAGGAATCTGGTTCTGTAGAAACAAGCATGCTCCTTTTTATAAGTGATAGGTTAAGCACACAAAGTCTGACATTACCATAATGACAAGAGTGATGCTCTATGAAGAATAGCAATGCAACTGTACTCATTCCATCACGGAGGGCATGTCACTTTTATTATTGAAATCTGCTGATGTGAATAACACAGAAAGGTTTCTCAGCATTTCCTGTTTTGCTGAATACTATGTCACACTGTCACAGCACACTGTTATATGATCTGGTAATGAAACACCATAATGCACTTGTGCTTGGAAACAGACTTAAGGATACGTATACTACATTAGCCCTCAATTATCTGGCCTTGGATGGCCTAAATCTCAACTTTCTGGATGTTTTTGTGTCTTGCATAAATGTGAAAAGTAGCATTTAGAACTGACAACCAGCACAGGCTGCAGGAATGTAGCAGCATCTTCTGTGACACTGCTGTACATGGAAATGTTGGGTACTTATGAAGAGATGTCCAACCTATGTTTAACTCTGTCTGATTTTACCTTTGATGTTTTACAAATAAACAAGCTTCCATAAACACTCAGCTGTGTTGTGCTACATGGCGATTATATAAAGAAGCTGCAGTGGGACGCTTTGCAGGGATGAAGCTGTTTTATAAGTGGATGCTCCAATAGGAAACATCTGTCCCTTATTTAAGGGCATGGTTTAAGCCATGGAATAGCTGATTCTTTACTCTTTCGTCTCCTCTCTCTCCTACTGGCCTATTCTACAGTTTGTCAACTATTTACAGCACATTTCAAATAGCCTTCTCTCACTTCCAGGACTGAAATTAGCCATGATACTACTCAATATGCTGACATTTCTGATGCTTAGCACCTACGGAGATGTCTGCTACTTCATTGGGTACAGAGTGGGTGAATTCCTTGGAATTCCGAGGCAGCCAGTTCACTCAGTCAGGGAATGGTTCTGTGTTACCATATCCCATCTGCAATGCTATCGTTACATGGTTGAATTGCAGTTTCCATTATAAGCTTCATTTTCTGGGGTTTGTAGCTCATCCGTAACTGGCCATTAAGGTTGTCAGCCCAGCAATGAATATTATTCTAAGACTCTGTTAGAAAATTGGCTTGGCTTGCTCACTTTTTTTTTCCCTTTAAGAGCAAAAGTCTAAAAATAGTTTTTAGATGTTGGCTGCAAAAATCTCAACAGATCGCAATGCCCTCACCAAAATATCATGGGTACTTTGATGCACACTCTCAGCAAACAGAGCAGCAGAATCTGAAACATGGAAATTGAATTAAGGTTAATTGAATATCTTTCTGCATCTTGTGTGCCATGCCACTCCATTCCCGACCTTCCAACTCTTATTAGAGACACTGTCTATATTTAGCTTTCCCACACTAACCCCATTTGGTCTGCATGTTGGGCTCATTCTTGCAGATTCTTCATTTCATTTAGTTTTGCTTAATTTCAAAGGAAGAACAGAGCACAGCTAAAAGCTGTGCACACCTCCAAGGAATGTAAAATAAATTCCACGCTGGTACTTCAGAGCATTATGATTATTTATAACTGTGACTTTCTCCCTCTCTCTGCTACCTAACTATATTTGCTTGCCTGTCTATGTCTCCACTGGGCCAAAGTGGAGATTCCCTTTCTTTCTAGGAGGAGATACTTTCTGTCCTAATTACTAAGACTGAAGGAAGAGGAGTGGTCATTCTTTGGTGGAAGAATATCTTCAGCTTCCAGGATCACTAAAGCTTTGTGAACTCAGGGTATAAGAAATATGAGCCATATTTTTGGATGCCTTTGTCTCTGCTCTGGCTCTGGGGCCCTCTCTTCTTCGTGCATCCCTCAGTGTGTCTTCAGATGGATGTCTTGAAATGCTTAATCCATTACTGAACATCTGTATTGTGGAAAGGCCATTCCTTCCTCGGCCTGACTGAGCTCCTATGCAGCCACAGAACTTCTCTTTCAAATATGGTTGTGGCAAGCTGCCTACCATGGTGTTGAAAAAACATTATTTCAACCCTTGATTTAATTCTGTGTCATGATCTGTCTGATGGATTGCAAACCCTTCAGAGCTAGGCCCTGCTTCTGGTTTCCTTGCAAAATGCTCCTAACACTTGTGATGAAGTCAGGCAAATGACAAAGAGTGTGATAAATGAATACCCTTGCCAATTCTTTGGAAACCAAAATTCAAGGAAATTAAAGTATAATTCCAGTACTGAATTTTGACCTGTTACACTACTTTCCAAGCTGATCAAAGCAATAGAAAACCTAGTGAAAACATAAAACTGCTACAATACTCTAATACATCGTTAATATGGAGGTTTGTGCAATCATAATCCCCCTCTTCCCACCAGCCTGCACTTTTCCAGTTTAGTAATACAGTACACAACTCCCAGCATGTCATTCATTAAGTCTGCTGCCCCCTCAAATATTCTCTGTCCCTTTAGTCAAAAGTTGCTGCCCCAGTGGCAAAGACAGTGATGCCACGGTGCACAACCCAATATATCAACTTAAAACACCACTGTTTCTAGTTGCTGTTAAAATACTGAGCAGGGGGCACTGCTGCTGAGGAGCAGGTACATCTTCTGCTCCATCACTTCTGCTACTGAAGCAGTAACTATTAAAAAATGGGCAGGACAGCCAGCTGGGGCAGCTAGGATTTAGCAACCACTGCCAAATCTGACAGGGATCACAAATCAGATCCCTCAATTTCACCTACATTATTCACTCAAGCTGTATTAACTCATTCCTATCAGTTTTTACTGCTTTGGCTAACATATGTGGATATCACATTGCCTATTGCTTAGGCCGAGCTTGCTTCAGAGTGCAACTGGAGAGAATTCAGAGAAAAAGCAACACAATGAGTTTGTTGCTAACTGTTCTGGCAATGACATACCCAGGAACTGGGCACAATTAGCCCAGGTTCCTGCAGAGCAAAGTACCACTGCCTCCCTGCCCCATGTGCCTAAGTAAATCACATTTCTTTTTGCAAACTCCAGTGCACAGTAGAAAACTGTAGCTTTTCCCCCAAGTCTCCATTTTGCTTGTTCAGTTTCTGAACTCTTAAGTTTTATTTCTTTTTGGAATGCCACTGCTAATGTAAAGGAAATTAAATATCAACATTTCTTTCAGCACTTCTTAATCATACGCTTTGTGGCTAAAACTTATGCTGTTAGTAAATGCATGTTAAACCTTGAGAAGATTACAGTGAAACCCTGGGATTTCAAGAAACTTCAGGGAAATAACCAGTCATTGTCCCACTATTGTATTGCAGCTACCTACAGCGTTAGGAAACGGAAAATTAATACTAATAAATGTATTTCTCCGATCTATTCTCAGTGCAAGTATGAGCTAACAAATTGAAACGTAAATTAATTCTGTTAGGATTTCAATCTATTCCATCCAAATTCATATGTGAAGATGTAAAAGTCATCACTTAGAAAGAAATGGAGCATAACACAGTATCTCTAAACCCATCTCTTTGCTAGCTTATTAAAAAAAAACCCCAACCCATAAGCCTGCCCTAAGAGACACCAGCTTCCTGAAAATAAGAAATAGGTAGCACCATCTAACAGGTCTACATTTTCCACGTATTTTGCTGTTTCTTAAATTTAAAACTGTGCAGACAGTAACCCTATTTTAAGAGGTCCTAGAGGAAATATGAATAGAAATACCTTGAAAAGAGCAACTGCCTATACCAGAAAATGAAACAATAACCGACTAATAATGTGTCCTTGAACACAACAATGACCAGTCTTCTGGTCTACTTCTCTGGGTGCACACTGTTCAGGGGCCATTTGGTATTTTCAGTCTCCAATCAGGTGTAGTTTAACATGAGTTTGAAGTACTGCCTCAGCCCAATGTCACAGCTCCCTTGACATGAGTTTATGCCTTGATAGTGCACCACTTCTTCATTACAAGCAAATGAATGATGACTTGGCATGTTGCTCAAACACCAGTTAGTAATTTAACAAAGTGGGAGACCACCACAGGCTTACTAAGCCATCAAAACCCATTATCCAGCAGAATGCCTTACAATGCTGTCTTACAGATGTATGTGCCTAAGTCACATTAGCAGAAATGTTCTATTCTGGCATGTGTGCTCCTGCAGATTGTTGTCTATTTTCTGCCTGTGGAGCGGCAGGGGTGGGGAAACCAGCAGTGTGAAAGGAACCTGCAATATGAAGCACAGCACTTGAACTGAAATAAACTTTGACAAAAATGGTTTTGCTGCTTACAAGAGGCAAATCAGTATAAAAACAAAGATGCAAGGGGTGAAGTAAATTCAAATTGTATATTTTGCCAGTCCAAAAGGCATCAAAATGGATTCTTAATTAATCAGAAGCTAGAAGTAAAGAAGGCGAAAAAAACCAACTATCAAAATAAGTTGCACTTGAGTCTGGAAGATAAGTTCTTTGAAGGCAATATCTTATGTGACTCTTGTTAAGCTCACCTATATCCTTACAGCACAAAGTTATTATTTTTTCACATGTATCACTGTAAAAGTATTTAGTGCAAATAGCACTTCTTTCCCATATGCATCTACTTTTTAAGCATTTTACACCTGAGGTGCAATTTTTATCAGTACTGAAACTAATTCCTCACATCCTACTAGTGCATTTTTTTCTGTCTGTGAGGACCTATGTCAGCACTAGAGCCTCATGGAGTATAATGCATGAATCTGCACCATAACAGTGCTAAACGCCATTGTTATAGGACTTATTACAGGTTTCTTTGTTTACCTGCTTGTTCTCGTTAGTTATGACTTCAGTGTCAGCACCAAATGCTTTTCCATCACTGGATCCCTTTAACATAGACTTCCAATCAACAGTAAAGGAAAGGCCACGTAATTCCCCCAACACTTGTCACTGATGTCTCTGCATAATACCATCAAAAAGCAGATAGTCCACCGCAGTTTTAAACCTGGTGGAAGGCCAAGTTTGTATTTGCATTTCAGAATACAACGTACTAAACCTAGCACTATTTAACAAAATGGTAACGCTCCTCATGTCCCCTGGGAAACTCTCACTGGTACATTCCCAACACTAGTCCACAAGAAGAATCCCAAAACAGAAATGCTCAAGGCCAGCTGGTTAGTTTTACTAAGGTTTGATTCCTGGAAAAGCAGTACATGTCACCTCCACAGCTGGGGACTGAGGCAGTGAACTGCAGCTACCCCCTGGGAGACTTGTTTGGTTTGGCAATAAGTACAGATTTCCCACATGTCAGTCTGAGACCTTACTGAGGCCTGGGCAAATTGTGCCTAAAATCCTCACCTGCACCTGAGTGCCCCATTTGAGTACCCCTCTACCTAGCTGTACAAAAACCCACCCTGAGGGTTTGCTAGGTGAATTCCACGTTCATCTGTCCAACAGAGGAAGGTGAGCAACTCCCAGGTGTAACACAGGAGTCTACATATCCTCTAAAAGCATATTTCACTGTCCACTGAAGCTGAGATACACTGCCTCTTCACTTCTCTCCGCAGGTCCAAAATATGATGCATTATGAATAGTTTTGCCTATTCTTCAGGATAAAGAATCCAAGATGTAGGGCTCAAAGATGGTGAAAAATACATTCAAGAAAGAGATTATAAACAAGCTGTATGCTATCTCTAACACCTTATTTCTTCATTCACAGCTGAACCCTTCCTCATGAGAAAATTTAGAGAGGACTTTGCTACCATATTTGTGGTGAAGCCACAATAAATCCAACAGGATATTCCACTCAAGGGAGAGATCCAGGGGGGAATGGTATAAATTGCCAGCAAAAGCAGAACTATTTCAGGGTGGTCTACTTAGAACTAACTTCCCTGCTTGTTGATTATTTTGTTGACAGTTGGCCAAGATTTTTTTTTCAGAAGTACCTAAAGTTAGCTCAAAATATCATACTTGGGAATGTGGATTAATGGCCTGAATTACATACATTCTGTGCTCCAGCATCTCAGCCACTGGTTCAATTATGAAGGAAGCATGCTCTTTATTCATCTTCAGAAACATTTTGAACATCTTGACCTTTGATTTTCAACAGTGATGCAGTCTCTGTCTAATCAACAGTTCTTCATCTATTCCACAAAGAAAAGAAGTAAAACACAAGACTGTAAAAGGCATAAAAAATGAAAAGCAAGATGAATCGAGTTTCCCCAGAATGGCCAATCCAAGAGCAAGCTGCCAACATTCCCACTTTTTAGATACTGGTCTGCCAAAATAGGAGAGCCTTTTTCAACCCTTCTTAAAAATACCTAGCTTTCAGGATGCTAGCTTCATTCTGTAGTATCCTGTTGTTGAGGGACCTTGCCAGGCAGCAAGTGCACAGAATTATATAGTGAAGGAGAGACCAAGGGATATGAAACACAAGTGGTGGGATCACAGTGGGGTAGCACTGAAGAAGGTGGCGCAGATCCAGCGAGCTGTTTGCAGTAATACAGGAGAGAATTGCTACAAACCCTCATCCTCATTCCAAGAGAGCAGTTGGTAGCTGTTAACTACATGCAGACTATAAAAGGAGCCACCTTTAGCCAGAAGAAGAATGAATAAAATGCATTAGGTCTCCTTCATATGAAGAATCAGAAACCTATACAAATAAACTATTTCTGCAACAAGGCATGATGCCAGCAGCAACAATCTGAAATACTTGTCTGCTCTGACAGCAATGAGAAATGTCAGCGACTCAGAAGACATCACCTTAAAATAATAACAGAAAAAAGCATCTCAAATCTGCATCTGGGGCTCACTGTCTAGCTTTTTTTTGGGAACAAAATACTTTGGCCATAGATAGATTAGTTTCTGGGTTTGGCTTTTGAATAATTGAAGGAATTGGGCAGTGATTTAAGAGGAGTAGATCACCCAAACTCCATACACAGCTTGGCTGTGTTAGCAGAGTTTGCTGCTCTTATCTCATCTCGCTTGATTTTAAAAAGACTAATCATCAACACAGCAGGGTACATGCAGAAAACCAAAAGGATTGATTTTGCAGTTCTTCTGTCTGCATAAGCCTGCAGTAACTCACATGGGTGAGTGGTCAGTAGAAAAGTGATAGCAGACAAGGATCTGACCCCCGCCTGGAGAGGCTCAAGGCAATTAAAGGACCAAGAAGCATTAATGTTAAAAGCATTCTTAACACCAGATTCTCCCTTTTCCTGTGAAAATATGTTCAGTTACATCTGTGCATTCAAAATAGAAAAGAGACCCCCTATAAATTCATACACATTGAGCTGAACTTTGTGGTGAGCTGTAGTTAAAGTAAACACTGGAGAATGGGAAAGCTGGAAAGAATGGATTTGACCAGAGCCTCCAGTTAACTGTTCTAATTCCTTCCTTCCTTTTACTTTTTATTTCATTCCTTCAATCACTCTGTGTATTTTTCTTCTGCAAATTAATCACTAGGGAGAGATGTATTTTTCAGAAAGGTTACAGCAGTGCTGGTATTCTCCTGTCAGGCAAAGGAAAAGTGACCAAACTCTGCTCTAAGAAGTTCCTGATTGCTCTGATGAGCACTGAAAACACAAGCATCTTCACATTAAAGTGGTTTCCAGCTCCCAGTGCTAGGTTTTAAATTACCTTCATACAGAAAGCTTCATAAAACAGTGGGCCTGTCTGCAAGAAGAGCAGTGTTGGCATCAACCACTATCTTTAGTTTCTTTCTCACCCTCTGTGACTGTAGACTGGTTAATCAAGATTCTCGTCCAACTGAGTATGTCTCTCATTTTGATACTCCTAGGAGCACTGTTAATCCTACTTTCAAAGGAGGGCACACATTTAAGATTAACTTTTGTAAGAATTCACTGTGAAATGCTCACAAGCACCCAAGGGATGTTTCAGTCTTGACACTTGCAGATCAAATATCCTAAGATTTGCTTGGGGAAGCTGTTCTGAATGTTGTCCTGTCATTTACAAATCAAGTCTGAACATTTCATCATAACTTCTCACGTGCAAAGCTCCCGCCACTTCCTCCTTCAAATCCCTCCTTAAATGCATTTCCTTTGAAAGGCTTCCAATGTTCCTCTGCTCACCATAACATCTGCACCCACTTTATGGTAAAGTAATTTCAGCGACTCAGGACAAAAGTAGAATGTGTGCTGCCTGTAGTGGAGCCTAGTCTTCTGTCTGTTTGCAAGGTGCATATGTATCTTAAGATCATCCCCTTCCTTCCCCTCAAAAATCAACCAGAAACTGATATAACCCATGATCTGGTTTCAATGGCAGACCCTCTGGCTGGGTCCCACCAGTGGACTTGCTGAAAAATCCAACACAATCTTCCAACCAGCTTCTAAGAGAGAAAAAAAAAAAAGAAAAAAGAAAAGAGGAAAAGGAAAGGAAAAGGAAATATTAAACATTTCTATTGCACTAGGAATGCTTGTAAGCCTCCTAAGTATGCTTCTCACACAAGGAATATTTGCAAGCCTTACAGACTAAACAGAAAAAGCAAACATTTATCTCATTACGGTCCCTGTTCTACAAGACATATCTTTATTGGAAGCTTAGGGTTTATCAGCATAGGTTTTCTGAACAATTTTTTGACAAATTTTTTAGCTTACCAAATTAAATGTAAACACCTGCCTTATCCTTTCAGTGTGTATTTATGTCCCTGTCTTCTCCCTGCAAAGCCCCACAGACTGCTGGCTTATTGGTGAGGCTGACCTGAAATTGTGCCATAACAACCGATTACCACTGACCCCCACAAAAATATCAAATGTACCATGAAGGGTATGTGTCCCCTTCACCACATTGATTTCCATTTTCTTGGGACCTCAGGACCCCACATCCCACTCCTACCTCTTGTGCTGCTGGCTTTGCCATGGGCTGGTGTAGAAGCTGTGTGGAAGCAGTGGTTGAGGAGTGTATTTCCCCTAAAATGGCACCTTAAAGAAAACCTTTGCTTTAGATGCACAATATAGTATATCCACAAGGTGGGGCCATAAAGGCAGACAGTTGAGTCTGACTGGGAATCGAGATACTTATATATACACTATTCTGGACTTTTAATTCTATGTATTTAGACACCCAAATAAATGGCCCCTTTTTCTGAAAGGCTGAGAACTGCATTTACTAAATATGGAAATAGGGTATCTAAAAATAAACACACAAGTATGAAGATGTTAGTCTTTAAAATGGGGTCAAGAGAACTGCAGCAACTTATATGACCAAATACTTCTCAAAAACTCCCTTCTCCCATCCGCCCCTTGAAGAGCCCCGAGCGAAACAAAACAAAAGAAAGAAGCCTTCACTAAAGTTCCCAGAGTTGAGCGAACATGTCAGGAACAGTCACAGAGAAAAGATTGCTAGTGATAAGTGGGCTCCCTGCGCATGAATAGCCATTTATGTTGCCAAAGGACAATACAAATTTTACATTGTTTCACTAGTTTTCACATTTTTCATTTAATGGCACAATCATCACAAGCCAGCAGAAGACAATACTATCTAATGGCAAATGAACAACACAAGCACTCATGGCATTCCCAGCCACTTCGGGGGGTGATAAAGCTGCACGGCATCTGGAGTTTTGCTACAGTGACAAGCAAACATAAATACATAAATGGACTTTACAGTTAATCTTCATATTTTTGGAAGTCCTTCAACACAGCTCCAGCAAAAGCTTTTCCAACACCTTTATTTTGAACTGGAATCACCATTAAACCTATCAGGTTTCTGCCCAGACACAGAAAACCCCCTTACTTGAATTCCCAGGTGTACTTCTGATTTCTCTGTTTAATTACATGCTTGAATTTTAATTTCAATTTATCCTGGAAGCTTTTTTTTTCAATATATGTTAAATCCATATTATCAAGCAGGCTAAACACTTCCACATATAGAAACACAAATCTTTTTGTTACCCAAATCCCAACAGTCAATATTATAGAGAAGTGAATTCCTGCATTAGTAATTTATATCAGACTAAAAGGCAATGCCTTTCTTTAAGTGCTAAAGTAGTCCTCCCAAATTACTGCAAAATATGAGTTACTGATTCACTCAATACAACAGTCTCATACATATTTCTGTCTCAAATTTCCCCTCTAAATGCCTGGGGGAAAAAATAAATAAAAAAAAAAAGAAATAAAAAAGAAGGAAAAGTGCCATGGCTCAGCCTGGTTGGAAGTATTTCTTCCTTTCTGTCTTTCCTGGTGCTCAGTGTATTCTGCGTACAGCAGCATCTCCTAGTGGGAGAGACAGTGAACAGGGAGATTTTTACTTCCCACCGTTTCACTAAATTTCCATGTACTTGTGCAATTAAAGCAATCAGCTAGAACCAATTATTGGTATTAATGCTGCACAGCAATATTTACTTTCGTTGAAATGTTTCCTTTCTGACTTACAGAAGGATAAGGCAACGTGAGGGTCATAAACCTTCCCACCAGCTGCTGAGAGGAAGGTTGGGCTGTGAAAAATAGAAATATTCAAGGGCCCTTTATATGAAGTTTCTCCAAGGTTCAAATCAGATAGTAAGTCAATTTTTGAACTAATTTATACCAGTGTAATATTACTGAATGCCTGACTATTATCAGCTTAAATGAAAAAGTCATCTACTTACTTTCTAAGCAGTTCATAATGAAGAATTTATTCTCTTCTGTTATCTGGAAAAGTGCTTGCATGAAGTTACAGAGGTAGCGTGGATAGTTTCCAGATAGGCAACAATCTACAAAGAATTGGGGGAATGCTTCAGTGATTTCTGTAGAAAGGTTAGAGAGATGCATAGGATTTCAGTATACTAAATGCAGCAGGGAGATTATAGACATGGTTAATAATTCAGCTCTAATGTGTTCTAGAAGACTGGAGTTGGGTTCCTCAGTGTGCTCAGAACCAAGTACAGTGTTTTCAACACTCTCAGGATGGGTGTAATCCTCTGAGTTGCTGGACACCCCCTGAATTCACTTTGGCCACTTCTGGGCACAGAACAAAAAGCCCACATTCAAGAGGTTGCTATTCCGGGCAGTTTAAGCACCCACTTAGCTACTCTTGAAGCCAAGATTAAATGTCAGGCACATGTTTCGGGACTTTCCTGAATAAAGTCAAGTCCATTATTTGGAAAGGAACTTGCCTCCTGAATTCATTCTTAATCCTGGTCATTATATCCATGCTTGCATTATACCAATCCACAACTATCTGGAGCTTCAGTATTGTTTTCTGTAAAGCCTGCTGAAGAATGTTAAAGCTGATAAGTGTTCAAACTCCAGCTGTAAAAAAAGCAGCAAAGAAGCAACATGGAACTTGTGCTAGAGTGTGTTCTAACAGGTTTTTCTGCTCTCTTCATGGATAAATCAGCATACTTATTTTTTTCTTTTTGTTTGTTTCATGTGGATTTTGATCTCTGCTTCACTATAATCTCTCTGGCAAGGGAAACATCATACAGCAGTAACAAACCCAGCATTATTTATTTATTGAGCACTCTTTGTGTGATTGACATTTACAATACCCAGAAGGAGACACAGTCCCTGTCTCAAGGGTCTCACAGCCTGGAAAAACAACACAGTTTAGAGTCACTGGTCAGATAATCAGATCCAAATATGTGAAACTTAAACAATTCAGCATTTACACTTAAATGTGGATTTTTTTCCTGATTTAATATAGAAGGTTTTAGCAGATGAACAGTATTTGGCGGTGGTGGGGGAGGGAGGGGAATGTATGCTGTTCCCACTGTGAAGTAGAAAAGGCAGAGAAAATACTATTTTCATTGCACCCGGGAAGACTGAGTACACTTGAAGAACCAGGGGATCAAATCTTCAAGAGCACTGGACACTGGTACTCCTTAACAGGTAGAACTCACTGAAATTCTGAAAATAACTGCCTACCTCTTAAGCCTGAAGTAAGAATTGGAAACATGTTAAGAATTGATGTGATCTCAAAGCCTAGGACACATAGCACTCTCCTCTTTATCCTCTCTGCCTCTCACCCATCCAAAACTCCTCTTTTAATCTGTATTGTAGTCTCCCCAGGTAGGAAAATCCCATCTAAATCTAAAGTGAGTCTTTTCTTTTTCCTCATATCCCAGAGAAGGTACTGCAGCTTGACGAGAGTAGGACTATCTTTGGGGACTTTATGAAGTGTGAAGAAGCTGCTGCAGAACAATTAGTCTCCTCTGAGCTATTCTGCAACCTTTCAATCTAGCCAAGTAAAAGCCCCTCTATACTTGTAGTAACCAGAACCACTGGTGATGTTACTTCAGCTCAAATAGTCAAATATGGGATATCCTACTGATTCTTCTGCTATTTGATTGCCAGCAACGTTTCCATATTGTACACTGCTTCTGACATGCTATGCACTAATGAAAGACAAAAAGCCTAAAAACTAAAAAAAAGACTAAAAATTCAGTATATTCCACATTATTTTTAAATTCAGAAAAGAAATTATCAACATTAAAAAATAATGACTATTTTTAAAAAATAGTATTATTCCCCACTGTTTGTTAAAAATCTGTGCTTTTTCTGATTTAAATCCTTAAGAAGATGTGACGTCAGCACATTAAATGTGAATCCTGGGGATAGATTCACATCCAAAGGTAGCAGAATGCTTCCTGGTTACAGCTCCTGCAGCTGAGAAATGTGAATGCCTGCGGCTATTCCAAGGGGGCCATTTATTTATGGTCCCTCCTGTGCTTCACCAGTTCTCTTCATTAATGCATTTACTTGTGGAATAGTAAAATAAAATATCTGAGCATGGGCTTCTCAGCTGCTCACAGGTCTCCAAGGAGATGGGAATACAGGTCTCTCATTTCTCTGCTTTCTCCACTCCTCATGTACATAAAGGTTTTGGTTCTGTGACACAACCCTGGTTTATATAAAGCAAACAGTGCAACAAGAGCAGCAGAAGTCATCACAGCTATAGGAAGTTAACAGCATGAAATTTTGAACAGGAAGGCTAAATTTAACCCAAATTGCCCTGTTCAAGTCTAGCCTAGAGCTGGAAAGAAAACATCTGGAAAGAAAAAAACACTGTTTCATGATGGTGTTTGCTGCTTCCTGAACAGCTCCAGACTCTCAGAGGTGAACATATGAATTCTCCCAGTTTCAGAGACTTTGGCTCACATCAGGTTAATCCATCACCTATAAATGTAATCCCCACTCTTAGGAACAACCTAACTGGGGGACTGGAGCCCATCCATTTTTCTGGCAGTATTTTGCCCTACACAGGAACACATTCACATATATGCTTAACATCCTTAATCTAGAAGGCACTTAAACACATGATTAGGTTTGGACACGTGTTTCTGAAGCAGAAGAGGAATACAAGAAAATGGCTGTTTTGATCTTCTGGCCAAAATGAAAATAAATAAACAGAACTTTTGCATCAGTCTAATATGAAAACAAAAGGCTTTTTGACATTAAGGAGAAAAAGAAGGGGGATGGAAGCTGAATGAAATCTGAATCATGGAATCATATAATTATAGAATATACAGAGTTGGAAGAGACACATAAGGATCATCAAGGCCAACTTCTAATCATTTAGCGGCATTTTAGGTGCTACTAGTCCTTTAATCTCCTTTCCTTATTGTGCATTCTATAGCAATCAAAAGTGCAAAAGAATGCACTGTTGAAACTAAAAATATTTGACCACATTTCCAAATGGTGTCAGGCCACAGCTGCTTTCCTTGCAGGTAGTAAATAATTTGTTAATAAATGTTCATCTATTTCTAGAACCAATCCCAAACTGGGATCTCAGTTACAATGAAAGCGATCAGGTAGAGGTCAAAGGAGGAGGAAAAAACAGAGATGCCTCTCACTATAGGCTAAGAAGTGCTGTCTGTCCCAAGTCATAGCAAGCATATACAGAAAAATAGTTCACCTCATAAAACAATGCCACAGGTGCTACTTGCTCTTTTGTAAGCAAAATGATTCCCTTTTGTTCTTGCGGGTGTGATCTGCACTATTACCAGTACAATGTGAAACCACACAGCACAAGCTGTTCTTAGAAGATAAGATGGCAGAGACCTATTTTCAATTCTTTCACAAGAAAAAGCACATGACAAAATAAGTTGATCCTTGAGTATGAAAATTTACATTCTATGTTAGAAAAATATATCAATGTAGGCACTTTACTTCTGGAAGGAAGTCACTGGCTTTTATTGTTATTTTTATCATTTTATGTTGTGGGATAATAAATGCCACAGTCTTATCACAAGATAAACGGGGTACTCACTCCACTGCTTCTTTTTTAGGTGAATTTGAAATTACAGTGCCAACAGAAGTCAGTGGTGTGAAAATAAAAGGTGAATAGCACCACCATGAAAAAATAAATTAAATTAGGAGGCAACTGCTGGGAAGAAGCTACAAATAGGTAAAAACCCACAGTTTTTAAAGTTCAGAGTAAGTCTGAACCCTTAAGGCTGTTAGAAGAGCCTTTTAGATGGGCAGTTCACACATCTGAAAATACTTTAAACAAACATGTCTTTATTTATGAATGCTACTACTTCACTTGTGCTTGGAAACATAACTGAGCATCACTGTTAAATTTTTGCATGTATAGAATGTTATATGAATCACCTTTCCCTCTCACAATTTAGCTTTTTATTGTAATTACATTTAATTATTCTTCTGCAAAATGAAAAGCACTCCAGGTCCCCTCGGCTAGAAACAACACACTGCTGCTCATTAAATAATCTGACTTTAAATAAGTTCTACTTGATAGGGTACTACAAATACATGGCTTGAAGAGAAGAATGTGTTGCTTTCTACAGTGTCTTTGAGTGAAGTTTTTTCCTACTGTCACAGAGCTTTTTGTGCCTCCCCCACAGTTAGTCCCACTGAAGAGGATAAGGCAGTCAGTGCAGAATCTGGCTCTGGTCAGCCAGAGTCCATAACATTTAATTGACAAAGTAAGCTCCCCAAATATTGCCAAAACGTATTGTGAGAGGAATATTACAACTAGTTTCAGAGGGCAGAGGTCTCTTCAGATAGAGGCAATTTCAGCTTCTCACACTGTTTCAAATGTACACAGAAAAGCAAAGTTTCTAAAGTGAACCCATCCATAAATCCATGGGTCCTGACAGATGCGCCCAAGGGTGCTGAGGGAGCTGGTGGGAGTCATTTATAGGCCACTGTCCATCATCTTTAGTAAGTCCTGGGAAATGGGAGAGGTGCCTGAGGACTGGAGGGAGGCAAATGTCACTCCAGTCTTCAAAAAGGGCAAGAAGGAGGAACCGGGTAACTACAGACCAGTCAGCTTCACTTCCATACCGGGAAAGGTGATGGAACGACTTGTCCTTGGTTCTGTGTCCAGGCACATCAAGGAGAAGAGGGTTGTTAGAAGCAGTCAGCATGGTTTTACCAAGGGGAGGTCATGTCTGACTGGCCTAATAACCTTTTACAAGGATATAACCAGGTGGATGGATGATGGTAGGTCAGTGGATGTGGTTTTCCTTGACCTCAGTCCAGCACTTGACACTGTCTCCCACAGCATCCTGGTGGGCA
>VXBZ01011695.1:456895-498628 GCA_013399135.1 Heliornis fulica | reverse complement strand
TGGAGTGGAACATCTTCCTTATAAGGACAGGCTGAGGGAGCTGGGTCTCTTTAGCTTGGAGGAGACTGAGGCATGACCTCAATTAATGTTTATAAATATGTTAAGGTTGAGTGTCAGGAGGATGGATACAGGCTCTTCTTAGTGATGACCAGTGACAGGACAGGGGGAAATGGGTCCAAGCTGGAACATAGGAAGTTCCATGGGAATATAAGGCAAAACTTTCATTGTGAGGGTGATGGAGACCTGGAACAGGCTTCCCAGAGAGGTTGTGGAGTCTCCTTCTCTGGAGACATTCAAGACCAATCTGGACACGTTCCTATGTGATCTACTCTAGATGATCCTGCTTGGGCGGGGGGAGGGGGTTGGACTAGGTGATCTTTCGAGGTTCCTTCCAACTCCTAACATTCTGTGATTCTGTGACTCTATGAAAAGTGTTACTGCAAAGTGCTTGAGGTTTATGGAATTAGATGATTATCCACAGCATGGTACTTATAAGGTTTAATTATGCTTCAATGTTTTAATTATCTTCTATTTTAGTTTTGGATGGTTTGATCTACAGTCTGCATGAGCCTATCTCTTTGCCATTGTTCACACAAGAAACCCTTTGAAGCCAATCTTATTACCATGTGACTGAGCTCTTAGAGACTGAGGAGGTATATAAATAGTGGAACCTGTGCAGTCACACAGTGTAGGGGAGGAACTGGCTTTTGGTTTGAGTCTTTGGGTTTCATACTGCCCGTGTGAAGATACCGTGGGGACCAGTGATATAGACATGGAGAAAAATTGGAAAACTATTTTTAGACACAGGTTTTCATGTTTGCAGCACATTCCTCTTTTAGAAGGCAACCTTTGCATGGGGACAAATGGCACATCTGGAGCCACAGGAGAAAGGCAGGAAGGAGCTCCAGTGATTCAGATGAGTCATTGTTCCATCTTAATGTAAAATCTATAAAATATCAAACTGCCAGAGACAAATAGATCTTTCAGAGGTTTATTATCTTTACAGGTCTTATAAAAATTACTGGAAAAACATAAAGCTTTAATAGCTGAAAACTGAAAAGGTTTCATGATCTTAAGCTTGGGCTGTTTGGATCACAACATTGCTATGCTTCTACAGCTGGGATGTGGCATACCAGCTGCAAAAATTCCCTAGACTCTTGCTTTTGTTTAGCTGTCCTCTAAGGTCACACGAAAGCTTGTGGATAGAGATTCCATCTGAACACAATTCCACGAAAATATTTAGATCTCTGAATGTAGCTGATGTTTTCCCTTAGTCACAGCTTGCCTGATGATTTCTAAGTATTAATGCCCTAGGCTGAAGTTTGCAGCTGATGAAACCACCCAAGAGTATTACAAGTCTAGATATAGATATATACATTTATCTACACTGCATTCTCAAGGGGCTTACCGGAATAATTGCCAATCAAGAGGATCAATTTAAGTAAAAATTCATGACATATTTACAGGTTTGAAGAGGTATCACATAAATTATACACTAGCCTATGAACAGGGATGAGACCTTTCATTGGGGGTTACAAGATTTAATCTAAGTGATCCTGTTCAGGCAGGGGGGTTGGACTAGATGATCTTTTGAGGTTCCTTCCAGCTCCTAACATTCTGTCATTCTGTGTGATTCTGTGAAGATGGACAACTACTCTGACTTTCAGTCTGCGACACAGATGCCGTAATGATTAGCTACATCCAGCTACTATCAGATGTAGCAGTTAGAAGATCTCATTGTCTTGGTCCAGAGCAAAACAGACACTCTAGGGTGACAGCTATTCCATTGTTGTTGATACCTGGGTAGTCAAAAGTGGCTGGATCGCCACCATCAGGCTAGCAATAGCAGTGACAGTCCACTTTATCCTATAATCTCTGTAAGGACTGGTAAAGAGATAAAGTCCACTTTATCCTATAATCTCTGTAAGGACTGATAAAGAGATATCAGTATAGAATGTGCATACAGAAGTTTTTTCTTAGAGATAGTGAAACCACAGGCAGGCAGATCCTGCTGCTTTTCGAGCCTTTTCCATTACAGGTATAAATATCCCACAAAGAGGGGGGAGGACGAAAACCTAAAAAAATTAAGCATAGTTCATTCAGTCTTTTGTGCCCAACCTGAATATGTGCCAAGTGCTTCAGGTGCACAAACATAAAATCCTGCTCATTGCTGAGACAAAGAATTCCTATGGAGTTACCTGGATAATAAAGAAAATAAACAACATGCAAAGTAAATCTGTACATGTGTAAGAAAACTGAGCTTCACAACTGATTTCTCTTTCTCTGTTAGGTTTCAGATGGAGCATGACTACCCTGGGGCCTCTTCTAATTAGCCAGCTACAAATTAAGTATAGCACAGATCTCACCCAGCAGATGCATGGATTTATCCTTCAGTCAGATGTGGAGGTTGCCCAAGCAGAGGCACACTTCATAGTGATAAGAGTCTTGATTTGCCCTTCTCTTTCTGGAAAGCAATCACGCTACAGTGTCTACAGGCAACTTACCCAAATATAATGATGTTTCACACACTTTGGGACTTGTGATTGTGAAAACACGAAGCATTATTACTTGCACTGAAGCAGCCCACGTCCTGTAAGAAAACCAGCTCAATAATTAGAAATCAGTGAGCTAGGGTGACCCAAAGACATATTTTGTTGATGGAGATTATAAAAACATCTAATTTTGGCATTCTCCTTCTGAAATGTATGGCAAAGTGGAAAAGATTTGCTTAGTTATGTTAAAGCTCAAAATTAATTCTAACACAGTATATAATGATTTTGTTCCCAGGTTTTCCTCCTTTCAAAAATAACTTTTCCTTTCTACATTTTGAAATTTAGAGAACCTTTTATCATGTTATGGGTAATGAGATATAACTCCATGTTGTGGTCCCCCAAACTCAAATGACAGAGTGACCTCTTTGTGTCATTGTCAAACTTCCTGCACCAAAGGTCAGGAATTATTTGCAATTAATTATTAGTGATTAAGTCTCACCAACTGGCCAAAGAAAGCTCTGTAAACTTGTTGCCCGGCTAAATGGAAGCAATGGCCTAGGTGAGCCAGTTCATGTGTTATTTATGGCATGACAGCATAAACAGCAGAAATTAATATTAATTGACTAATGCATTCAGATTCATTATAAATGAGGGAAACAAAATTGATGGATTAGAGTTTATGGTGGATTTCCTTTAGGGGTTTGTGTTCTAGTTACCAACATAACCAAATTTCCTACTAATGAATGGGTTTAATTACAGTGTAATTGTTGTTTTCAAAAGATAATTAATTAACCCATATAATAGGTTTTCTAAAAACATTCAAAACAATGGGAAAATTCCCAGCTGCCTTATGTTGCTTTTAGCACAAAGAAATATATCCACTTGTGCTTGATCTTAAATTGATGTGCCATTTTCACAGATTGTGATATAGGATATATTTATGGTCTCACAGTACAAGGAGTTAAAGGAACAAGACTTTGGAATGGGAAACTTGTCAAAACACAGATTCATATGTGTTGCAAGCTGTGACAAAAGACAGACACAGTACAAGGACGCAGTTATGGACCTTCTAGAACTCCACTAAGAATTAAAAGACAAGCCTACTGGTTGGCCATATTTCTGAATTATTTTGTTGTCATATATTCATTTCACACAAGCACTTTGTGTGGGATGAAGGATAGCTTGCAAAGAAACAAGAACAGCTTTATTGGGGGGGGGGGGTGTTAACCCTATCACAACAAGATAGCCCTGGGAGGGACTTCAGGAGATCACTTGCACCAAAGCTGTATGACAATCTGACTCTTGACATGTTTGTAAAATCCCTGTTACACCAATGTCACACCATTCCCATGTCACATAGCCCCTTTAAGGTAATAGCCTTTTTTTCTTAATAGTTAATCTGCATTGAATTATAAGCCCATTATTTCCTTCCCTACTTTATAAAAACATGAAGAAACTGTCTCCTTCAAATGTAGCTCTATAGTCTATCAAAAGATTGATGGATGCCTGTGCAAGACATCTCTGTATAGTTTCACAGGTTGTGAAGACTGAGAAACTTTACAGTCAGTTCCTCCCGTATTTAAAGATGCCCTGGGTGGTTTGAACAAATAACAGTAACAGTTAGAGCTGGACCATATCTTAACATACAAAGTAATTAAAAGAAAAAAAGTATTTAATGGCAGACATGTATAAAAACCTGCCTATGAACAGGGAGAGACTGGTCAAATATAGGTAACAAGTAAAGGTGGATCTGTCCCCGGATTTGGTCTTGACAATGTACATCCAGTATATGTCAGTGTGCTTTCAACTTCTGTACACAATTAAAATGGAACCTAAGCAATGAATTAGGTCTTTAATCACATCGAGTGAATGAGAGATGATGGGTGATCGAAATAGGCACACAATCAAAATTAATATGGTTTAGTGTGTTTGGCTGGGGAAGAGCTAAAGTGGATGGAATCTTCTGAAAACAGTAGCCAGCAAAGGAGGCTCACCAACACTTTCCTTTCAGTTTAGAGAATATATGGTACATATTGATTAGAAGATGATTAAGGGCGTGGAACATCTTCCTTATGAGGACAGGCTGAGGGAGCTGCGTCTCTTCAGCTTGGAGGAGACTGAGGGTGACCTCATTAACATTTATAAATATGTAAAGGGTAGGTTTCAGGAGGATGGATCCAGGCTCTTCTCAGTGATGGCCAGTGACAGAACAAGGGGAAATGGTTCCAAGCTGGAACATAGAAGGTTCTGTCTTAATATAAGGAGGAACTTTATCACTGTGAGGGTGACAGATTACTGGAACAGGCTGCCCAGAGAGGTTGTGGAGTCTCCTTCTTTGGAGACATTAAAGACCAATCTGGACATGTTCCTGTGTGACCTACTCTAGATGGTCCTGCTCGGACAGGGGGTATGGACCGGTTGGTCTTTCGAGGTCTCTTACAGCTCCTAATATTCTGTGATTCTGTGATATTCTGTGTAAAGACTGAAAAGCCTTGCCTTCTCTCACCTCACTGTTCCTTGACAAGGCCTGTCCATATGCATAGTATATATGCACTATACATAGAATATACAGTCTTCACTCCTCGTACCAAAAAGCCTCAGGTCACTCTGCCTCACTGAGGCTTTTCTGTCTGTATGTAGAATAATTGCAAGGGGAAAGCTGTCACCTCACCTCATGAGGTCTTTTCCTCCTGTGGAGAGCACGCACATTACCTCTGTGTGTTACAGGCTAAATCCCTCCCTGAGACAGAGGTAGCATATATTATCTATACAGACAAGAAAACCTGAACTAGGGAAAGCAATAGGAGTTGTGTATATGGCCTCAGGCCTGTCTGCCGCACCGACAGGGTTACAGGTGGGGCATGGTCACCCACAGACTAAGTGGCCCCTGCTCCCCACTTCTCCTTGCACGTTCCCCCCAGGCAGCGGAGTAGGACAGGCCCTTTCCGAGGTGCGCGGGGCCTCACCGGGCTATAGCAGCCGCCCTGGGCGGGAACGAAGGCCTAGGAGGGAGGTGGGCGGCGGGGCGCCCCCGCCGCCCGGGCGCCCCGGCCGCCCTGATATAGGGCAGGGCGGCGCCACTAGGGGGCGCTGTGGGCGGCGGCACTTACGGCCGCAGGGCCGTGGCGGCGGGAGCGGCGCTTGGGCCCGTCTGCGTGCTCCTGCCTTTCCCGCTCCTCGAGGCGGCCGCGGCCTCCTGCCTGTTCGCGACTCGCGGCGCCCGGCTGCGGCCGGCACGTAGAAGGAGGAGAACGGAGAAGCGGAGCCGGTCGGAGTGAGGGAGCTCTGTGAGAAACCATGTCTGCCCCTGCCGGGCNTGGAACGGAGCCCTTTCCCCGACCCGCGGGAGCCGCTTGAGAAACGCGCGGCTTCCGGCCGGCGCCCCCGGCGCCGCTATGTGCGGAATTAACTTTAGGGAAGGAGCAGCCTCGCCCAGCCCCGCTAAAAGAGCGAGAGAGAGGGCATCGGCTTCTTGCTCTGCTCCCGGATTTGCATCTGTTCGGTGCTGTGGCCTTTGCTTTGTGGCGTCCCGGGAGTGCGCTGGAGGCCAAAGCACCTTCAGGCCTCGGTTCCGGCGGTCGGGCATGAGTATGGGCCGGGAACCACGTAGTGCAGACGTGAGTTAACGCGGCTGCGTTACCACGTATGGGCTTAAAAGTGTAAGGGGGAGCGTTCACACAACTGGGTCTTGGGTTTGGAGTGGGCTAAACAGGGTTGGGCCAGTGGGTCACTGAAAAACAAAGGTAAAATGGTTCCAAGTCACAGAATATCGACTTGCGTTTCGGACTGAGAAATTAAATGTGTTATACATTAAAACAATGATTGTGCTATAACATCGGTTCTTTTAATGTGCCTTGTTAACTTTCCAGAATACGTTTATGGGTTTTGTGCCCACTTAATGATAGTTTGGTATCTAGATTGGGCCTCTTGCTTCCGCAGAGGATTAGCTCCTATTGTTAAATCCTTTTTTTATTTTTTTTTTCTTTTAGTACTTAGGCTATTTAGCACACAGCCTTTTTTTTCTGCACAGATCAGTAAGAAGGGTAATGACCTACAAAATTTTTTACTCGTGACTATTTCTCATATCTAAAGTAATATTAAGTGATACACATATGCCTATAAACTAGGTTTTGAGTCTGCAGATAATGCGAAACTCACTGAAACAATTGAAAAGGTCATGAAATGCTAGATTTTAGGGGGATATTGATTCTGGAGATGTGCTCTCCAAACTTTGGTGTTATAATGCTGAGTTTTGTTAAAATTTTTCAGAAAATGCCAGCTTAAATAGCTTTTAATAAAAACCATGTCAATATCAGGACACAGCTATTACAGCGTCATGGAAGTGTGTCTCACAGAAACAAATAGAAACTGACATCATATGTTTTCCTTTATACACAAATAAAACAGCTATTCTTAAGAGTCATTGTTATTACTTGTTACTGTAACTAATTAACTTCATGTTACTGCTAATGTTTTTAAAAACAGCTTGTTTAAAACCGTGTAGCAGCCTTTTTTCAGTGAAATACTTTTTTTTTTTTAATACTGATATACTTCTACACTGTGGGTAAGTACTCAACTTTGGCTTCTGTGTTCCTTAAGATACCATACTTATGTGTGTTTGCAGGCAATAACTCTGATTTTTGTGTGTGTTTATGCCATTTAGCAACAGCATTACAGAATTTGTGGTTTAGTGTACATCTTACCTATTGATTTAAAACAGGATTTGAGGTTGCTTTTTTAAAAATTATTATTAAATTGTAATAGGGCATTAGCGGGGAATAGTATCAGAAAAAGACTTTACTGGAAATCTGCTTTCTGTCCAATATAAACTAAATTTCACAAAGACTATTTTTATTGCTTTTGAAGTTTGATTTTATGTCAGTATAATCGAGTTTAAATTGTAAGGTACTTAATACAGCTATTTCTGTTCTGTTAGTTACTAGGATCTGATGAAAGAGAGGCTGTTTTTTGCAACAGGTTGCTTGCTTTCCGTGTATACAGTGATGCTAAACACAGAACCAAACATACTTTTTAAAAATTTTGCCCAAGCTACTACTTTGTATTAATTTCAGTGTAGCATCAAATTAAGAGCAGTGTAAGAGAGAAGAAAAAAAATAGTGTTAAAAAAAAGAGCTTTCATTGGGACTATTGTTCATTATTATGGGGCTTGAAAGTATAATTCTTCTGAGTAAAGTGTTGCTTGACAAGGCTTTATTGTAGTAGTCTTATTGGTTGATTTGTATCTGTGTGGAAAATGAGTGATTTCATAATTCAGCGTAGTATAATGTTGCTTGTTTAACCTTTACTTAAGGATGTATTTTTCCAGCAGCAATGGAGGATTTCAGTGCTAACAGTGTATTGTAACACTGAGAGGGTAATTAGGGTAATTGTATTGAATCCCCTTGTTTCTCCAGCAATTCTCTTTTTGATGTTTTTTTTTTGCCTTATTTTCCATCCATCCTCAGACTTGCGACATCTTGGATAGTTACATTAAATTTGGTATAGGGGATAGAGGTCTGAAAGGTACAAAATCCCCACATAGTTTGTTGAAATGGGAAGCTGGTTGAATGCAGGAGCTAGATGTTAATTCCATGACTGAGGTGTTGCAAGAGCTCAGCAGTGGCTTGGTTTGCTGTCTTGTTTGTCAGCAATTAAGGACACAAAGAGCTTAAGACACGGTAGTGCTGTCCCCTGTCCAGCCTATAAGGGATACCGCAGGGAGCTATACAGTGTAAATGGATGGTAAAACCTCCAGAAAACAAACAGGTGTTCCTCGCTAGAAAGGAAGATGATGATGTAGGGTACGTAGACTACATGTAGGTAGGATAAGTAAATTAATGGGGCGTGAGAAGGCATGGACATGAAAAATCTTATCACACTAGCTGGAAAAGCTGTACGAATTCATGTAGTGGTATAGCCATGGCACGCTTAAGAAGTGGTAAGGCTCTTGGGGCTTACCTGTTAATGTCTGCATAGTTACACATAACGTATTGCCTAGTGGTCAGTAGGAGAGGTTCAGTAAATCTGGTGTTTTAGCAGCACACCTTCTGTGTGTAGGTTACATTTTCAAATCCTCTCTCTAGACTTTTTTTGAAAGTAATTTTTCAGGAGTTTTGGGTAGAAGGTGGAGTACCTGAGACATCAGGACAAATTGTGCAATTAACCAGGTTTCAGAATGATACTCATGTACCCAGATTTCCAGTGTTGAAAACTGTCTGATTATCTAGTCATCATTAGTAGCTTCATCTGCTGATTGCAGTACAAAAAATACTGTGTACTCATATTCTTTATAATCACATGGTCAAAAACTCAAGATAATGGGAGCAATTTTTGTCTGTTATTCTAAAACTTGTTTTTAAAGGACTGCAAGTGTGTCTGTCTTAAGATCTTCATAGAATTTATACTCTTGGGTGTTCATGTGTAGCCTTAGAGATGTATTGGCTTAAAATGTGAATAAAGATGAGTCAGGGTTTCTGTAATGTAGAATTTGATATCTTGTATTGGTAATTTAATCTGTCTCTGTGGTGTGTGCTTTTAACCTGAGCTAGATACTGCAGTGATGATTTGATATACACCCTTTTATTTAGAAGCCAGGTGCTCCCAAACCAGCTTCTAAATTATACCGGTTTACTTAGTTTATTCTGCATGTTTTAGTAGAACAGATGCACAGTCTCTTTATAGAAAACATGTTTTCTTGCCATCTTAAGTGACATAACCTCTCAAAGCAGTAAGCCTGGAGACACAATTTACTAGTGTGTTTTTTTAATCTCATCTCTCAAACTTTCAAAAAGCAGTCTTAAAGTCTGCCAAAGTTCATGTAGCTGCTAATGATTTGGTAACTCAAAACTATTTTCCTTGAAAGGGGTAGTGAACTGCAGAGTTCTATGAAGCAGGTCCCACTTTTTCAAGAAAATAGTGAATCAAAAGCAGAGTTACGTAGTCTCAAAATTCAGGATGTAGTTGAGGGTTTTTTTAATCTCCTTATGCCCTCTTTCAAAGTGCCTTCCTGTTTTTTGACCCAGTAGTCCAAGTTACAGTTGTTCATTTTTTAGCTCCTTTCTCTTCTACTCAACTTTCTGGTTTGACAATTTTAAAAGGCATTTTTAATTTTATCAGAAAGCTATTTTGGTCAGTATGTTTCTTGCTTACAAGATTCCATTAACAAATTAATTATTGAAATTGCCAGTTAATCATAGAACATCTGGGTGTTACTTTGGCTTTTCAGAATTTCAAGATGAGAAATAATACTTATATTTTGTGATCATTATAAATGGGGAGGGGGAGGATAAACAATTTATCATCACAGTGGCTTTTTATACTTGCATTCAGTCCAGTGCTGTCCTTTTGGTTCTGATTGCTGAGCACTGAGAAATGACACCAGTCATTCATTGTGACACAAGGTGTGGTAATTTTAAGGAAGGAAGTTTTCCACGGAGAAATGTCTGTTGTTCACTATAAAAAAAAAGTTCACTAGAAAATAAAAATAGTATTTAGTAGATGAAGAATCTTCACATTTACCATTGCTCAGTTTGCATTATAAAAAACATGGTTTGGACGTAGCTGACATTCAGTCTCTAGCAAATGGGTACTTACTTGACCCTGTTCCAGTATCTAATTAACCTCTTGTTGCCCAGCCAGATGCAGTGACAGCAAAGGTCAGTTTCTCTGATACTGCTATCTCCCATACCCGTTTTAAGTAACGAGTAGTAAACAGTTATGAAGTGTCTTGTCAGATATTCTGCAGTTTTGTGAAAAAGTTAGTTTTAATAAAAGCATGATACAAAAGAATTAACAAGACAATAGCTGCCCTGCAGCGCTTTATCTTGTCACTGTGTTGAGGATTTGTGGAGTGCCTACACTTCTGTATATAGAGATACTGGTTTGATAGCAGTTTTTCATTTTCCATACTCATTCCTTTAAGGCATACTCTTGTATACAGCTACTTAGGAATATCAGGATGGTGTAAACTTTTGCCCAATATTTTGTTAAAATCTTAACCTCTTAAACTCCAAACGTGAGGCTTACGATCTTGGCTCAGAAGCTTCTTTCAGTAATGTAAACTATCAACTCTGTTTATCTGTTGCTTCTCTGTGTGTTTACAAATGACTTCACATACTCTATTTTGCATGCATTGTGCTTGGTTCTCTTTCTGCTGATTGGAAATTGATCTCCAAAATAGTGACAGAAAGGAAGCACAACCACTCAGTTTTTAGTTAAAGTGCAGTCTGTTGACACTTCTCACAATTGCACCTTTAATACAAGTGATGTTTTCTCTTTTTTTCAGGCCCTGTGCAGAATCGGATGCGGTTTTCCTCTGGCTATGGCTCTCATCCTCCAAACTATAGTGCAGCCTCGGGACACTATTGCCAAGTGCCCAATAAAGCTGTTGCTTCGCATTTGGATAGTCAGTACAAAGCCAGTTACTACCCTACTTACTATTCAGCACCAGCACAAAATGTTATGGCACCTTCTGTGGGTACCAGTGTGGTGAATACACAGGAATCGCAGCAGTTTTACAGCAAAACTTCTCATACAGGGGTGTCAGCTGAAGAACCTCTTCAAGGAGCAATATCCTCTGCATCCTACTTGCATACAAGTGCTCAGCAGTCATATTCAGCATTTGGTAATCACTACAGCACTTCTGTCAGCTCTTCAGTTGCATCTCAGGGATTTCCCCTTAATTCTGATCGTTACACCATGCCTGTGGTTTTTAGTGCTGTGTATCCTAATGTTTCATATCCTGTGGCTGCTGGCAGTGTGTATGGGCAGGCATTTACCTCTCAGAGCCTACCTGCTGTTGGACATTTCAAAGAGACAAATGCATTTTCTAGCCAGAGTACATCAGTACCTCATTCACTTCAACAGCATGTTCCTGTGGGATATAATTCAATGATATCAACTGTTTCATCTGCTCAGTCTGTTCAAGACAACCTCAGCAGGAATCTCACTGCATCGGCTGCTAAAGTAAAGAACCAAATAAATACAGGTATGGTATTACTTGAAGGTTAGTGAACTTCCAGGTGTGCCTGGAAGACAACAGAATTCAGGTGCTTTTATTGGTTCGTACTTGTTCACAGTGTGAAATTTTGTATTGTAACTTTAACTTCTGCACTTATTCTTGAAGGTTTTCCCATTGGGATACTGCAGCCCTTAGAATTAGCTGCTATTGTATTACTGTCACGTTTATTTTGGGAGATACAGAAAAAGACACTATTTGGAGGATGGTTTTAGTTTGGGTTTTTTTTTCACTTCAGGGGCCTTGGGAATTTTGATGTAGTTTTGAAGTGTAACTTCTGAAATATGGCTATTAACCACAAGTGTACTGATTTTTACTTTTCTAGCTAGAGAATTTTTTTCAGTCATGATCTAAATTGATACTTTTAGCACAAGTGACCTTGCATGCACTCTTTTCTTCAGAAACTTCAGAAGTGGAAGCCTACGTGGGTTTAGAGGCAATTGTGTATTATTAACTAGTATTTTTGATGAGCATTTGAATGAGGGCACAATTTCAGTGTTTTTAGCTGTTCTCTAAACAATGACTTGGTGTTTTCACTATGGATGTAGCTCTAGAGAATGACACTGAAGGTGACAGTAGAGGGCAAGTTCTTGCTGGCAGCTGCAGGCCCTGCTTCATGGGGAAAGCTGTCTACCCTGTGAACTTGTACTGTACTTGTAGGAAGAATGTAATGTGCAGAGATGTGGGAGTGTGTCCATGTCAGAACATCTCCCTCTCTGAGAGAGCAGTAGTCTGTGCAGGAAAACTGTTTCTCCTTCTGTACTGGTAATTTTCTGACTTCGCTGTGCTTACAAGTAAAAACTGTATGAAACTAATGGTTTTCTTTTTCTGCTGACACAGATATTAAAGAAATGCAGAATGTTTCCTTTTTAAAGCCTGGCATTTCAGATTATAGTTTTAACATTGGAATTGTTTTGGGAGTCCTTGTAAGTGAGGTTGCCTTGAGACCAAGGACTTATGAAAGAACATAGTTTTGATGATAGTAGAGCTTTGCCTGGGAAAACCAGATAAGCTTAAATCAAAACTCAGCCAATCCATACCGAGGTTGAATTTGGTTTCAGTATTGTTCCCCTCCTCCCACCCCTCTCCCAAGACTAGGATGTAGCCTGTCTTCCTTCAGTTTAGTTATAGTACTTTGAATATTAGTAGATTTGCATTGTCTCTGAGATGCTCTTCATGATTTTCTGTAAAATCTCAAAAACATGAAACAAAATACTGTTTAAATGGGGCGCTTCTTAAAAGCTTTTGCAGTTAATGACATTTCATGATTGAACATAAAATGTCATTCATTCAAGGACTAAAGGTTTAAAACTCTGGCCAGAAAAAACTATTCTGAGCTCTGAATCTTCAGCATAACCTTACAGAATATAAATTTCATTCCAGAATAATATTTTAAAGTTTAAATTTAAATGCTTGCTAATTTTATTGCATTTGGAAGCATCTTGAAATCTGTGACTTTGATTTGTTCATAATACTTTTTTTATAAGGAGCAGCTCTTTTATGGGTGGAACATTGGGGCTGAGCAGACTGTGAAGACCAGTATAAGCAATGGATAGTCTTTATTTTTTAACTATTCAGTGTTTTTCCTAAGGGAGTGATGGAGTTAATACATGATCTCAAGAAAAAGTAATGTTGTGCTTGAATTTCAAGGAGCTGATGATAAAACTGGTTGTAGTAAGGGTGGGTAATACGTGCATGCTTTGTAGTTATGAAAATAAATGTGCATCCAGTTTCTGTTACGCTTAGTAACATTGCAGTACTTGGTTTGTCTGCCAGACTGTAGTCATAATTACTTAAACCACATTAAAATTCTTTCTGAGCTTGTAAAGTTGCTGAGGTAAGAATGCACTGTGTTTTGTTGCACAGCAGCCTGGATGGTGGTGCTGATTTACTTGGAGAATATTTTTTTTTTCCATTTGAATCCTGGTTCAACCTCAGTACACAAATGATTCCATATTTATGGCTGGGAGAGAGCCAATAAGGGTAGCAAACGGTAGCTAGGCTGAAAGAAGAGCAGAGCTGTTTTATTAATTTTGAAGACACCACTTTTAAATTAGGGGTTAAAACAGGCTGCCTCTTACAAGGCATGACTTTAGTCTGTAGTTGAACCTTTGGCTAAAATATATTAAAAATTTAATTGCTACAATATCGGACTAATAAAAGATGTCAAATAATTGTTTGGTTCTGGAATAACCGAGTTATTTTTGGAACTCTGATATGCTTTCTAAATTTCTAGGTGCGATCTTCCTGCTCTCAGATCAACCAGTTTCATATGTAGTATTCTATTTATTTGCAGCCCTTAGAAATAAGGAGTTGGCTCTTGAAAATTATTTGGAATTCCTTGTACATCCTTTAAAAGGGAGTACAACACGCAAGGTGTTTAAGGAGACTATGAATGATTTGCGGTGCTGAAGTTTTCTGAATATTTCATCTTCCAGGAAGGAGATTGTGATGGATAACAGTTGCAGTCCGTCCTGTGCATAGATTTTAGCGAAATAGCTTGAAAAAATTAAGGTATGCTGAAATTCCTAAATGTACTTTCTGTGATTGTACGTCTGACCCCTGAAGCCAATCTTTAAGACAGTCACTCAGCATACTACTGTCTTAGTGTAGTTTCCAGTTGCAATTTTGTGCAATCTATGAACACTGTGAGCTCTCTAAAGAAAGTTAAATATTCTTTTGTACAGAAGAATGCCATGTTTTTATTTTGTGTGTTTGAGCAGGGTTTACGAAGCTTAGGCTGACATAGGCTTTTGAAAAGTTTGTGATTTTCTTGATTAGTTTCTACTTGAATCAAAAGTTTTAAGTGTTAGACTTGCAAGTGGATTTTTAAATAAAGCAGTTTTTGTAGGGCCTTGGAAATCCCACAAAATGCTGAATCTGTTAAGATCAGAGCCCTAAGCTGCTGTAGGTCACATACACAGGACATGGAACTGCAACAAAATCTCTTTCAAAAAATTTGGAAGCTATTCTATGAAATCACTGAAGTATTTTCAGTGAAGCCTGCTGAAATTTCACTACCAGAAAGCAAGAAACTTATTTTCAGAGGCGTATTTTTATGGAAGCTGAACTATTTAGGTGAATAGCAGCCAGAGGGAATAATTTTCTTTCCTTTAGGAAGTATGAAGTAGAATGTAAATATTGAGATTTTTCTGCTTGCTGGTTTAAAGTAGTTATGTCTAGCATAAATGCCCTGTTCTACTTTTAAAGTCTGTGTTTCAGCAGAACAGTGTTAATACAAATCTGTCCAGAAACAGTGTTGTAATATGTAACATACTGCTATTTAGATTTTCTGTCTTTCCAGATCAGTAGCTTTCCTTAATATTTTTCCAGCTTATTTCATCTGAAATTGGTGCACTCTCTCCTGGTACATTCCAGACAATATGGATGTCAGCCTGGATGCCAAATTTTACTGGTCTCTCCCTCCTCTTCCTGAGGAAATAGAAGAGAGAGAAACTCAGCTGTGGGTATATAGTATAGGTTTCTTTGCTTCCTGGATCTTGTCTGCTTTCCTGTAATCATAGGCAGTCTGCTTGGGCAGGAGGCACTTTAATTTATTTCTCATGTACATACTTCCCCTTATACAAGATCAGGCTCTAAAGTCCTTTCTGTCCCAGTTCCATAGGAATGTGGGCTATAATCCTGTAAATCTGCTAATATAGGTCTGGTTGGAAATGGGGAAGGACTGCAGCCAAGATAATGTCAGGGAAATAGGATGTTGTTGGGGAAATCAAGCTGTAAGGAGGTGGTTAATCTCTTGGTAGAAATTGCACACTGTGTAGAAGGGGTGTTGGGGGTGTGGGGTGTGGGTGTCAAGATTACAGCTGTAGAAACTCAAAAGGAATTGGTCTTGCCTTTCTCCTGAAAACTTGAGTGCGTCACTGTGGTGGTGATGCACTTACAAACCATTCCTGTAGATCTCAAATTGGAAATTCAATAAAATCTTTAAGTGATAATGCATAGTAAAAATCATTAAATACACAGCTAATTTGCACAACTCTGCAGATTGTTTCTGCAGCATAGGTTTAGCTGTAGATTTTATTGGTACGTGGCTTCTGTAACCAAGTGGTACATGTGGTCATTTTAGTGCAGGAGATGAGAGGCATGAGGGAACACTTCAGCACACATGAAATGTGTGAGGAGCAGAAGGTGAAAAACAGATTACTGTGTCACTGAATTTAGGTTTTTGTATTTATCACAGTCTGACAAAGCTCTTGGTTCTCATGATGTTGGTTGGTGGGAATGTAGTATGGTCTAATTGGGCTTGTCCTGGTTAAGATGATGGGAATTTTGTACTCTAAACTGATGTTCTGTCAACCTTTGTCTTGAGCTAAAATACACATTGTGCTTGTATGATGGTGCAATCTTCTTACATCTTCAGCTAATCTGGGTCTAAATTGGCTTTGAACATGTGACACTCTGACATTATAGCATTTAGCACTGTCTGCAGCAGTGCTTGATGCTGCAAGCATTGTCATATTGTCCTGAAGTGTGGAAAATACCCCATAAAAAACCCCATAAACAGTGTTGTGAAGAACTTCCCTTGTTATCATGCATATCTAGATTGAGGAAGCTGTGTAGCTACCGTAAAAGGAACATGTCTGCTGACAGGTGCTGATGCTTCCATGGGGAGCCTACAAGGCATAATATGTAGAGGCAGAGATTATAGCAAGTACTGTAACTGATACCGTAGCCAATTTCACTAGCCAATGTTGTACATATTTACTTTATACATACGTAAATACATGATTTAATTTAGATGTTGAACCATATCTGTGAAAAAGCATTTATGCTCAACCTTGTATTTAAAAACTGGATGATAAATGAAAGGTCAATTAAGATAGTAAAAGTTTATGCTGTTAATTTTGATTGTAGTTTAGAAAAACAGGAACATTGTAAGATGCCCTTTCTTCCCCGTTTAAGGGAAGCCTCAAGTTTCCCAAAAAGGCCTATCAAATATCAATTCCACTGCTTAGGGAAAAGTTAGTGACTGTATCAACTACACTGCTATATGTGCAGAGGAAGAAAGTTAGTATTACAAATGCATCCTCTAGTTAATTCTGTAATTTCAATAAAAAGAGAATTTTGTTCTTGCTTTATTTCTGTGTTGAGTAGTGCTGGTCAAACTATTTCCTCTCTATTCTTTATCAGTTTGGTCTGTCATTTTTGTTTTAGAAACAAACGTACTATGATGGTTTTGTTTAATTTATAAACAAAGAGTGAGCCTCTTAAAAGCTAATTTAATTGAAGTTATATTGTCCTTATCTGATAGGAATTTCAACTGGAGTGTGTTAAATCTCTCAAAGCGCTAATCTGATTTGTAAAGCAGATTATATCTAATCCAGATGTTTAATAAACATCAGGAGTTCTGCGGGATAGTTGGAGTTGATCAAAATGGATTGCTTTGAATATGGGTCTCATAATTGAGAGCCCGAATTGCAAAGTGCAAGCCCTGTGAGAGTACTAGTCTGCTGCACAGCTGGCTTCACGTTTTCTGCCTGTGGGAGGAATATTGAGAGGGAGCATGGACTTTGGGGGATGGATCAAAAATGCATCAGTTTAGCTTCTACGTAATCTTGATCCTAACACATCCTCTTTGCTGTTGTGAGAGTGATTTGCTTGTTTAAAAGGAGTCAATGTTATAGGTATTTCTCCTTATATATTTGTTTGAAGGCCTCTCTTTGAAGTGCTGTTACAGTTACTGTGAAACCAAATGTGATTGCTTGCATTGTGTAATTGTCTGTGCTAACACAATCAAAGGGTTCCTGCTTTCTGCTGTTGCTTTCAGGTGGACTTGATTCTTTGCAGCCTGTGCACTCTGTGAACCAGAGTGTTCCGTTTACCAAGTCTGGGGCTGGAACATCTGCTTCCTCTGCTGTGATCTCATCAGGAAGGACACCTGCTCCAAGTCTTTCTTCACAGCCACGATCTTCACCTTCTGTTACACAGTCACCAGCGTCGGACCTTCAGGAAGGTACTTAAAGGGAACAGGGAATTACAGTACAGTCTTCTGCCCTGTGCCACAAGTGCACATGACTGCCGGAAGCTTTATTCATGCTCTTCTGAGTTTGTCTGACTGGAGTACATCTCTTGCATCTCATCAGACTCCCTTAGTGTTCTGGCTTTGTACCACCTTGGTTCTAGCTTCTTGTAGCGTTTCTGTTTGATTTCCTTTGGCCCCATGTCATTTTTGGCTTGTTTGTCTTATTGTCAGTCTTGTGTGTCTCTTCCTCAGAAAGCCTTTCTTTCAGTTACTTGATTCTTCTAAAAAGCTGCTTACTATTTTAACTTCTTGGAAGAAGGTCTTAGAAGTAGCTTTTGTAATTAGTGTGTATTGAAAAATCAGGTGTAACTAGCAATTTTGTATTACTAGCACTAGGAAACAGCAACCTGGAGTATTAAATGCAAACTGATAGAATTGGTTTTTTTTTTTTCTGTAGCTGTAAGATCCCATGGAAAGCTGCTGTGAGAGTTCTTGTATAAGCTTCTTCCTATTCTGCTGTTGGTAAACTCCTGCCAAAGAATCAGTTGGTCTTGAGCCTTCTTTAGCCGTGCTAGTTCTGCCCTGATGTTTTGGCTTGCCTTTAGATACATGTTTCTGTATCTAAAACGTTCCAAATCTAATTTACGATGCTGATTTTTTTTTTTGCTTAGTTTTGGCAGGTTTTTTCTTGGTAATTTCAGAATATTAAATTCTTTCAGAAGTTGGAAAGTGAGGTGGAAGTGCGTGTTAATTTTGTCCAGAACAATGATATATCTAGTGTTCAAAATAATCATCAAAAGCATGATGTGTGTGACTGACAACAGCATGTTTTTTATTCTTACATTTCCAAGTCCCCTGGCATAAATGCCTAAATTTCTTCTTTTCCTCTATTTCCTCATTTTTTCTGGTGAAATGGAGCATACAGAGAAATAATCTGTGATTCTGATTTGTTTATCTTAAAGGCAAAAGACCTTTTTCAATGCTATGAAGTCCTGTGTAGCACTTGAAGGAGAATTCCAAATCAGTTTTTGGAACTGTGCTTGGTTCTTACAGAGCTTTTTAGTTGGTTTTGGAACTGGGTAGAGTTTGTATTGTAGATACACTTGCTAGTAAAAACTTTCTTCGTCTACCAAAGAAATCACATAACCATGATACGAGAAAACGGATTTTAGCTGTTTAACTGTGCTTGCCTTGATGCACAATATGCATGTTCTCGCACTGAGTCCTGTGTAATGTAGGAACGCTTGATACATTAAACACAAATCACTGCAGTCACTGCCAAACTCTTCGCTAAATTCAATTACTTCCATGTAAGTAAAGCTTAATGCAATGCATAGCTGAACTAGAACAACAGTATACCTGTGTTAGGAACATATAGATAGTTTGCATTGTTCTAGTTGTGTTTACTTAAATATAATTAATAATAAATCCATATACCTGTCATCATTCATGTATGCTTATGTATAGATATTTTTATAAGCATTAGAAGAGTTGAAGTACTTCAGTTATGTTCATTTCAGGAGTCTGAAGTACATAATATACTATTGCAGTGTCTTTTTACCAGTTACCAGTTAAGCGTGATAACTTTATTCATAAAACTAACTGGAAAAATAGGACATTGACTGCGATGTTAAAATTACAAGTGTGTTTTGCATGCAGAGGTTAAATGGACTGATATTTTTCTTACTAATGAGCAACGTTTTCTACATCAAAGCTTCCTGGAAACCCAGTTTGAATTAATTTAAGTGGATTTAATTAACCTCCATGAGGACACTCCTGTGTAGAATTAGTGTTCTAGTTGTTTACTTGGCTAAGTTCTAACAGGACAAAAACTTAAAATATACAAATCCTGTTTAATATTAAATGCAGATGAAGAAATTTACTTGTAAACAGCATTCTAGAGATGAACCTTGAGTTTGCATGTCCGATCTGGGTGTTACCTACGTTTTATGTTAATGAAAGCTGATGAGTAAATAAAAATAATTTCTACCAGAGAGTTTAAGAATGGCAAACGGGTTATTTTGAGAGAACTATTTTTAATATTAATATATCTTAATGCCATAGTATTTCTTGAAAATATGAGGGTTTGGGGAAGAGAGACAGTTAAAGAACTTCAGTATTTATTTTTTGCATGTTTTTATTTCGTGTTCACATTTGATGAGGCCTCCATTGAAAAAATGGAAGCCCCAGAAATGTACACTTTACACATTAAAGTCTTGTGGTACGGGTGACTGTACTTAAAATAGCTAAATAGTTGGTTTATTTCATAGGCAAATGAATTCTTATGCCAGTTTATCGTTTTCTGTCCTCCCACCTAAATTTGTAGGAGTCTAAAGTGGGATAAAGCCTTAGATTGTCATGATATAGGAACAGTCGTAGTACAGTTTAGAAATTTCCTGTCTAATAAATTTCTGACTTCTTAAATTGCACTTTTGATGTTAAGTAAAACTTATGAAGTAATCCTAATCAAAACATGTTTATGACTTCAAAATAAGCTTTTGCAGTATTAAGAATGGAAAAATTTTAATGTTGCTAGCAACTCTGTCAAAGATACAAAGCAGGAACTGAGTTGTTATAACAGAAATTGTGATTTGGCATGTGGTGGCACTTAGAACCACTGTCTTCAGCCACCCATTTCTGTCATGCTTTCTCCCTCATGCTGGCCTACTGGTGGCATTGCTGGACAGTGAACCAGAACTGGAAGCTTCACCTGAGTGACTCTTTAAACTAGTTTGTTTTTCAGACAGGCCAGATCTTGGATTGTTTTTCTGGCTGGACCAGTTATGCTAGCATAACATAGCAGTACCTTAAAGGCAGAAGTTTGAAGTACTGCTGGCAACGGAAATGAAGTCACACAAACTTGTAAGGCTGGTAACAGTCAAAGCAGCCTTGCCTCTGGTAGATTCATTGTGACATGATTCCTAAACTTCTGTGTCGCTGACATATTTTTTTTAATCTTTCTTTTTCTGTATTCTTTCTGAACATATGCATTCTTTATGTATGTGACCGGTGACTGGCAGAGGGGGAGTTTTAGCAGTACAAGTTTGTTTGCTTTCTGAAAAAAACATTGAAAAGACTTCAAAGGAGCATTAGTAGAATGACTAATTCAGTCTTTTTCTCTCATCTGCCCATGCTTGGAATTTTTGCATTGGCATGTCATCTCCAGGTAAATTAATTTTTTGTTCTATCTGTGTACGTTACATTTGTTAGAGGGTCTGTCTTTTGCACTCATGCTGTGCCCATCATCTTTTACTTTCAGCTTGTTTCTTCATGCCATCCTGATTTTTTTTACCTTTTATTTGCATGTTAAATATACCGAGTTGTTGTTTCTCCTTTACAGTAATGCAGTTTTATTTTAGTCCTTGGTAGCAATCCTAGGCCTGAGAAAAGACATAGCCTCCTTGGCTGTTTTTGTGCAGAGAATTGCCTTTGTCAAGGGCATCCAGTAGCCTTCATAAAAGATGGGAGTGTGAGTCACTGGAGTTGGTCCTGTGTTGTAGCAGTACAGAGAAACTGAAGCTTTGTACCTCCTTGGTTGCACTTAGGGTTGTCTTCATCTTTGTGGCTGTTTATATTGTGGAGAATTTTGATTGGAATTGTAGCAGTATTAATGCACTCTGTCTAGTGAATACAACCTCTTCTTGCAGTAGCCTTTTTATGAAAATTTAGCTTCTCAAGAATCTTGTGTTAGTTTTGCTCTGTTTTCTTTTTACTTTCACATGTTTGAATAGATACCCTTCATCTTGATTCTGTTTGGGTTTTTTCTTAGGTGAAATTATAGTAGTCCTTTTGGACTCACTGCTAACTCCTTTTTTAAAAAAAACTCTACAGTTGATTTAGGTTCTAGATGGAGGAATTGTTAATTACCATGGTTTCGTGTTATGCATGATGCATACTTCTGTAGTATGCAACACTTTAAAGTGTTGAAATAAAGAATACTTATGGTACAGCAGTGCTGCTGTGGGTAGGGGGCAGGGGGCAGGAGAGGAAATCGCAACCTTTCAAGTCTGAATTGGAAGAATTCTGAAGAATTGGGATATTTTGAGAGGAACTGAATTGCTATAGCAGAGAGGAACAATGTTCATTTGTATTTATTTAGGATGTCTCTGCATGACTGCAAGCGTATTTAAAATCCTTGCTTATACTGCCCTTTGACAAGAGAAATTTAAGATTACTTGCATCAGTAATGAGTAATGTAGAAAGTCAATAATAGCCCATCACAGCATGGTTTAATCTACGTTAAAATATGTGTATGTGTTGCTTTTGTTCACATGTCAAGTAGACTTTGTGAAAAAGAAAAAAAGCAAACAAAAACCACCCACCCGCTACCAAAAAACATTATAGATTATGATTTGGAGATAAGTGGTAATAGCTGTTGTGTTGTCACCAGATCTTGAAGTGGGCAGTGTATATGTGTCTTATCACACTGAATTTAGGCACTAACTTAAAAATAAGTAACCAGATTTTCAGGTTTACCTACTTTAAATTTAACTGACTGTGTTGCAGAGGACTGTTAGCACTTCTACATGTGAGAGTACAATAATTCATTTGACTGTTTAGAATTGCAGCATGAATTACCCATGCCTTAAAAGGGGCAGGTTTGCCAAGCAAAAGTTTAATATTAATGCTTTCATAACACAGTTTGAATTTATCTGGGAAAAAATATTTCTGTATATTAGGCAAGTATTCCACTGGACAAACTGATACTAAATATATCTAGAAAGCGTGTGTTTAACTTCCTGATGCATGTGTGTGTGCACACATATATATAAAGTTTCCCACTAATTTGTGTGCTACTAATATTTTGTTAAAGTAGCCCACAAAAAATGCTTCTGCTGTACTGCTCTACCATAGTTCATGTATGAACTATAGTTCTGTAGCCTGGTGTTGCAGATTCAAGTTTTTGCATGCTGGGATTTTCTCTAAAACAGCTAATTTTTCTCCCTTTTTTAATGCAATGGTTTGTGACTTTTGTTTCTCATCTTTCCTGTCTGTCTGACTCTTGTGTTTGTGCTTTCCACTTCACAGGCATGCAGTATGGTGGATATGTTAATAATCAAGCTAGCTCTGCACCAGCTCCCTTGTCATCAAGTTCAGATGATGAGGAAGAGGATGAGGAGGATGAGGAAGCAGGTTGGCTTTAGCTTTACACCAGTATCTTGTTCTCTTCCCACTCAAGTTTTGTTCCATATTTCCATCCGATAAAACTTTTCCTTTAAGACACAAAGTCACTCTTGACTCATCATGCATCAAATTAACAAGAAATTTCCCAGCTGTTGTTAGTACACTAAAGGAGTTTAGTGGTGGTCAGCAAACAGTTGTATTTTTTTTCCTCATATGAATACAAGTATTTTATGTATCTAACAAAGTAGTATTCACAGCTTGCAAAACTCCCATGTTTTTAATAATTTGCTTTCCAGTAGGTTTTAAACTCTTAATTGAAGCTCTAGAACTTAGACTAGTAATTGCATGGTGTTAAGCAACTGGATGCCATTTATATCACTACATTAAACAGTGTTTTACCTTGTTTTTATTTATATATAGAAAACTCTCACAACTAGGGTAGTAAAGTAAATATTGAACGGTAATAAGCGATTTTTAAGACAGCTAATCTGTGGTCTTTTTTTTTTCTCCTTCTAAGGTGTTTCTCTGGTTAGGCACGTAGGTTCAGTTCTAACCTGTTTACTTTGTAGGGAACTTTAAAAGTTGTTTTACTTTACAGTTTGTCCTGTTATGTTCTTGGTTGCAAAGGTTCTGCCTGTATTTTCTCAGAATGAGCTGATTTGGTTTGATGTTTTTTGGATGGTAACTTTTTCTTATAACTTGTAGATTGTAAGAACTTTTATGTGTATGTGGTAACTAAAAAAAAAAAACTTTTGAGATGAAACATTAGTCTTTTCTTTATAGATTGAAGTAATAGTATATACTTTGTGCTGATGTAGTAGTCCTGTTTCTGTGTGCTGGGTTTGACCCAGCTATTTGGGATAGCTTATTTTTTAGATGTTTCCTTTAAGCTTATAATTCATGTCGTAACAAGGTAGAAAAAAATTTGCACCATATAATGGAGCAAAGCAACTGTGATATCCAGGTCTTAATTAAGAACAGGGTGATGGGTTTATGTTATCAGTTTGAATAGTACCGGTTCAACCATTATGTTGAAATATTTTTAGAGCATAAGAAGAAAATAGCTGCTGTTGTCCTTTTTCCAAGGAGGAAGGTGTCTCCAGCCAATGACACTTATCAGTGTCACTTTGCCAGAGAAGAACAGTATTTGGAGTGTGCAATAGTATAAGTAATGTTATTACTTCAACCCTTGGAGAAGCACAAAATACTAAGATACTTTGCATATCCTCTGTAATTATTCCTCTTTCAGATTATTGGTTCAGTTTCTTTACTTCTTACCCTTTGTGCTGTAACACATTCCATCTCTCAAAAGGCTTGGGCTAAGTCTAAGGATGCTTCCAAATTTTAAATAGCAGGGTGTGTTTTGTTTTTTGGGTTTTTTTTAATGCTATGAGTCTAATTAGACCTAACCAGCTAGAAAACAATTCCATTTAGGGATGTAAAGGTTGCTTTAGCTGTTGTGATGCAAGCTGCAGCTAGAGTTCTGCTTTTTAAAGAGTAGGCTTAAACAGCCAGGTGAGCATTTTGGTTTGTAGGGCTATCTGCATTATTTTCTGCAGATAATTCTTTGCCCAATCCCATGCAAGTTTTCTGTCAAAGGATATGTCAGATCTATTTTTTATCAGCTATAACCTTTCCTTATTTAGTGTGCTAAACATACTAAAGTTCTCATACTCTTTACCATCCTTCTCTCTAATTCTATACTTTGGTAAAGCCTGTAGCCTTTGCGTTATCATTGTATTTATCTTAGGCAAAAGCATGAAATGGCACCCAGGATCAATGCATAGGTTACCTGATTAATGAGCACAATGTTTTATGCCCTGTCACTACGGGTTAATGTAAACCTCAGACAGGTCCTGTAGACAGGTTTCTAGACAGGTCTGTGCCAGTGGTTTTATGAAAAATAGTTGTTGGTCATCTGGTGGTTTATGTTTGTAGATCCTCATTTTTTGTCACTCTTACCAGTTAGATATTTAATGATGTTGCAAAGGAGTTTTTTTATTGGAAAAAATTACCTAACTTTAAAAGCACACTGTATTACTTCTGTCTAGCTTTCTAATTATTTTTATAAAACATTTCTTTGTCTTCCTTCTCCATACTAGTGCTTTTTATGCTAAAGTAAACTGTCAGGTGTTGTAGTTCAATTTAAGCATAGGAAAGGGGTTGTTTAATTGTGTGGAAGTTCTTGTGAGTTTTATTGATGGAGAAAATGTAAGTTTTCCATGACAAGTGTGACCAGCTTAGAGCTTGAAGCTATTTTTGGTCTGCCAGGAAACCGTGCAACTCACTGGTTTTGAGTCAGCTATTTGGTTCTCAGTGGAGAATAGAACAGGACACATCTTAGTTCTTGTAGGCATTGGGCCTATGACAGTTCTCAAAAATGTGTTACAAAATTTGAAAGTTCTTTAGAGGCAATGACCATAAGTAGGTCTTCGTTAAGTGTATGGGATACTTAGGATTCACTTATTTTTACTTAGGCAGACCTTGTTTGTGTTTCAAAATATCTGAGATATAAATTCTGACTAGAACTTTTTTAAGTCAGAAATGAGGCAAAGATTTTTTGAGTGGTAGTGGTAGAAGTATGACTAAGTTGCATTATTTTTACTTAATGGCATACTCTTAAAAGATACTCCATTTATTTGTCTGTTTCCTCTTACCTTTTCAGCAGAGCTTGAAGTACGTACTACTTTGCAACTCACTGTATCATTAACATTTTCCTAGTGAAAAGAGCAAACTCATTTTATATGTAATTAAATCTTAGGTGGATATACATTTTTCAATGCAATCTACTATGAGAAATTCAGCAGAGTGTTGTGATACAGTGATGCAGTTAAATCAGAAAGCCTGGACTAGTGTCTTGTATGTTCACAACTGTGCTTATATCCTCTTGGTATGTTTTTTGAAATGCAGAACTAACTTGTGGTCAGGCAAGGAGAACTTCTTGAAAGATCTTAGATCTTGATCTTATTGATCTAATGAAAGTATGTTTTGGCTTTTCTGTAGTAGGACTTACCAAGCCTTTAAAAGCTGTGTTACTGCTCAGGGAACAAAGCAATAAATCCTGTTTACCTCAGTGCCTAGAATAGAAAGGTAAAATTTGCTAGGAAATCTTCTTGTTATGGCCTCATGAACTTCAGGAAAAACCAAGGGATGTTCACAGTGGGAAACAATCAGAGAACTCAAATTGTAGTAGTTTCACAGTGTCACTATATTATTTTAAATGTCTTTTTAGTGTTATGTTTTCTAGGAATAATTTTTTCTAAATTGAATGCTTTAAAGGCAGAATGCACAGAAATAATGCATGCAGTCATGATGTTGCCACAGTTTAATGTGTTCCCAGTTTCAGTGGTATGTACCCATATGCAGGACTCTCTTTTACTTGAAAATCTCAGCTGAAGTGGGTTGAAGTCTCAGATGGTCTCCTATTCAAGTCATCCTTTGAAATACCTTCAGCTTCTGTTGGATATGTGGTTATGGATGATGTTTGAGTAGAAAAGTATCATTGAATATGTCTTGTGTCTGTTCTGCCACAGAAGTTGTGTATATGTAATTGTCTCTTGATTTCTTAAATTTTCTGTTGTGCTTCATGGCTTGGGATGCTTTAAGAAGATACGTTTAACCTCCTTGCCCTTTTTTCTTTGGAAAAATGTGGGAAATGAAACGAAGAAAAGTTTTTAATATATCGTTGTTTGCAGTGTTTTTCAGTCAGATAGTCAAGATACATGCATAGGGTGAACAAAAAATTTAAGCACTAGGAGTCTTTCCAGTACTAACAAGTATATGTGTGCGAGTGTGCTTTTGTACTTATTTCCGATTACCTTCTGTTTGTTACTTTTTACATAGCTACTGGTGGTACAGCCAAAAGTAGCCACTTACTCTGATTGAAGCTGAATGTTTTTGACAACATTCAGTGGAAAATAGAAGCTTTCCATGGGAAACAGTGTGAGCTCTGAATTACAATAGTAGAAAGGAGGAAAGAATTAAATACTTTTCAGTTTTGCTTGAAGTTGGGCATTGATGCATAATCACTCTGAAGACTCTGGGAATCTTCTTGTTTGCACTTGTGAAGGAAGTTAGCATAGGGACTTCTAAAAATGTTGTGTCAGTTGATGTAAGAACACCTAGCTTAACAGAAAAAAATATTTTTATTTCAAACAATAACATTGTGGTTTTGTCCTTTTCCAATTGATTTCTCTTACTGTTTGTTGGGCATGTGCTTTGTTTGTTTTAACATCATGTTGACCAGTTATTTCTTTCTTTTCCTCTTTGCAGTGGTAATAGCTTTCAGTCTTAGTGCCCAAGTCATCTCTTTTCTAGGATCTTTATTGACAATTTCTTACTGAATTTTTTTTGGGGGGAAAATAAATCTGTGTACTTATAAAAAAAATTGCCATTTCTAAAGCAACTAACTTTGAAATAATTTTCTTCCTCCAGCAATTGATAGTTCCTCTGCTACAAGCAGTGCCTCCCCTGTTCTGAACAATTATGATGCCCTGGAAGGAGGTGGCTATCCAGGTAAGCAGTTTATTGTTTTAAATAGTTTATTTAAAGACTTAAATGTTTGCTTTCTTTCTATTTCTGATGTTATTTATTCTTAATTAACATGTAGGTGAAAGAAAATGCCTATAACAAGGGTGGAGGAAATAATTAGAGAATGTACCTTGCTTTTATAATCACTTTTCAGTTTTAACACTAAAGTGGGAGTAGTTACTTAATAAAACTTAGCTTGCATTAATGGTCATACTTTCTGTTGTAATATTGAGCGTAGTGCTGAAAATATACTCTCTGTGAAAGCAGACATCTTTATCTAGGCTATACAGTATGCCTGATTCTCTTGGCATTAGTAGCTGGTCATAGTTCATGTACCAGTGAAGTTTTGAGACACCAACAATATCTGTTTACAGAGATGATTGGATCAGGTTATTTTCTTCTGGTTTTCTTCCTTGAAAATTCATTGAAAAAAGCTGCTATTTTGCCTCTATAAATATGGGGAGTAGCAGGTTTGTTCTAAATGAGCCTACTAGCAGACTGCCTCAGTCTTGAAATCTGTAGACCTCTCATAATGATAGCAAGTGGAAAAGATGCTGTTCTATGTAGGTATGCTTAATTTGTTAATTGACAGTGATTTCTCTTCACACAAGAACACAAGTTGATATCCCTGTCCATGTGGGGGCCTAGCTCATCCATTAAGAGTAGTGGAGGTATGGCTGCAAGCTTAAGAATGCCAGTTGCTCAGCTAATAACTAAACATTTTAGTTTTAGATTAAGCCTTCCAGAGAACCAACTTGTCCTTTTTGTTTTCCTTAGAGTAACATGATCAGCTATATATTTCTTCAATCTCTTGTGGTTTTTTTCTCTCCTTTTATATCCTCTCCTAGCCTGCTCATGCTGAACGTAGTTTCTTGATGGCTTTTTTCTTGAATGGTTGACTTCTTTACCTGCCACTTTTCCTCATGGATATTATCAAGCTTACATTCTTCTGAAACATGTGTAAAGTGGTTCTGAGAGGTTTTTATTTTTTTAATTGAGTGGAAATATTTTAAGGTGCTTTTTTTGTTGTTTTGAAAAATACCTGTTTGTCAGTAGTACAAATCTGTGGGTGTCTGCCCATGTATACCCCCTTTATCTGCACAGTTGCAGTACTCTTTCTTGCTAATCTGTTTGGTCAGTGGAGATAAACAACTTGATGAATAATACAAAACTTTTAAATGGTAAAAGTGTTGTTTTTTAAGCATTTAGGAGTTTGCATCTAAATTAAGAAAGAAATACTAAGTATTTTCAATGATTGTTTGATTTCTTTTGTCCTTCTAGAGACACGTTCTGTGACCAGCAGCCCAGTCCCTACTCCATCAGTCCCCCAGACATCAAAAACTAAGTCCTTTGGTTATGGATATCCAACACTGCAGCCTGGCTACCAAAATGCAGCACCAACTGCTCCTATGCAGCCCAGTAATCCAGGACACCATCCTGGGTTTCAGAACTATCCACAGGTTTGTATTTGATTTATACGTTACTTCGCAAAGAAACTTCATGGGAAAGGTCTCTTCTGTATGATACTTTTTTTTTTAATATTTCAATTTTATAGCTTTATAATTTCTGCCCCAGTAAACGTTAAATATAGTATTGATGTCATGGCTCTTGATGTTAACTTATTATTTGAAGGCTTTTGAATTAAAATTTTTAGTGTATTTCCAAATAGTTATGCCTAGCAAGTTTACTTCACCAGTTGTTAGCAACAACCACAGCTTTAAAGCTTGATGTTTTAAATAACTGTACTGTGATCAGAAATCATAAAGCAGCACAATGAAGTACTGAGGCTCATAAATATATAGTGCTCATATCAGAGCGTTACTATTGCCTATGGTCTCTAACGTTAAATCACCTGATGAGCAAGGCATAGCATCTAGTCAGGGTGGAATAGCTCCATGCAGCCTGTGCGCTGTGTGTGGTGGAGCCTGGATCTACCTTTTCTAGAAGAGAGCACCAGACACCCAAGAAGTTGTGTACAACCACCAGCCTCACATTTGTGTGTGTGTGTGTGTGTGTGTGTGTGTGTGTGTGTGTGTGTTAGTCACCCAAAAGCAGTGAAATCTGAAGAGAAGGTAGGTGCTGAGGCAAAATACTTTGTGCTGCCTCAATGTTGTCGATGTGTGAAGGGGTGTAGAAAGCAAAACCTACTGACTTATAAACCCCAGTCTGAAATAAGGCTCAGCTGACAAATATATTCAAGCTGCTGTTGTAGGTGATCAGAAGTCCTTACTGCTGTGACTCTAGTACTGTAAGTTTGGATATAATACCCAGGAATGCTTTCATTGTTACGGAGGTAAAATAAAATGGGACCTGGAGGAGATTCTTCCTAGTTGCTTTTTTTTTTTTTATTTACGTTGAAAGACTTAGCTTCATTTTCAGTATAATGCAAGATGTAGTTTGACTCTTTTCAGTAGAGGCAAAACCCAGCGATGCCAGGTTGTAGCAGCAAGTGAAATTCCACTTAGGCATACACAGAAAATTCTTCAGAATGTGTGTGAGGAAGCACTAGAAGAGGTTGTGCTGTGAAATCTTCAGTTCTTATGTATTTTCAAAACTCAAACAGATCAGCCTGAGCAACCTGATCTAACTTTGAAGCTAGCCTTTCTTGAACAGGGGGTTGGACTGCCAGACCTCAGAGGTGCCTTCCAAACTAAACTTTTCCCCTCTTTCCTGCTGTTTAGTTTGTCTGTAACATCTTTGAAGTAGGGAGTAGAAATTGTCAGCCTTTCTAGAAGTTCGTTTTCTTCTCCTGGAAAGTTTGAAGGAATGTTACTTGTAGTGTTGATTTGTGTTGTGAATTTGTAGTTTTTTCTGATGATATATACTTGGGAGGTATGTCACATTTGTCTTGACACTTTAAAATTTCTACACTACAACTTTTTTCCTTGTTTGAGTTTGTTACTAGCTATTGCTATATCATTTTAATACATCTGGAAAAATTAGGATTACAAAAGATTTCAGATTGTTATTGAGACATGACTGTGTTAACTCATTTGCAATGCTCTTCCTTTTTTTTTTTTAGCAATATCCAGGTGTGAACCAGCTGTCCTCTTCCTTCGGAGGGTTAAGTCTACAGCATTCTCAGCAGCCAGAAAGCTTGAGACCAGTAAACCTTACACAAGATAGAAATATTTTGCCTGTATCTTCAGTTCCAGCCCCTGTGCCTAACTTGAATTCTGATCTTAGGAAGTTAAACTGCAGTCCAGAGTAAGTGTCCTGCATCTACAACAGCATCTTAGATTTTTCATAACTAATAATTATTTAAAGAGTCACAAAAAGTGCACTGATTCCTGACTTTAAATCTTTGTGATGAGCTATTGTTATCCCTTTCACTTGAGAATAGGTTTATCCTTTGCATCTTTACACAAATATTGAAACAGTTCTGCTGTCAGAATACGTTATATGCAGTGTGAGCATAGCTCACTTCTTAAAACATTTAAGAAACCTATTTAATCTCTGCCTTGTTTTATCTGTCTAAAAATTAATCTATTACTGCATAACATTGTGTTCACTATGTTTCAGAGAACATTTTTGTAATAATGTGTAGGATTTTTTTCCCAGAGAATTATGGTGAACATGCTGAAATACAATGCATAAATCAAGTATATTTTGCTGCGTTAATGCTGCAACCGTGATATGTTATGTCATCTCTAACATTAAGTAGTGTTTTCCTCTGTCCCAGGTCAAGTGCAGATGGAAATTGCTCTTCCATGGAGATCTTAATTCTAATTCCAAAAGAAATTTTGTCATTGTCACAAATTACCTTTGTTTACTGCCGTGGTGGTAATGCATGGTTCCACTAGAAAACTAAAAATCAGAAGACATGGGGAGGGGGCATGTCTTGATGTCGTTCTTGGGACTTGTCATTTGTGGGATTCTTCGGACAGCATGAGGGTTTGCAGCAGGGTGGCGGGGTTTAGTGGCTTTTATTTACCTGTAAGTCTGTCCTCAACTTTACATGTACAGAAGAGATTTTGGTTGAATAATTGAGATCCTTTTCTTCTGTTTTCTTAGGTAAGTACTACTTTCTGGAAACTAGTAAATGCTGTATTCCTTCTTTCTTTTCTTCCATTACCAGAAAACTTTTCTAATTAATAAAAAGTACAGCACTGAGTGTTGGACATAAAGGAGGTTCTCTTATTGCAAGTATTGGTATGCTTGCATTGCTGAACTACTGAACTGAAGAGCAGGGGAGTATTATTTTAGGTTGCTTGTTTCCTTAGGAGGTTTTTGGTTTTTTGTGGTTTTTTTTTTAAGATGTTTGCTTTATTTTTGTTTATTTGCTTTGGAAAACAGTATTTCTTAAACTTAAAGTCTCTAAAATCAGGTGTTAGCACAGTGTTTTTTACATGGAAAATGAAATTTTGAATGATGTTATGTTTTTGTTTTCTTTCAGCTCATTTCGATGTACGCTGACAAATATTCCACAGACACAGGCTTTGTTAAGCAAAGCTAAGCTTCCTCTGGGTTTGTTGCTGCATCCCTTCAGGGACCTAACGGTAAACAAGCTGACTTTCATATATTTAGTATATGCATTTGTTCTATGTTTTGTTCAAATAAAATGAGCTGAAGTCCTACATTTAAGTAGCAAAAAAATTATTTCATACTTGAAAGTGCTACTTTGTTGAAATTAATAAAGGAAAAGCTTTGGACAAGTCCCTTCTACTGGTTGGGTTTTTTCCTTATTGTTGGTAACCTTGCTTAACTGTAGTGCTCTGAAACTCTACTACTCCTGTGTGTTGGGGTCCCAACTGTCAGAATCCTCTTGAAAATTTGAACACAGTTGCTCATGTTGAGTATGTTAATTGTCATGGGAAATGCTGTCAGTAGAAGTGTGAGGCACAGTGTGAGGCTGGAGCTTTGTTCATAACTAACACTAAGCAAATCCTTTCTGATTTCTTTGATTTTATGTAAAAAGGTGAATAACTGTCTGGTACGATGATTTTCCGGCTCTTTGTGTAAGATTTGCTATTGTATTTAGTCACCCAAACTTGTCCTGTCTTTCATAGTTTCCCTTACCATAGTAGCTCTGTTAGTGTAACTGTGTTATTTAAAGTAATTTTAATAAAATTTTTATTGTGTCTTTGAGTTGAGATTGGATTAAGACAATAATAATGCATTCTTCTGATTTTAGAAGGGAGGATGTTTGTATTAGGTATCCTTATTACTCTGAAAATGAGCTAAAAAGATAAAATGAAAGGTGATAAAATATCTAGTCACACAAAGCTTATATACGCAGTAGTTCAGAGAAATGTTTTCCATAAAACGTATGGTGTACCTTTGTTACAGCTTTCCATTGTTTCTTTTCAGCAATTACCAGTAATAACATCAAGCACAATAGTGAGGTGCAGATCTTGCAGGACATATATCAACCCTTTTGTTTCTTTCATTGATCAAAGGAGGTGGAAATGCAATCTGTGCTATAGAGTTAATGATGGTAGGTTTTTGTAGCAGAAGATGCCTGCGTTTATAGAATCTCTTTCATGTATTTGCAGCATATCAGTCCACAGGATACCTGAGTAAAAGGTAGATTAAAATTACAGTGTTCTTAAGATGTTGTTTTTTTTTAAGTCTGTGGATCTTAAGTCGAATGTCTGTGCATTTTCTGAAGCAAAAAGTTGTTACACAATTTTCTGGGAGACTAAGAAAACATAATCATCCTGAGTAGGTGTATAATGAAATCAACTTACTCCACAGGCTAATGTTGTATGCAGATGTAAACATGGTGACAGCTAATACTGTCTGAAATCCAGGTCAGAGGTCATGTGAAACAATATAGAATGAAGCTTGTCAAATGCAGCAGTATTTGCCTGGGTGCTTTTTTGAAGTTGAGGAAATATTGCTGTTTAAAAAAAAAAATTACTTAATTTTTCTAGGGGTAGTTGAATGTTCCTTTGCTTAATATGCTTAATATTAATAAGCTTCCTATATGCTTAATATGATATATTTCTGTTGTTAGTGGTAATTGGGATACATCTGCATTAGTTTGCTTGTAGCTTTCATTTGTTGACAAATATATAGACTTTTTTATGGAAATTTTTTTTTATAGTTCCTGAAGAATTTATGTATAATCCTCTGACTCGATCTTATGGAGAACCTCACAAACGGCCTGAAGTCCAGAATTCTACAGTGGAATTCATTGCTTCCTCCGACTATATGGTATAAATTTTCATGGGTACTTGAACTGCATGTGCATGTAAATATGTTTGAATATTACTCTAATGGGGTGTGTTCATTTCCTGTGAAGATCCTCTCAACACAAAAGAATAGATAAAAACTCATATTTATTTTGAATTTTGACAAATATAGGTATTAAGAGGCTTGTTCAATAAGGGCAGTTGCAAAGTGTATAATCAAGTGTAGTTTAATATAGCATAGTCTGATGCAATGTGGCTTCTGGGTTTCTCTTATTTTTGGTTTTCTGTGTTTTTCTTATTTTGAAAAGGTTTTTTACTGGTGAAAGACCAGTAATGGAATGACGAGAGAATTAAGTTGGGTTCAAATTTTTAATTAGTAATTGTAACGGAAACTATTTGAGACAGGCTACAATATCTTGGAGAGTAGTATACTCTTGTCTCCATGAAGGATAAACAAGGCCTGGGAAAAGACCCTGTTCATAATGGCAGTATTAATAACAGCAAAAATAAATTGATTTCTTGTCTTTGAATTGAAACACCCTGGCCAAGAAATTCAGCAGTGAATAAGTGCAGCTTGTTATATGGTTGGGAAAAGGATATAGGTAGAATTCTTAAACCCCATTTTACGTATCGCCTTGTCTACATCCTGAAAGAAAAATAGTGCTTTGAAGAGTGAGTTCCAAATTTGGCATCCAAGAGTCATGTTTCAGTTGACAACTGGAAGGAGAGCCTGAAATAATGAATTTCTGTTCTGAAGCATAACGTCGTATGCTTCTTCCAGGTGGAAATTATTAGCCACTGGGAATTGTGCTTAAGTGTATCCAAGTGACTATATAAAAATCAGTTCTATTGCCTAATGTATACCTTCTCCCACTTCCCTTTCAAATGAGTAATAATTTTTAACATTTCTTTAAATATGTTTTTTGAACTTTTTTTTTTTTTTACTTTGTAGCTTCGTCCTCCTCAGCCTGCGGTATATTTATTTGTTTTAGATGTGTCTCATAATGCAGTGGAGGCTGGATATTTGACAATAGTCTGCCAGTCATTGCTGGAAAACCTAGAGAAGTAAGAATATAAATAATCTTTTCAAATTTGCTAATACGTTATGAGCAATGCTAACCTACCATTTTATAGAAAACTTGCAGATTGTGTTTAAGCATTCTGTCCCCAAAGGACAGTTCTCTTCTATGAGAAACACAACTTACACGTCTAAGAAACAAACAAAAAACCCAACCAAGAAAAACCAAACCACCAGCCCCCTCAGAAAACCAGCTCTTAACGCAACTTGCATGAGCGCTTAGCTTCTGCGTGTGATTAAACATGGATCTCCAAATAATTTACTTACTTATCTAAGAAGAGCATTTAACTGTAACTTCTGACAGTGTGTTGATTGTACAAGCGTCTTTAAAATGTGCTCTTCCCTCTACCAAGCAAATGAATGTAACTAAATTGCAGTGATTACATTGGCTGGTTCTTGTGCTGAAATGGCTGAGGTGCTGCACAGTGCTGGAGTAACGACTTCTGTGAGACTACCGACGTGAAGTGTGTTGTCAGTTTGTTTTTTTTCACATCAGTTACACATCTACCTGTGCTGCTTTCTGTCCTTGTTTTTTTTTTTTGCAGTAGAATGTGGGATTGGTGGTGGTGCTTTTTGAGGGAGGGTTGATAAACTGCATTATATTCATGTCTTTTAATTTGTATCCTGTAGAGGCCTCACTCTGAAACTTGCTTTCTCCATGTTTTCCGTAGGAGAACTTTCAGAAGTATTTTAGGGAAATAAAATACTATGCAAAGTCTATAGGAAAATCGGTACATCCAGTTAGTTTGTATGTACACATGGCAAAACCAGTATTTACCTGATTGTTAACTGTCATGGTTTTCAACACTTGCTGATGTTTTATATTTTGAGAAATTCCATTTAGTTTTTCTTCTATTTTAAATGCAGTACATAGGAATATGGTCTACAGGAGAAATAAGTGTGGTGCATTGGAGAGATGTTGGATTTTGGTTTAGAGTTAAGTGCTTGGTAACTACATGTTACCTCACTATAAGTGGGGTTTTTGAATGTTGAGGAGATCAGAGTGCACTATCTTGAAGGCTGCCTTCTTTCAAGGGTCAGTGTAATGTTTAAGCGAACCTACTACATTCTCTCTTGGAACAAAACACCAGTATGTTAGTGATGCTTATCTCTGACAGTCTTGTAAACTGTATCATGATCCAAACTTCTCAGGAAATGCTGAAGAAATATTTCTTGTTATTCATATTTCAGATCTCCTTTCTTCTGTTCTCCCTTCACCCCTCTGTACCCAAGCTGAGTTTCTGCTAGCATCAGCAGGAGCTGTATGTATGTATGTGTCATGTCTCAAGCGATGGATTTCGGGCTAAATAGTTTATTTTTTAATGCTTCAGGCTGCCTGGAGACTCAAGAACAAGAATAGGGTTCATAACATTTGACAGCACTGTTCAATTTTACAACTTACAAGAAGGTTTATCTCAGCCTCAGATGCTCATTGTCTCAGATATTGATGGTAAGTAAAAAGAAAATGGAAACTAAACTTTTTAGAAGCTTCTTTTTTGCAGAAGGAAGATTAGAATCTCTAAGATACTCTGGTATTAGGTTGGTATTTCTGAGGGTATAGGGAGTATATTTTTAAAAAAAATCTTAATCACCACCACCTAATGTGTAATAAGTGTAAAAAGTGAAATTTAAATATTAATTCTGCTTTCAAGAAAACAAATGTCATATAGACTGTAGTATTCTCTCAAACATAGGTATCAGGAAAGTAGACTGTATTTCATGTTATGTATAGTAGTGGGCAGTAAAATATTTTATTTTGATGTTAGTTGTTTTTCTTAATGAAATTCTTTGTTTCTGTTCTGACTGCAGATATCTTCCTTCCTACCCCGGATAGTTTACTTGTTAATCTCCATGAAAGCAAAGAGGTATGATTGCTAAAACGACATCATCTTAGAGTTTAGTATTCAAAATAGAAGTTCCTTTTAAATTTTACGTTCAAATTGGTCTTCATCATGTGTAATTCCAATGCTACTTTTTAATTGTAGAAGTATTACGTGTTGTTTGCTTGCATCATGTTTTTTTTTATTATTACTTTTTTTCCTTAGTGTGTTGAAACTAAGCAGAAATATTTGGTTCTGATATTCTACTTCTTCAGTTATGGCAATACAGCTTTCTAGAAATAGCAGAAAATCTCAAGCTTGCAGAATCTTACAAAACACTTTTCCATCTGTTCTGCAGCTGATAAAAGACTTATTGAATGCATTGCCAAATATGTTCACCAATACAAGAGAAACGCACAGCGCATTGGGCCCTGCTCTTCAGGCTGCATTTAAACTGATGTCTCCAACGGGTGGTCGGATATCTGTGTTTCAGACTCAGTTACCATCTTTGGGAGCAGGGCTTTTGCATTCCCGAGAAGATCCTAATCAAAGGTCAAGCACAAAGGTACCAACACTTCTTTGATGCTCATCTGATGGGACTAGGGCTGAGCACAATCAGCTGTGTATTGGCTGTGTCTTTCTGACTTGCGTAGTTCTGCAGATCAACTCTTGAGTTTTGTTTATTAAATTTTAGTTATTCAGTGTCTGTGATTAGTATCATCATTTTGTATGTGGATATGTGGTATTACTTCTCTCAAAGTGCATGCACTCTCTTCTGGGCCTTTGGTTCATAGCTTTTTCTTGACTAGCAAAAGAATCTGTGAATATCTTTGATTCAACCTCAGCCTGGGTTCTGAACCAAAGCACAGAAACATTAAAGTGTAAAAACATGGTCATCTTTATGGTCTTGTAGTTTACAGCATCTGGTGTTACATAGTTACAAGAATGTTTTTGTATGAGAATGTTAATTTCCTTGAAAATAGGATCATAACTGCTTTTAAATGCAAGCTAAAAGAGTATGAAGTACAAGAAAGAGTTTCTACAGGTGGAAATGCCTATAAATTGTTAGTTAAAGAAACTTCCATATGATACTCTGCTACTGAGTGTTATATTGGTTTTGTTCTGTAAAGGCTTAAGAAACCATAGTCATTGTCTTAACTCTTCCCTGTATAATTTATTCACCAAAGGTGGTCCAACATCTTGGTCCAGCAACAGATTTTTATAAGAAGTTGGCACTGGACTGCTCAGGCCAGCAGACTGCTGTGGATTTATTTCTCCTAAGTTCACAATATTCTGATCTTGCTTCTCTTGGTAAGGAGTACCTAATGTATGCGTTCACTCTTTCCACACTGCTGCTGTCTTTGGAAGCATGGGCTACTTCAGGAACTCTTAAATAGCGTAAATCTCTTTGCACTTCTGTAAGTGAAGCAGAGGAATTGACTTTGAAGTTGATGTCAGTAAAGAACGGTAGTGTTGGATCGATGGTATCAGACAACTTGTTCTGAGATTTCAGTTTTAAACAAGATTTGTCTGCCCACTTGCTACGTTTTGCCTCTATGCCATTTCTGCATGCATTCCTGTCTTAGCTGCCAAAGGTAGCATGCTTTTTTAAAATAAGTGTATGATTAGATAATTGTGGATTGGGGTGACTCATCACTGTCTTCAGTGGCCTGAGTCTGTGTCAGTTCTCATTGTCTTGGAAATGTGGGTCATAAAAGGAAGAAGATGGACAATGATATGAGTTGCAGAAGGTTACACACAATTTTTGTTTCCTGACTTCATGCTACTGTTTTACTACTTAACCATCTCTTTTCCTCTTTGACAGCTTGCATGTCCAAGTATTCTGCTGGATGCATCTATTACTATCCATCTTTCCATTGTAGCCATAATCCTGCTCAGGCTGAAAAGTTGCAAAAAGACCTTAAAAGATACCTTACAAGAAAGATTGGATTTGAAGCAGTTATGCGTATAAGGTGTACAAAAGGTGTGTTTTAAAACCTGATGCATATGGAAAAGTTGATTTAAGAATTCTAACTGTTGTTTTGAGTGTGCTTAGCTTTTAGCGAAATTAGGTTTTGTGTTGCTTCTTTCACCGAAGAATAAAATAGTTACCTTTTCATGCAAGTTATGTTAGCTTTTGCCTGGGTTATCTGGATCACCTGTTTTTTACTTAAGATGACACCATCTCACTTCAGGTAAATTGATAGGCAGTGTAAGGGCATCTTTCAGCTTGGAGTGTTCAGAACTGAACATGAACCCCACAGGATCATGAAATGTCTAGTGACTCACATAACTGATTCTGTGTGGTAGTTGGAGTAAGTATTTTGACTGTTTTCTTAAACATAGCTTGAGGGCTGTGGGTTTTAATTATTCACAGGAGGTTTTTCATGCCGATTTAACTTTTACTCTCAATTATTCTTAATTCATCTGTTTCTAGGTCTTTCAATACACACTTTTCATGGGAACTTTTTTGTGCGTTCTACTGATTTGCTGTCTCTTGCCAATGTCAATCCTGATGCTGGATTTGCAGTACAGATGTCCATTGAGGAAAGTCTAACTGACACATCTTTAGTTTGTTTTCAAACTGCTCTTTTGTATACTTCCAGCAAAGGTAAATGAATTCAAATTACTCAGCCACTGGTTTTTTTTTTGTTTCTTTTTCTAACATGTTTGTGTAGTTAGTTCCATGGTGCTTTGTTTTTCTGTATATCCTAAGAGAATCATGTCAAAACTAGTGAGCCTACTTGGCAGTTAATCACGTAATGTAAATATTTATAAGCTCTGTTTTGATGGAGAAATGTAGTTTATCTCCATCTTGCATAGAGTTGATTCAGGAAAATCCCTTTACTTACAAGACTTGCTGTTGTTAGCAGTGACACATTTGGCATGTGCTTTGTCTAAAATGAGACCTGTAAAGAAATGGAGCGAGTTGCTAGTGCATTGGGTGGACAGAAAGGATAGCAGACATTTACTATTGTAGCAGAACCACAAAATTTTTGGGTGGAAATCAATGTACTTCATTTCTGGGATCAAGACACTTATTGTGGACTTTTAAAGTTTGGTTTGTGTTACGAACTCATGCTGATTGAAAAGTTGGATGCTTCAGGGTGTTACAGAATTTGAAGAGGTTGAGAGACCAGAACAGGATGTAGTTTTACAGCAGTTTCCTTAGTGTTGGCTTTACCAAACAAGTGCACCTTAGATGGAGAAGGGAGATGCTGTAGTGGCTGAATCTGTATACCTCTACTGAGACATCTTGTGCAGTGGTTTCTGCTTGTTTTTATTAGGTGAACGTCGAATTCGAGTGCACACACTTTGCTTGCCAGTAGTAAATTCACTGGCTGATGTATATGCAGGAGCAGATGTACAAGCAGTTGTATGCCTCTTGGCAAACATGGGTGAGTACAGACCAGGAGGATTTCGTGTATCTTTTTGTGTGTTCTTAATTTTGCCAGCCGTGTAAATGAAGTAGTGAATGAAGCCTTGGGTATTGTAGAAAAAGTCTAGTGTGGAGAACACTGAAACCTGAGAATACAAGTGATGTTAAGATCAAAGTTATACCAGAACTCTAGTTAGTGAAGTTTTTTTTTTAGTTGAAATACTTTGTTGACTTCAGTCTTTTAAAAGGATCCTTCTTACTTTGTTCTCTATGGTTTATTAAAGGGCAGAGAATCACTTTGTATTGAACACTTGGATTAAAACTCTCTTTTTGGTATCATCATGGTTGTCATCTCAGACTTTAGCACTCTAGGATTGCTTGAGAAACAGTGTTTCAGTTTAGTGAGTTGCTGGAGGCTGAAAAGGAGCTTCTGACAACAGTTTATCTGAGAGATTAGTTTTCAGTGCTGCTGTCCTGTTGCTCTGTTGAGAAATCAAGCCAGTACTGAGTTGAGTAGCTGTTTCATAGACTCATCTCTGATGTTCAGTGTGTGGCTGCACAGAGCCACACATTGAACATGTGTGGCTCTGTGCAGCAGTTCAGTATATGCTGTGTTGCATATTAATATGTCAAATTCTAAGAAATCAATTGTAGTTCTAGGTCTCATTTTAAGTGTGTGCATTTAAATGGACTGCATTGTCCAGCAGGTGGCTTCCTATGACTGATTAGCAGCCCTTTCTCAGCAGAGAAAGATGAAGCTTCATTTGCACTGATTATAATTATGCCATTAAAATACTGGAAGAAAATTTTTGTGAAAGAATTAAAAAAAATCTACAAAAATATTTTCTGCAAACCTTTTATTAGAGGTGGAACAGCAGAGTTTGATCAATGCCTAAGTAATTGTGTAAGATCAAAATGGATTTTATGTTTAATCTTGACTATATGCAACAGCATTAAACAATTTTTTAACTTATCCAGTAGTAGGAAGTAAGGAGTGGAGATCAGCTACACAGTATTCCTTGAAGCATCATGAGAGTGAGTGCCTGTGTGGGCAGTCATCTTATTTACTCCTAAAAAAGGTTAGGACCACAGGCACATTGTAAGTGTTTTGTTTGTTTGAGGAGTTGTTTTAAGTCACCTAAAAGCACAATTAATATTTTCAAACTTCAGGGAAGTGAAGGAGGCCAACTGCAATAACTTCTTGTATCCTTTAACCCAACAGCTGTGGATCGCTCTGTTTCATCTAGTCTTTCAGATGCAAGAGATGCCTTAGTTAATGCTGTGGTAGACTCCCTGGCAGCATACATGTCAACTGCCTCAAATCTGCAGCAATCCATGCTGATGGCACCAAATTCCCTCAAGCTGTTTCCACTGTATATTTTGGCCCTACTCAAACAGGTATTTATGATTTAGTGGATTAATATTTTATATTTAATTCATTGTCCCGTTTGAAGAATTCTTCAGCTTTAGGTCAAGCAATGTCTGCACTTCCCTAAAATTGAGAAAATTGAGCTGTCCTCTCTGAGCTTACAGGACTTTCACACAAAGGATGGCTATGTTAGCTTATTTTAAATTATTAGTGCCAAATGGTCTATTAGTTACTTGATTCCATTTTTTTATATTTTGTCTTATTTTGTTTTACAATTAGAACATGATATATTATAACAATTAGCATTTCTCAAATTTTGGCATCTAATTGGTGCCACGCATGAAAACTGCAGGAAGGTGCTTATTAGTATTTAAAGGTTATTTTGTGAAGAAAAAAGTCAAAGATCAGTCCATATACTTTTTATTTAGAAGTACTGAGAAGGCAAATGAGTTTGCATGGAGATACAATGAAATCTATTACAGAAACTTAAGTGTTACAGTTTGAAGTTCACATAGTGGATCCTGCTTCTTGATTTTTCTTTAATATTGTTGTATTACCAAATTTCTTACTTAAAAATAAAGAGAAATTCTTGCAGAGTGTTATTATCAATAGCTTTCATAGCTGAAAGATTTCAATCTCTGACTGTTGTTTGTTACATAAACATCTATTCACAATAAGTTTGGTAAGAAATCTAATCATAAGAACTCTTTCTTTAGTTTAGTGATTATTTCCATTCCTGATATACCAATTAGGACTTCTCTGTTACTTGCATAAGTACCTCAGTTAAGGGGGGGGGGGGGAAACC
>VXBZ01011695.1:382716-456849 GCA_013399135.1 Heliornis fulica | reverse complement strand
GAAACCCAGACTATGTATTATCAAGAGGATCTGTGTAACAGAGTAGCTGAGAAAATAAGTTGTTCTGCTTTCTTAAGTAATCTTTATTAGCAATAACAAGCTTGGGATATAGAGAAACCAAGACCGAAATGCTTGTGGCAGCCAAGGAGGACTGATGTCCTTAACTTTGTTGCAGAAGAGAATGTGAACTTTTGTTATAGAAATATTCTCCACTAAATTGGAATATGGTGCTTATTCTAATATGTTGGTCCTAACAGTGATCACTTACCAATGGCTTCTAAAGGGCATCCGAAAAACTGAGTAGGAAAGAGTTATAAAATAAATTTTGTTCTGAGAGCTAATTTCTGCTATGAAACAAAAAAGTCTTACTTTGCTTCCAAAGATTTTCCTGAACATTTAATTCTTGAAATTAACTCTGGTTTTATATTTATATCCACAGAAGTATCTTTTTGGAACTCTGCTAGACTTGTATATTGCTGTGATACGGTGCATCAGTGAGTTTCACAGGCCAGTAACATTTGTCAGTTAGTTATATACAGGAGAAATGCTGTTCTAGTCACATAAAACATTACACAAAGCAGAGGATTTTATTTTACCCTCCATCAATTAGGAGAATGTTTTAAGTTTTAAAGGTGTTGTATTTTATTAGGATGTTAACTTATCTCAGTAAGATACATTTCTTTATAAAAGCTTTGCCATCTTTGCTCAACACTCTTAAAAAACCCCCTAAAATATGCAGTTTAAATGTGACATGAAACGCAGTATTTATTTGAGTAATGGCACTGTTCTGTTATAGAAAGCATTTAGAACCGGCATGAGTACACGCTTGGATGATCGTGTGTATGCCATGTGCCAGATGAAGAGTCAGCCTCTTGTTCACTTGATGAAAATGATACATCCCAACTTGTACAGAATAGACAAGTTGATTGATGAGGTAATGTATGAAGCTTATTTTATAACAGTCGCTAGTTTGTGTTTTGTTAAACCTAATGCTGTGCTACAATAACGTAGTTAAAGTTGTTGCTGTAATGTAAACTGAGCTGCAAGTACAGTAGCATGTTGTGAGCAGAGCTGTGGCTTTCAGTGACCACAATAATTCCATGTTTTTCTGTTATACAAAGAAAGCAGAGAAGACTGCGTTGGTAACCTCTCTAGTGGGGTTTTGTGTTACAGAACTGTCTGGGGGAGAATGGGTGAGGTAGAGTCTGGATTCCGGGTTTTGTCTGCAGTAACCAGTTGCCTGCAATAACAGGCTTCCAGAGGTTTTTCAAACTGATGTGGATGAAAGAGTTGTACTTCTAGATGGTCATGATCAGATTGAGGAAGTACTTGATGTACCAAATTGTGTTTTATTATTTTGGCTTTTACAGAGGTAGTCTGGGAAATTCTTACATTTTTTAACAGTAAGAAGTAAGATGGGACTTTATTTAAGGTTAAATTTAGTTGTAATTGTAAAAATAAGTTATTTTCTAAATACGTTTCCGTGAGCTTGTTAGTCATTAGCTCTGGAAAAGTGTATGTAGGAGTTAGTGGCATCCAAGATTATATGCTAACTTGGGTAATTTCCCTGGCACTTCATATTTTTCAGCACAAACCTGTGAGCTATTTATAGTCTCAGTGATGCTTTTGAAGTGCTTCATAGACTCGCATATGTGAGTCTAAACTTGGTGTTCTTCAGTGGAATTAATTAGTTCATCTTTTTATACTTCACTCCAGTAGTTGAGAAGCTAGCTTCTTCAACTAACCTTGATTTTTGTGGAACTTGCATTGAAACACTGTATTCACCGTGCAAGGGCTTGGAGGGAAAAAAAAAAAAAAGGAAGGGGGAGTGTGTGGATAAGAGACCAGGAATGTCTTTGGGAAATCCTTTTAGCAAAGGATTTCAGAACAGTTATTCCTAATAGAATAATACCGAAAATAAGGCTAATCTGACCTGCTGAAATTGACAAACCACATTTAAAATAATGTAACAGAATGCTAATTTGCTAGGACAGATTTTTCTTAAATTTCTTGTTTCTTTAGAAAAATCTATTATATGTATGTAATGGAAATTTTTCTTTTTTTCTTAACACTTGATTCTTGAGAGCATTAAGTAAAGGCTGGAACTCTCACAAGTGAAATTTAGTAGCTTGATTTTCGTCATTGTGAATAAATGTGGAGAAGCTTCTAATCTAATACATTATAATATGGGATAGTGGGGTTTTTTTTTAAATGTTCTTACACCACATGGACATGTGCTTAGCCTCTATGTTTTCCCTACATAGTTCAAGAATACTTCACAGATTTTAAGATATTCAGTCTATTTTTATATTGTAAGGAGAAGCAACTTCAATTTGAAAATACTGGCAGTCGTGGGTTTTTTATTGTGTTTAGGTTTATTGCTGGGGAGAAAGGATGAGTTATTTTCAAATAATGTCTAACAGCTGGATTAATTAGATCAATCATAGTGCTTATTGGGCTAACCCATGTATTGCTTCAGGTAGAATGTTAAATCAAGGAACTTTGCTTGGATGCAGAAAAAAGTGAACCTTTGCAGGGAGTTGAATCCTGGTTTTCTGTTCTTGCAACATTTCTAGTGAAGTTGAGTGTGATGAAAAAAAATTATGGAGGTTGTGGTAAGTTTAAGTGTAAACACCAGAATTTGTTTCTGGTGTCTGTAGCATGAAACATGTTACATACACAAATTAAATGAGCTTGCATTATTTGGTTTTAGGTAACACAGTAACCTTTAAGTTAAGTAACATTCTAGAGTTGTTTGATATAGATAATTATTTTAGGTTTAGCACTGCATTTTGTTATATGAGAATTTAACTTTTGCTAGAGACTAACAGTTTTTTTTCCTGTTTTACCTAGTTTAAAATGTAGAATTTGTTTATTCTAGTGTTATTGAGTGCTGTTGTTTGGGGTTGGTTTCTTTTTGTTACAGAGCACAATACATGTAAATGACAGAGTTGTTCCTCAACCACCTCTTCAGAAGCTGTCTGCAGAGAAATTGACAAGGGAAGGAGCTTTTCTTATGGATTGTGGTTCAGTAAGATACTGATTTTACACATTCTTTTCCTTTTTTCCTCTTTAAAAAAAAAAATGCACGCTGAACTCGCAACAGTCAGTGAAGCGAATCAGCACTGCAGGTAACCTGGCAGTAATCTGTGTTCAAGTGAAAGACTTCCAGATTTTGATTAGAGTAGTATCTTCAGAGTTTCATATTAAGGCTTCAGAAGTTTGGGTTTGATTTTTATCATCCTGGCCTAATCAGAATATACAGAGAGTTCACATCAATTTTGGTTGTTTGTTGGTTTTGTTTTGTTGTTTTTTTTCCTTCTGGAAATAATGGATTTATATTTTTCCAAAATTTATCTTAATGGTTATTAAATTGTATGCACTCATCATTGATGCAGGAACTTTCTCAGTTACACACAAATATAAGTGGACTTACGATTTGTGACTTGGCTTGTGTAACGTAAAAGTTGCAAGAGTGAGAGAATTGTGACCAAAGATACATTTGTATTTGTAGAGATAACACTAAAACACAATTGGTTAAAGAATTATGCTATTTGAGTAATGTGATAAAACATCACACTGCTCTGCTAATGGCAGTCCATAAAGTGATTTGAACCTTTATGAGGTTATGGCCTAAGTGTGACTGTCAAACTAGCTTCTTCCTCCAGATGTCCAAAATAACTTCTACAATGTGTTTTGATAATTGATGCTTTACTGTAGCTTGTTTAGACTGGAGAATCAGTGTGCAGTAACTGACACAGTAGTGTGACTTCATAATATGTTGGGGTTTTTTCATTCTAGGTGGTAATATGCATAGTTAGTACATTAACTGTTTCAATATACATGTCAATTTTGCTGATGATACAAAACTGAGGAGTGCATAACCCCATGAACCAGTACAACAAGCTAGGGGCTGACCTGCTGGGAAGCAGCTCTGCAGAGAATGCAGAGGGAGTTCTGGTAGTTATTCATGAGCCAGCAATGTGCCCTTTTAGCCAACAAGGCCAGTAGTATATTGGGGTGCATTAATGAGACCATGGCCAGCAGGTCAATGAGGTTCTCCTCCCCCTCTACTCTGCCCTGGTGAGGCCACATCTCAAGTGCTGTGTCCAGTTCTGGGCATTTTTCTGATTATGTCACCACTTGTTTCTTTCTCTAATGTATGCAAGGCCTTTACTAAAAATATTTTGACATTTTACAGATTTTTTACATTTGGATTGGAAAAAACTGTGATAACAACTTCATAAAAGATGTTCTTGGATACCCAAACTATGCATCAATACCACAAAAAATGGTAGGCATTTTAATGAGCTTTGAGTGTATTTAGAATATAATCTGTGTTCTCTGCATTTTCGGTTTTTAGTTATGAAACTATGATGGGGGGTTTTATTGGGTATTTTCTGATTTCTTGCCAGCTCCTTAGGAGACACATAGAAGTTGTCAAATGCATTCAAGGAAAGAATGAAAACCAATTCTGACATTAATAGAATGCCAAAAATTTGTCCTATGACATTAGTGCTTTTAATATTCTTATTAAAAATATTTGGACTCTCAAGAATAGGATGGAATTTCATAGACTGAATACAAAATTATCTTTTCAGACATGTTAATTGTTGATTCCATGTTTTTCGGAACCCTTGTGTTCTCTGATCCTGATGATAGATGCCAGGTCTGTGGTGGAAGGTGTGATAGGCTTGTAAGAAGGAGTTAAGTTTTTGCCTGAAGCCAATAATAAAAAGAAATGGTTTTAGCAGTTAGAACATTAGAGACCCTTGGATGTATATTTTGGTGGAGAGGTGTATGTTTTATAACCTGTATCTATAGTCTTGTGTGTGAAACGGCAGCAATAAAAGAGAAGACCCTTCTTCTGTGGGTAGTGATTCCAGTATTTCAACAAGTGGTGGGTAAGGACAAACCCTTTTAAGACACTAGGAAAGTTCAAAATCAAATGGTTATATTCAGGTAACACCAAGTATGTGTCAGTCATTGCAGAAACACGTAAGAAGATATTACCTGCTTGTAAAGTTTGTGGGAAATGTAAGTGACAAATGCTAATTCTAAGAACAGGTTGAGTGGTGAGTTTTAAGACTAGTAGAAAATTGTTCAGATTTGCTTTTTGCTTGCATTAGCAATTTAAAACTGTCTCCTCTGACCTGTTGGTGGTATTAGTTGACAGAGTTTTTAGGAAGAGTTTGGACAAAGGAAGGACGATAGCTTCTTTCAATGGCTAGATTGTATTATCATGAAATGAGATAAAAAAACTTTTGTTTATATTAGGTTATCTTTGCTTTTTAAATTAGGCCTTCAGTTAATTTACTACAAAGGTAGCAATAGAACTACTTTTAATTTTGTAATCAATTATTTTTTTGTCAGTTTGTCTTAAAAGACCTAAGACTTGATATATTTAGCTCATCAAATGGCTCAAATGTTTGATTCTATTTTTCAGCTCATTCCCCAACCAAATAGTCCAGTGTAATCTTTGTGTTGAAATTCACTTACTTTGTTTTGTTCATCTTTTCAGTGATGCAGAATGCAAAGTGTAGGAATTTGTTTGACAGGGAAATCTAAAGACAAGAAAACTACAAAAGTAGATTTTGAAATGATTTATTACATTAACTCAATTTCTAAAATCTTTTGCACTCAGGCAAACTAAGTTGAAGATGTACTGCTCCCTGCAGAAGAGAGATTACCAATATATTTTTTTATTACTTTTTTTTTTACTTAAAGCTGGAAAAAAAATGTATAATCCATGACCAGTAATTTCTGTTAAGAAATTGTGGCTTGGGTCATGTTACAACTAATTTGTTTTAATAGTTTTGATAATAAAAAATGATGACTTCTTTCAATTACCTTCAACCAGACACAGCTTCCTGAAGTAGATGCAGTTTCTTCAGAAAGGACACGATCTTTTATATCTTGGCTTAGAGACAGTAGACCTTTAAGTCCTGTTCTGCAAGTAATAAAGTAAGTATTTCTGTTAAATACTGAATAGCTATTGGCAGCTTGTATTTACAATTTCTAGTTGACACTGATGAAGAGTGTGAATATCTGACCTGGAAGAAACTGAATATCATCATTTTCCCAGCTGATACATATTGCTTTAACATCCCTCAGGGTTCATCTTTGACTCTGTTTAGATACCAGTAGTTATATTGGTAGAAAGCAGCTGCATATTTTTAGTTAAGAATACATAAAATGAGTGGGTATCCTAATCATTGGGACTAATGAGGTTAATTTCTGGTACAGTTTGTATAATTTCAATACATAAATACAAGGTTAATAATTTGTAGACTGTTAAATACTTGCATGCATTTATTACTGCACTCCATAGAATAGCAGTTGGTTTATGACATGAGGCAAGTTCTGAAGCCTTTGAAGCTGTGACCCACTGAAAGAAGTTTAACTTCTAAAGTGTGTTCATACTTAAGTTCACATTTGTCTTCTCTAGAATAGTACTTGGTTTACTGAGTGTCATGGGAGATCACAATTTAGAGACTATAATGATAGTCTCTCATAATGCTTAAAAACAGGACCAAAGCTCTTCAGTGGTTGGTGTTGTGGCTTCCATGTGAATTGCAAGTAGTGCTCAGACAAGAGTAAATAGCAGAGCTTTACTGCATGCTGTACAATGCCAGTACAGAGGACTGTCTAGCAGATACTTGCAGTGCCCCAGCAGGACTTTATTGGGGTAATTATTTTGGATAGTAGGTCTTTGTCTTGTTTACCTTCCCTTTTCTCTTAAGAAAAACTGGGAAAGGATTTGAGATTATATGTAACCAGAGGTGTAAATTTTCCAGTTTTGTAATGTTTATCTAGTTAAAGGCTTTCAGAATTCATTGCCACCAGTATATTTCTTAACTTGTAAAACAAAATTGTTTTATTTCCTTTCTGTGTTTGTACAAAATATCTTAAATGCTGTTTCACTCATTTTCATACTGCTATGCTTTTTATAAAGATGCTGGTGTGTATTAGAAAGTTTAGGGTTTTTTTTTCCTAAACTTTGGATTCAATTGTTGTATCCTTGGACTGAATCTAGACTCCAACAATCAATTAGAACTTGTGCCTCTGCTTGAATTTACAGTGAACTTTTGTTCAATATTTGAACTAAAATCTCTTCCTCTCATTTCAGAGATGAGAACCCTGCCAAAACAGATTTTTTTCAGCATTTAATTGAGGATCGGACAGAAGCAGCTTTCTCATATTATGAGTTCTTACTTAATATTCAGCAGCAGGTTTGTAAGTGAGCAAGGAAAAACTAGAAGAAAAATCCTGACTTCAGGTAGAAGCATGGGCTGAGAGAAACATATGGGAAGTTACAAAAGTGGACGCTTGTTCTTCATGACACAGTGACCAGCTCTGTTTTGGAAGCTTTACAGCTAATAAATTTCCAAAAGAATTTTGCAGATTTACTTCAGTCTGAAAGTGCTAGGAGTGATGAAGCTATTTGACTAGTAAACTTGAAATTGGTTTATACATGTTTCCAGTTGTGCAGCGGTATGGTGCTCTGTTTATTGCAAGCTGGTGAATTTATGTAGCTATGTGGGATTATATTTCCTAATGAAATGTACAATTAGGGTAAAGCCTTTTTTCTCAAATTTATTATAGTAGCCCTTCTGGATCCAAATTCTTAACAGAGAGGTCAAAGGGCAGTGCTGTATGTTGGTTGTTTATATGGATTTCTTTTTAAAGGGAATGATTCATAGTTACTGAAGACTTCAGTGAATTCCTTGTGGAAGTTGTAGAGTTTCAGTAAAGTACATCAGTTGTAGAAACAAGATATATAATGTACATAAGTATTACATTTGTAAAGAGAATGTAAAAAATGTAACTAAAAAACCAGACTTAGCTCAGTGTGCGGAATTGTTGAGTTCTCAATGATGAATTGTTTTGTCCCAGGCTAGACAATGAAGTTGACTATTAAAACATGCTAAAAGTATCCATGTAGAAAGAACATAGCTGCTTTTTCTGTTAACTTTAGGTGAATTTATTTATGATTGGCTTACTAATTAAAAATATTTTGCTTTATTGTGTCTTTTTATATTTATGTAAGTATTTTCTTTTTTGCAACTAAACTCTTACTGATCTGCATATTGATGTGAATTCATGCTTTTGAATCTCTTTGTTTAAAGTGCTGAACTGTCCAAAGATGCATAGCCATTTTAGGGATTGAATTCTTCCCAGAATGCCTTCAGCACTGCATAATATAAATCATACCTATTTCATGAGAATCATGACTTGCAGGAGGAAATGTTTCCCAGCCCCAGTTAAGTAAGTCTTTGGGAGAACCAGTCCAAGTTCTCAACCTTTTGAGCAATGGCAGCAGGTGTCTCTTTGCATGTCTTAGTACTAAAAGCCACATCTTACACCTCTCCTCCCAACTAAGTAGCGAGGGAGTTCTGTTGGAGAAATTAGTGTCCAGGAAGCCCTTGTGATGGTGGGACACAGGATGCAACTCCCAGAGAGTTGTTACTAAGCTTGAGTCCGTATGGCTGTCTTAAGCTTATTAGTAACAGGCCTGTTCATTAACATTGATGTAGAGCTTCATGGCAATGGAGAAAGAATGGAAAGGCATGGGTCATTTTGTTGAGTTTTCTGTACATTGTTAATAAAAAGCCATGCTTGGTTGTTAGTCACACAGAGTCGAGAGTTGTTCTGCAGTTGTTAGTGTGGAGTCTTACATATTTTCATGCCAACACACTTTAAGAATTTTTAGCAAAAATTTCAAGGTAAGGGACAGAAGTGGGTTTATGAGGGAATAATTACAGCCTCTGTCAGTGATTTCTGGAGTTAGAAGTATTAACTCATGTGTAAGAGTCCTGAAAGGTCTCGTTTTTTATTTCAGTTTTAAAGTATGTTTTGTCTCAGTGCTGTATTCTGATGGTGGGCAGGATGTAACCTTCCAAAAGCTTAGCAACCAGTTTCAATAAGAGCGAGATCAGAGGTCTGAGGCTCGTAACTGCTGGTGTGTTTATGGAATACCCCAAATACATGTCAGTTACTATGTCAAAAATTAATGACTTTTTGTTTAGAAGTTTTTCAGACTTTACACATTAAATCTTTTATATCATTCTTTCTGGTAGCTTACTTTGATAAAAAGGGTGGAGGGGTGTTTGCATACACTGTTGCTTCTCGGTTTTTCATAAATGAGGTAGAATAGCATCATTTTTCAGAATCACAAAGGTGAAGTTCTAACTAGAAGACTGTAGAAGTTAGTCCTTATTGGACCCAGGTAATCCTGAGATTTTACACAATGGGGATTTGGTACAGCTGTGGTGGGAATTGTAAAGGTGAGCTGGCTTGCTGACATATCTTTCTTTACCTGTCAATTCCTAGGATTAAAAACTCTACCAAATGAAAATTGCAGCCTTGTATGCCTTTACTTAAACTGATTTTATGTTATATTCAAACGCAGGAATCTGCGGAGCGTGGCAACAACTGCTGCCAGTAACTGGGATTTGAAATCTATTTTGAGAAGATCCTGGTTTTCCTTGCAAGCCACGGATGGTGACTTTTTGTGAAAAATCTGATGGCATCCTACTTTAGTATGGCAAGAGAATTCTCTCTCAATTAGTGCTGTGCATAAGGGGTAATTACAAGAGCAATGAAAATCCAAATAACCACTTATAGGTAAAGCTTCAGTTTATGCTCTAATCCTGAATCCTTATTACATTCTACTTGCAGGGCCTTTGATGCCTTTTCCTGTACAGTTTCAATAACTAGAAAATATAAAACACTTCACTGAATTTCCTTTTACTTTCCTCTGAAAGTCCCATTAGCAGAAGTGATAAAGCTGACTAATTTGGAATACCAGTCTTGCACACTTTCACAGAAGATAAATAGATGAGATCAGAACTCCTGGAAATATTTCAGAACCTATTTAAAAAAAAAAGGAAAAAGAGAACGAGTTTTTAATCTTTGTTTTCTTATACTTGTCCACCTTTCTGACTTTGTTTCTCTTTGTGCATATTTTCTTAAAACTATGTATGTGGGTTGTATTTAATATGATTAATATTAAAAGATTACCCTTCTAGAGGCATCATCAAATACCAATCTAACTATGCCCGTGATCATGTTACCATTAAAAGGAAAACGACAGTTTTAAAAAGGTCAAGAGTGTTGGAAGGAAGCATTGCTTGGCTAGCAAGTAGCATAGTATTTCTTTTCTTGTGCTTATCAACACAAGTAAAAAGTCTCAGCTGGTGAAATACTGAGGTTTTGTGAGCTTCTTGAGTGATGTGTTTACTGGAATGAGAATCCTCAAGCATGGTGAAGTTAGTGATTATTAGCAGTCTTAGTAATCAGCTGGCCATAGGAAATGTTCTTTTTCACAAATTGTGTGAAAAGATTTAGTTTTAGAAAATCATTCAGGAAAATACTTTTGTTAACAACTCTGTAGATACAATGCTTCAAAAATTATACAGGCAGTAAATTGAAGCTTTTCTGAATACAGAATGTTAACATTCCCTAATGCTGAAGCAAAGGAAACAAAAAATTTGTAGCAGTCAGCTGTAGCTAAGGAATCTTTTCTGCTTTTCTTTGTTGCTGGCAGCTGAATACTCTGCCTTCAGCATCTGGGGTGGAGATTAGAGGGTGCCAAGAGTAAAAGGAGAGCTGGAAGCAGTATTAAGTGTGCATTCTGAGAATGTGCCTAGTCTTTGAGAAGCTGGTGTTTTGGCTGTTTGTCCAGAGGGTGGAGTTCAGCAATTTCTTGTGGATATAACTGTATGCCTAAGTGCCTTCTGTTTTCATTCAAAATAAGAAGCCATTGGAGTTTCTGAGCTCTCATCTTTCCTCATCCAGTTACAAAAAATACTTCGTTTATACAAAAGCATAACTGATTTTTGTGGAGCAAGCACAAAAATCAGCCTTGCAGTTTTGTATTTTGAAAGCATCAGGTTCCTGGAAAAACAATGTAAAGTGCCTCTGACAGTGGCAGTTCTCACCGTGCAGGTGTGTTGGTTCTGCAGGTGCATCACAGCCGTGGAGGAAAGCAGTACACGAGGGGTCCATAAGCTGTTCCATCACTGCCAAACCACAGCTAGATCATCCAGAGCCTATTCACCTGCTCCTGCATCCTGTCACCTTTAAGCATGACCAGTATCGAATCCCCAGTGCACAGGTTGTCCTACCCTAAGTCACATCTCTGCCTTTACATTTTCAGAGATCAGCTTCGTATGTGAAACCCTGTTGGTGCTCCTGCTAATCAGAATAACCTTGGATTGATGACCTTAGATTGCAAAGATTTTCATGAGAAGAAATTATTCAATGTAATTTTTGAAGAAAAATGTCATTTTTTTCTTATTTCTGAAAGTTGCGGAGCGCTCTGCAGCTTCCTGTGCTGGAGAGAAAAGGAAATACCAAACTGTTCTGTACCCTTTGGTCTTTGATGCACTGATATCACACCCTCTTAATTTGCTTTCTAAGGCTTTTGGTGTCTCACTATATTTAAATTTTTAATGATGTTCCATCTGCTCTCACACCACCTGCTAGGACTATACTGACATGAACTAATTAAAACAAAGGTGGGATATCACCACCCTTTTTTCTCTTTTTCATCCTAATTTCTTGTTACGGTGAACTTTGTTAACAGTAATACTGGGTTCTTTAAGCATGTTACACAAAACAAGTTCTGTTACAGCTTCCTGGAGAAGTTTAAAAAAAAAAAAAAAAATAAATGGAACTGAGAGTTGTGAACTACCTTCCCTCTGCAGTGGCAGCTTCCTAAGATAGCAAGAAGAATCAGTAATTTGCTTCAGAGTTTAGTACTTGCCTTACAAAACAACTAGAAGTAACCAAAATCTTGCTGAAATGGAGCATGCTGTAGAAAAGCTCTAGGCAGTACTGGAAGGCTCACTGAAGCAAGAGCTAGGACCTCTAGAAAATGTCCTTCAGCTTGAACTTGTGGATTTTGCATTAATCAAATGCCTGCTTTTTTTTCCAATAAGGTGTTGCAATCCTGGCAGACTTTCTTCCTTGGCCTAAAACAGAAGCAGGGCAGGTAACTGCCTCAAAGGGCAGGAGAACTTAGAAAGCTCCATCTTAACATAAGGAGGAACTTTTTCACTGTGAGGGTGATAGAGCACTGGAACAGGCTGCCCAGAGAGGTTGTGGGGACATTCAAGACCAATCCGGACATGTTCCTATGTGATCTACTCTAGATGATCCTGCTCGGGCAGAGGGGTTGGACTGGATGGTCTTTCGAGGTCTCTTCCAGCTCCTAATATTCTGTGATTCTGTGAATAGTACACAAAAATGGAGTATATTTTCCTGGGAAGTGAGTGGGGTTGGGAGTGCATGCTCATGACTCTGAGTATTCCCTCAAAATGGGATGTCAGAATTTTTAGACCAACTAGGGTTGTGAGTTTGGGTTCAGCTCTGGCATCACCTATAATGACTGACATGAAATGATCTAACAAAACCACACAGAGCTGGTGTATCTATGTGAGCATGGCTTCCTTTTGTATAATGAGTGTTTACACTTGCTTGGAGTGTGGCTTGTTACTGCTATTTGTAGAGTTTGGACTAGAGTGTTTATTTTCAGTTCCACTCTTTCACCTCGATTTCAGGTTCTCTTCTGTGTATTTGAGAGAGCAGCGGGCCAAGCGGTGATGGCTATGCACAAAGTCTGTTGCTGGCAGTGAGAACTCAGGCAGAGGTTTCCCGGAGGACTCTGACCAGGAGGATTGCCTGGTCCTGTGTTCTGAACAGCCTCGCTTCCTAGCACACACTGTTTAGATGTTCCTGCATTTAAAGCCAGGAGTCATTCAGAGGTGTAGTGTGGGTCATTAAAACTGCCTGAGGGAGGAAAACAACATATGAAATACACGTTTTGAATCTCTTCTTAATGCTCCAGGTGCCAAGCTAAAGGCTTGAGCCCTGTCTCTTGCCCTGGAACAAGCTAGTGCTAAAGGAGCCAGAGCCAGAACCAGTAGAAGCTCTGGCTCGTGCAAGCAGTGTATCAAGGAGAGAGGGAACAGCTGAACTTCTTCATCACACTACTGCTCTCTGATGACAGACTCTCTGGCCTTGCAGGACCTGGAACGGTTCCAGAATTAGGAAACCCTAAAGGGGTGATCTCCAGACATGTTTTTACCGTGCATTGGTTGTGTGTTTCTCCCTGGAGCTGTGGCTGATTTCCCAGTGCAATGGAGCTGAAAGGGGAATCTAACCTGTCCCCTGCCACCTCCTTTGTGTGAACGGCTGCTTGTCCTGAGGTACAGCCAAATAAATTTTCAGCCAAGATTTAAAGTATGCCTATGGCATTCATATCACCCTATACAAGCCATTCCTATCAGTTTCAGCTGGTTGTTCCTGCAAGGTCCTGAGTGCTCAGCACCTAGAGGGATGGGGAATATAAACTTGGTTTTATTTACCAGAAAAAGGTGTTGATGACAGGGACCTAGCAACTCGCAGGGCTCTTCTCTTTGGGGGTGCAAGGAAGGCTCTTCACTGAAGAGCTGTGCTGCCCTAATGGGCAACTGAAAGTTTACTTAAAAACTGATACACTGCTTCCTTAATGGGAACTGGCTTAACATCAAACTCGTGACTTTCAATATTAACGTACTCAAACGACAGTCTGTCGTAGATGCTATTCTGACTAAATGCCTGGTGAGCTGGCCTGTGTTACCATGCTGTGGTCAGTTTAAGTGTCAGCAGCAGCCTTTCCCTCTTGGGCGAGTTCATTCTTAACCTGAACTTCGGGGAGATGGGCTCTGAACCATGTTCTGGGCTCTGATTTCCAGCCCCCTTGGAGCAAGCTGTGTTTGTGCAATCCCAACCTGAATAATAACTTACTGCCTATTTGGATCCATTTTTGATGTGCCTGTTAGACAATCCTAGCATGATCCTATGTGCCAGTCCTGTACTAAGTGCCTAAATGCCATAACTGCTTTTGTAAGAATTTTTGCTTACAATGTATCAAGCAATGTATCAATGTATCAAGCATATCTTGCTTGATACATTGTATCAATATATCAAGCAAGTTATGCTTGATACATTGTAACAGAGAAAGAAAGTCAATGCAAACAAAGGAACAGACTAACAAGTCTTGGGGAGGGGAAAAATGATAACTCTGGATGATGCAACTTCCCTATAATTGCAACTCAAGTCTCTGTTCTGCTGAATTAATCCTCCAGTGCAATGAAGACAGCCTGGCAACTCTGTAATAAGAGTGAAATTCACAATCCTTTGCCTAGCATAAGCATTCCTCGCTCCTTGAGTAAGGATTTATATCATTGGAGTCCAGGACTTCTAGGAAATCTTATGGGCATTATCTACCACCCTACAGAAAATGGAGAGCTTTTGCCTAGGTTCTGTGTGAGTCAGTGATAGGTCTGATCTTCTGATTTCACTCCTTTACTAGAGCTTTCCCTTTACTGTTTGTGATTTTTTTGTTTGTTTATTTTCTCTCTGCTTTTGAATAGAACACAGTTTTCCCCGGTAAAAGTTTTCTTGACATTGAATGGCCGCGGTGCCATTTCCAGAAGGAGCAAAAAGAGCAAAAGAACTTTATATGCTTCCTTCTTTGTGAAAACAGGGGTATGTTTAGTCATGACTTGTAGTGGTCTTACCTGGAATTTTGCAAGCAAGGCTTGAGACCTGAGCTCAGATTTGCTGCTGAAGAGATTTTGCAGCAGCTTTTTATCACAAGATGCAAGATAAATCCCTCGGTAGATCCATGTTTTTTGTAAGATGTGTCACATGATTTATATTGTTCCATTATATTTTGTTTTGAGCTGTAGTATAGAATAGTTAAAAGAAAACCCTCCAGCTGTTGGTTTTCAAGTAAGAGGTGCTGGGAAATTTTGTTCTGGGAGATGCTGGAAGTGGGAGGAAGAAATCCTGCTGACTGAAGGAGGACAGCATAGAAGTGCCTTAGGGGAAGAGCTTCAGGCTGTCTGCTGTGGATTTGGTGGTGTTGTGCAGATAGGGACTGTGAGTTTTGTCATCAGGCTTTTCCTGCTCACTCTCCCCTTCAACTCTGGAAAGGTACCTCTGAACAAATAAGGAAGCATTAAAACTGTGATGAGGGAAGCAAGACAGAGAATGAGGAAAAGGGTTCTGGCTTCCATGTAATTGTGACTGAAGTAACTTCTAAGCATATTTGAGTGATGGGAACATCATCTTGTAATTGGGGTCCAGATTCATTTTATCATCAGACTCCTGTAGCTGGCCAATGAAGATGATTACCCTGTAATTAGGCTGTGTGCCTTCTCCTTCTGAATGTATTAGGAATATGATGGATGGTACCCTTGGTCATGTTCCTCCCTGTGGTGCAAGTGAGAAATCTCTGCTCTTGCAGGTTTGTGCCTCTGACAGTTGAGTTGGTGAGACGTGTCTGGAGTTAAGGTGCTCTACAAGGGCTTGATATTTTGCCCAGGGAAAAAGCTTTTAATTCAGAACATCATCTTTGTCCTTCTGTCCTACCTTAAATTTGGGGGGCTTTTTCTCAACAAAGATTTTAAACTAATGCCATGAGATTTATGACACAGACCTTTTGCCACTTGGAAACACTGTGACCAGGATATCTCTTATTCCACCTTAGCTTCCCACTTCCCTTAAATGCCATCTGGTTTTATTTTACTAAATAGCTTCCTCTTTTTAAAAATGCCCCTGGAAATATGACTTGAAAAGTTGTCTCATGACAACGTAATAATCTGCTTGTTCTCCGAGCCGTTTTCTTACTGGCACTGAGACCAGTCATGCCTCCGATGCTGAGTGTGCACAAATCACTCTCCCCGAGTGATTTCCTATTGGCAGAGCACGTAGCTACCAGAAGGGAAGAGATCAGTTTGCATCTCTTGGGAGCAACAAGCTCATTCCAAGCTCCATTCAAGTGTATGTAATCCAACACTTTGGACTGTAAGCTTGGGGTGGAGGGCAGGTAAAAGTTTGGAAACTAGCAAGTCATCCTAAAAGCTGTCCTCTTTCAACAGCCTTCAGGTCCAAACCTTGTTTTAGTGGCTGTCTTCAAGAAACGTTGTTTGTTGCATTTTATAGCTTTTATTTATATCTGTGACCATAATGATGTTTCAAAGGATATTTGTATTTACTGTATTCAGTGAACAGATAAATACAGTGACAGTTTTAGGTAGGCTTTTTCTCTGCCAAGTGTTAATTATGTGTAATGTTAGTTTAGAGGTAAAATATATTACAGATACTTTTTGATGTACGATTTGAAACAAAGTTGCAGTGAACAGTGAGTACTTACGGCTGAAATTGTAAGACACAAAACATGTTGCTTTGTGAATAAAGCAGGAGTTTAAGCAGCAATTTGAAAAGTGTGAAAGGTAAATAGAAATGTAGTTTTTTCAAAGGGTCAAAGAACTTATAACAGTACAGAGTACACAATGACCAAGACTAATAAAGACTCACAGCTCCCTGAAAGGGAGTAACCAGGAGGGTGTTGGTCTCTTCTTCCACGTAACAAACAATAGGACAAGATGAAATGGCCTCAAGTGTGTCAGGGGTGGTTTAGTTTGGGTATTAAGAACAATTCATTCTCTGAAAGGGTTGTCAGACGTCACTGGAACAGCTGCTCAGGGAAGTGGTTGAGTCACCATCCCTGGAGGTATTTAGATGTGGCAGTTAGGACATGGTTTTGTGGTGGACTTGGCAGTGCTAAGTTTATGGGTGGAGTGTGATACTGATTTTTCCTCCCCCCCAAAAAAGATAGGAGGATTAAAAAAAAACCCAAACTGCCAGTTACTATGACCTGGTTACCTCTGCTTAATGAAAGGATAAATATTCCATCTTGAATTAGTATACTTAACTCTAACTCTTTAACTCTTTCAGTACCACTGGCAACTTCATGGATATTAGTATAATTTGCTTAATAAGGTACATTAGTCCAGTTACTCTTACTTAACTAAAGGAAAATAACTTCAATAAAATTTGGGGACTTTTTGCTGTGATAAATATTCATTGGGATTGTATCATACATTTATGCCTTGCAGAGTCACCTGTTCAGCTTCTCTTCTGCTGTTCCTTGGGTCCATACTTACTTTAATAGATTGCAATGGCTAGCAGGTTGAGGAGGTGATCCTCCCCCTTTACTCTGCCCTGGTGAGGCCACAGCTGGAGTGCTCTGTCCAATTCTGGGCTCTCCAGTTCAAGATAGGGTAATCCTGGAGAGACCAGCAGAAGGCTACGAGGATGATGAGGAGCCTGCAGTTTGGAGGATGGACACAGTGGGGTCTTCAGTCCACCAGAACCATGAAGTTGTGGAGATTTTTTTCTGCAGAGAAAGCAGAATGAAATGCTTTCCTCTTTTCCTGGTGCTGCTGTGGTTTGGTATGCTAAACACAGACACCTCCCTTTGTGAGCAAGGAGATACTGTAGGATGAGGTGATGTCTGACCAGAGAGGGGTTGTTCTACTGCTGGGAGCATAGCTTTCTTGTAAATTAACGAACTCGGAGTCCGGCCACCCTTCCCTTCCGCGCTTTGCCGTTCGCTCTGCCGTCCCCGCACGTGTTTGTTCCACTGCAACGGGGGCAGCACTAGTCCCTTTCCTCAAAGGCAGGCAATTTGGAAAGTCAGCCAACACTCTGCTCCCTAAGAGGCAGGTGAAATTTATGCTCTCCTTAATCTCATTTACAAATCTACAGCTCTCACAGCCCGTTTTCGGTTGCCAGAAGAAAGGCGCAGAAGATGGGGGCCAGCACCCGTATGCAAAGGGCGGGAGGGTTGCGCCCAGCCGAGCCAGGGCCGAGCGGAGCCGCCTCCTCGTTAGCAGCTCCCTGTCGCTGCCTGCCCCGGCACCGGGTGGACGGACAGACGGGCCGCCAGACTCCCGCGCCTCCGCCCCGGGGCTCGCCGGGGGGGACGGGGGCAGCTGCCCAGCCCAACCCAGCGCCTCCTGGGTGGCTGGAGGGAAGGAGGAAAACCACAGCAAACCGCCCGGCCGCCGGAGGAGACGCCCTCCGCTCGGGCTCGCCCACGCCCGGCGTGGCAGCCAGCACCGCCCGCCCCGAGCCGAGCGCGCCCGGAGGCGGCCCGGTCCCCGCCGCCGGAGGAGGAGGTCCAAGGCGATGCTGGCAGGGCTGGGACGGGCAGTGCGGAGCGGCTGGCCGCTGGGCAGGCGGCAGCCCGCGGTGCTGCTGGGCGGCCAGGCAACGCGGAGCGGAGGGGTTGGCTACCCGCCGACCTCCGCGCCTCAGGTAAGACGGCGGAGCGGGCGAGGTTCACCGCGGGACGGCGTCAGGGGGAGGCGGAACTCCCCCTCGCGGCCGCCGCCGCCTCGCCTGCCTTTCCCCCGAGGCGCGGAGCAACGAAACTTGCGAGAAGTTCAGCTCCGGCGCAGCGTTATCCCGGCCGGGCTGGAGCCGCCAGGGCTGCAGCGCTCCGCCGCAGGGCCGTCCCGCTGCTGCCTCTCTTCCCCGCGCCCCGGCGAGGGGGAGGTTGTGCAGGGGCCCCCGGGGCGACAGGCGCGGGGAGGAGCCGCGATAACGGCGGCGGTTTGGGGACAGCCGCAGGGAGCCGGAGCCTCGCTAGGCCTCTGTTCTCCCAGCCTCGGGAGTTGTTTTTCCGACTCCGAGCTGGTTGGAGGGGTAATAGGTGACTCAGGCTGCTGTTGTGAAGTGCGAGGAATAACATGGGAGCGCCAGAGAAATAAAGTTGTCCTTACGTGCTCTCATGGAACTGCCTTGTTCATAGAAAACCAGCGAAGTCCGGCTGCCCCTGAGCTTCTCTTGGCTTTAAGGAGTCTCAGAGGTCCTGTAAGTAGGAAGGATGGAGGAAAACAGAGCACGGTTACTTAAAGAATCTGCTGGGACGTAGGACAACACGTCTGTAGAGTTGTGAGTGGCTGCTGGAAGAGAACTTGGTCATGGTTTTTAAGAATAGAGATGCTATATAAGCTTGCACACGTTGCTGAGAAGGAACACGACAGAACCTCTTCCTTGCAGCTGGGGCCTGTCTGTAATGAGGATGTCTCTGGGGTGCATGGTGGCATCCAGAGCTCTGTGTGGCATCAGTGAGTGGCTGCTGCAGCTGAAGCCTCAAAACCAGCATTGGCAGCTGGAGTTGAGGGGTTGCCGAGAGCCAACTTAGTACTTCCTGCGGTAGCTACTCAGCAAGCAAGGTTCTAGGGCATTAATTTTGCCCACGTGTTAATGTGAACAGCCCTTCTTTGCTTTCTCACGTGTGTGTATGAGGACATTTAAGAAGGGAATTCAAGATAAGTATTGGTTTAGCTTCCTTAATCTTCTGTGGTTCAAATGCACAAAGACAATGTGCTGAGATCATCTTGCACCCTGCTGAGAGCGTTTACTCTGTTATTCAGCACACACTAATACTACACGCTCCCTCACCTCTTGACTTCTCGGTGTACTGCTCTGCAGACAAGCTTCGTGCCTTGCTAGGGCTCTAAAATGAGATTGAAGGCTGATAAAGCTTCAAGAAGGGACACCCAAAAGAGGTGGAAAAGCTCTTGCTTTGGCAGTGTTGCCGTTAAGAGAACCGATCGGCTCTGTTATTTTGTGGAATGGACCACAGCAGTGGTGTGACTCAGGAATTAGTCTTGCACCAAATAGGTTAGGGAGAAGAGTGTTGTAATGTCAGGGAAATTCTAACTGGGAAAAGTGTTTAATGTAAAATTTTGTTTATTTCTGAAGTGGAATTTTTTTGAATACATTAATATACAATGCTTTTTATAAATGCATTCCATAGTTCTATTTTTTCTACAGAGTTTCTAGTGTGACAGATAAAGAAACGTTTACTGATTTCCCTCTTCCTGTTTTCATCTTTGGGTAGCTTTCAATTTTCTGGCTACATGTCTGCAGAACAGCTCAGGCAGTTAAGATATTTGTTCCCAAAAACATTAAACGAATGCCCTGTAGCTGTAATTTCCAACAAATGAAAATAAAAAATTTCCCAATTGTCCTTGCAGTTGTTTAGCTCTTTATATTCCCATGTAATGCAGAACACCAGACGATGTACATCTTGTCCAGTACAAATGCTGTTGTAGATGGATTCTTTTCCAGCGGTATTTTTTGATTTAGCTTTTGTTGTGATCATTGCTGTTGTGTGTTGCTATCTCTGCTGCTTGACGTTTGGGAGAACAAATGTTTTGCCTGTAGCTCTGGAAGGAAAGGTTATAAGTGCTTGTGTGGGACTGAGGAGAGCTGGGCTTGGTAGCTTGTTGCCTTTGCGCATGGTGTGGCTGGGGCCCGTCGTTCTCCAGCTTTGTTTGTAACGTGTTCAGCGATGGGAATCGGTTTGCCCAAATGCCTTTTGGGACATTGAGTGTGGGCTTCCATTTGGAAAGTGGGAGGTGATACTTCAGTGGACACGGGGTTGTAGTATGTATCCTTACTCATCACATGCTGCGAGATATTCAGGTATTGATGAGGAGAGTAGCTCTATGTGTGTGTATGAGTTGTGTTTGTGTGCTGTGTTTTAAGACTAATAAATATACTGCTGCAGGAATAAACCAGCCACTTTGCAAAGGTTAATTTGTTGCAATGTCACTGTGCAAACAAGGATTGCTGTCCTAAAGAACTTTAGCCTTTGTCATTAGCTTCTCAGCTCCACTTTTAGACAAAATCACAACTCTTTAATAGCTGTGCACAGCTGCTTTGCCTTTACAGAGATGCTTATACAAAATACTCTTAATTTTGTAAAGTTGAGCTTTCTGTCATGTGAGGGTTTTTTTGTTTCTTTTTTTCCCCAGTGGCTAATGCTTAGGCAGGCACTTGGATTTCCAAACCAAGTGAAGCGTGTTCTGCTGTGTTCTTGGGACACAATATTCTTACTACACCTAAGGTTGTTCCCGAAAGGGTGCAGTTCATTTTGCTAGAGCCCTGGATTTGTAATGCTGCAGTTATTTTGCATGTGGCGAAACGTAAAGGTTGCCAGCACTTTCACTTCCTCTTCTCTTGCATGTTTTAGCTCCTGCAGCTGTTACTGAGAGAAATGCTCTGCTGGCCCCTCACTCTGGCAGGAAAAGCTTCCCTCCCTGTATCACAATGGAGAATAGATGGGCTAACGTAGCATCAAAGCTTAAAATTGCTGGGTTGGGTGGCGGGTTTTTTTTTAATATTCATAAACCTTTTAAGTCAGAAAACATTGAAGGGGTTGAATTTAATTTAATTTTTTAGACTATCCTAGTTGCTCTGTAGTGCCGAATCTGACTGATCCCAAATTGTGTTGCTTTTTATGGCCATTCATGTATGTGAGATTCGCAGTTTAGTCCATACTATGGAGATCTGCACCAGCATGCCTACATCACTGGGGGTGGGTGGCAACTGCGGAAAAATGAAGCCTGGGTTTTTTACTTAGCTTGAAATCAGTTTTTGTTTTCAGTTGTGTAGTCCTGTTCTAGCTAAAACTGTATCTGTCCTGTATGAAGATGCTGGAATTTGTCTCCTGCAAGAGACAAGGCTTGCTTTGAATGCATATGAGTGAAGGAACTAAAACGGGAAAACTTAAATAAATTAGTATTTAAAAAAAAAGAAAAAGTCATTAATACAGAATTCATTCCAGTTTTGTATGAAAGCACTCTCAAAATTGTAGCTCTCAAAACTGTGCCTCTGGAATACATTGGCAAGGGGAAAGACCGTGTGTAAGCTGGTAAGATCAAACTGCAAAGGCTTCTGTGAAAAACATTACGGATTTGTTTTCTTCTTTGATTAGGATATCACGTATTCTTGTTGCCGAGGGGAATTTTCTTCCTAGTTACAGACTGCAGCCAGCAGGAGAGTCATTGGTTTTGTTTATCTGCAAAAAGCAGAGTAGAGAAGGGTTTATTTTTGGTTGGGTGTTTTTGTTTTGTTTTTTTTGGTTTTTTTTTGTCAGTTCCCAGTGTCATTCCTCTCTGTCAAAATGTTTCTTTTAATGCTTTCAGCTGATAAGTTGTTGACTACCCAGTTCCTCAGACAGGCTTGAACTTTTTCCCTGTTCTTCCTGTTAGTTTTTTATAGTTATTCTTCTTACTCACAAATTGCCATAATGTTCCCAGCATTATACCCGTCCGCTTTGTCCTCTGGTTTTTATATAGTCCTACAACTGAGGATCTAAACGTGCCCAGATAGCCATAGGATAATTTGAAAGGTGTTTTTTCATTTGGATTTTTAATTTTTCCCCTTTCCCTTTTGCACATAGTCTGCTGTTGGGATTTCTAAGTTACACTGTCCCAGCAGCAACCCTAGGGCATCCCAGGCAGCTACAGGGAAGTGAATTATCACTGAGTGTCTTGTGTAGCCTAGTATTTCACCTCAATGTGGTTTAAGTTCCTGCTTTTTATTTTCCACCCTCTTGGGCCCTTTGGAAACGGAGATCGAGCAGGAGGCAGGAACTGGGAGTCATCAGTGGCTGCTGCACCTGTTTTCCCATCTTTCCTTCATTTTGAAAACTTTGCACAACACAAGTGAGTTTGTTGATTCAAATACTGTTTTCCAAACAGAAACCTTGTGCTTACCTTGTGCGTGTATCTACAAAAACATGCAACCCACTAAGTGTGTCTCTGGAGAACTCCTCACTCTTACAAATAGAATATACGATTTTTAAATTTTTTTTGCTTATTTGAGTAAGTGTTGGTAGGTACATGGCTTTAGCATTTGTGTGAATATGGTCATTCCCTAAGAAAGGAAATGAAAACCAGCTCCTCTAAAGTTGGAAAGAACATAATCATGATCTTCAGGATCATGGGCTTAAAGAAGTTGGAGCTTTTGTGTGGTAAGTAGAGTCTGTGTGGTACTGCAGTAAATGTAAAAAAAACACAAAACCTGAAATCCTGGCCTAACATGACTCAGTATGTGCTATTACACCGTGTATAATATTTTAGCAAACTTCCTTAAGTGCTTTCTCCCATGCGATATAAGAATAATGGGTCATGATTCCCAAAGGTTGGGAAATAAATTACTCCAGGTATATGCAGAAGGCTTATGTAAGGGAAAACAAAAATTTACATAATTTCCTGTCAATCACCATAGCAACATTATTTATTCATTTTATATACTTTTTTAATTTAGAATGGGGATAGGAATAGTCAAGCCACAAAGTGCTAACCGTGTTGGCTCTGTACTTAACAGATGATGCAAAATGATGCTGTGATTTCATTTTGAAGTGGATGCTGTGGTCATCCAAACAGTGCCATGAGTAGTTGGGTTTTTTTGTTGCTCGTGGGGTGAGGAACACCTATGTCTGGCATTGTTCCTTCCAGCACTCTGGGCAACCCTTACTCTCAGCTTCTGTGTACCTCTAAAGGCTGATGCTGTACCCCTAGAGGTTGTCTGAGTTAAATCTCTCTGCAAATGCCTTGGGTGCTCTGCATATTAACCACAAATTATCAGAGTGATGAGTACTTAACGCTTTTTACAAACCTAGTACCGTGAACTGCTTCTGGTGATGTGTGGGGTTTTTTTCTTTTACATGTTTGTTTTTAAATCCTGTTTTAAAGCTTACAGGGCAAAATATCTAGACCCTATTCCAGACCTTATAATATCTTAATTTCTGAAGGGGAGGGAGAGGAAGGAAGGGAAAATACAGAATTTCTTGGTTGGTTGGGTTTTGATTCTTGGGTTTTCTTCACCTTCTAAATTCCTTCTTACACAGAAGACTTCTGTCATGGAAGAGGCAGGAAGCAGTGCACTTGTTCTCAACATCTGGTTAAAACATTAAAATCTTGGTTTCCCCCTTTTCCTTGAGGGGAAACGAGCTGAAGGAAAACAAATAGAGTATCTGGGCATGAGCAGGTCTTGCGTTCTCTGGGACCATCCTTGATGCACACTGGCATGTCAGCAGCAAAGGTGAATTTCATTTTGTGTTGCTCATGTCAGGGGGGTGGTCCTACAGCCGGGTGAGAAGGCAGTAAGCTCTTCTGAGCCTGGAGGTGTTTCACAGTCACTTCTGGGCCTTGCTAGGATATGATGTTAATTGTCTGTTAAGGGCCTGTAACAGCAGCTTATGCTCTAGGTTGGTTTCTCTTTTTTGCTCCGTTCCAGAAAGATGAAAAGGAGAGACAGGTTCTCCGTGTTGCTGCCTTGCCCTCTGTTTTGCTGTCAAGATAGTGAGTAATAACTTGGTGATCAGGTTATATGGGGAAGAGGCAGCTTTTTATAAGGTCACTTCTGCCAGTCATGACTTCTCACAGTCATTTCTGGTATCCTTAGCTAATCTGAGAAGCACAATGAACAATGAAATGAAGCTATTTGTCTGTGAACTCATATAGGAAGGCTAAGAGGACCGTTTTCAGGTTTGGAAGTTATTTGCTGTGACTTTTTCCACCCTCAGCTGACCTTTAAGTCCTGGATCATTTTGACATTGCATCCAATGCAGGTATTCTTACATGCTGTCCCCACTATACTTTGGGCTTGCCTCGCAGACTGCTCTTTAATTCCTGTGATATGTGGAGATTGGCTTGGTCTATAGAAGTGCTGCTGTACATCCCTTTGCAACTGATGCAGTGTACGAGGAATCTGTGGCGCGATCATGGTGAGGATAGATAGCTTGTGGGGAGCTCTTGACCGAACGTGTGTGATCCCCAAGTGCAGATCTAGGCTCTGAAGGTCAGGTCTACCCCTAGTAAAATAAACCCCTCATGTTAGAATGACTCTATTTACCATAACACAACAGCTGAAGAAGGGAATAGAAGTTAAAAATGAACGTTGGTCAGTTGCCTGCCTGCTGAGGATAGTAACTTTTGTAGTCCATGAGCTACTTCTCCTTCATCCAGGGTGGGTGGCCAGGGTAAGCAGCCCACTATTCCGCTTGTGACAGAGCAGTCAGGTGTCAGCAGTCGCTGTGTGGATGAACAAAACAAGCTTTGTGCTTGTCTGGTGGTGACTGGCAAGCACAACCTCCCCTTACTGATGTGGAAGCATTCAGTGCTCAGGCTGAGATGGAAGAAGGATGCTTACTGTAAAAATAGAAAATTTATACCTTTTAAAAGCTGCATTTATCATGATGAGCTCAGGCAATGCATCTTCAAAAGGAGAGAAAAATTGAGTACATTATACACAGGCAAGATACAATTTGCCTTTTTTTATTTCAGATAAACAGTTTCGAAGCAATTATCTTCACATTTCTGCCTGGTGATTTTAGATCAAAATTACTTCAGTCTTCACAGTCTAGTCAAATGGAGAGAAAAATTGCCTTCTTCTAAGAATTGTTTTGTTTATCTGCAAAGTAGGCAGTGATTTCATCTTCCTAGTATTTCCCCATTAGTACTTAAAAATACAGTGAGAGACCACAAAGTTGACTGAGAGATCACAAAGTTGACTGAGACATCAGAAAAGCATCTTTAAATGTCTTTTGTGTTTGACAGAGAGGAGGAAAAACTACATTGTTCTTCCTGGCAAATCAAACCAAATATATCATGAGGACATCACTTTGGTCAGAGTGCTATGAAGGGGAAAATAGCCCACTCAATTTACAGCAGTCACCTGTTTTACCAGGAGCATTTCTGCCCTACTAGCCACAAAAGAATGTTCCTATAGTTTTGCATGAGGTTTCTTTTTTCTGAGGACCTGACCTGACCTGGCCTCCTCTGTACATCCTCATGCCAACTATTCATTATTTGATATTCTGTACTTGCTTTTTGAACCTGTCTCTGCCTGTGAAAGCACAGCTGTGAGCATATTCTGTGCTGCTATCTGAGGAAGACAGACCTTTTTTTCTCTTTTTTTTTATTTTCACAAAACATGTCCCTCACCTTTAAGCATTTGTTCTAAATAGAAGAATAAAGGTGTCGGTCCCCTGGGACACAGTGGCATCTGCACTCCTAAGGAGGGACTTCTGTGGCCTCAGCTGTGACTCCTCCAGCCCTTCTAGGCTCCCTCATATGAAACACAGTCATGGCAGGGTTCCTGGTCCAAGGAGCAAGCACAGGCAGTGGTTTTCACTTTGAGGGGTGCAGTGAGAGGGTTGGTCTAGCGGTGGGCTCGTCACTAGGCTGAGCTAGACAGAGACTGGGTACCGGAGGGATGGTTCAGCTGGGAGGAGGGCATAGATTCTGACTAGCTTAGGGTGTGCAGTTGAATAAGTGTGTTATCAAATAATCATGTTTTAAGTTAATTGCAATAAATTAAGATGGATTAAGCTATCTGAAAGCATGTGAGAAGATGGCAAACTCCCTGCATAACCACATGGTAGTTCAGTTTCCTTTTCTGCAGATGCTGCCTGTTTCTGCCTTGCCCTAGGAAAGAAAAGAAGCCGAAAGAAGCATCTGCAAATAGTAAATGAAAACAATTACAAAATTATAAGCCCAGTGGCAGAAATACATCTGTAATAAAATAAAGGCTATGTGAGAAGTTGAACTTAACGGTCTTGCTGTTCTGGAAGCTGTACCCAAGGCTAGCAAGTCCCAATCAGCTCTGTGTTGGAAATCGAGGATCTTGATCAGCGGCTCAGGTAAATACTTGATGCTGTTAACATAAAATAATCGAAGTTTAAAGGTAACTCATCTTTCACAACTATGTCATAATAAGAGCTGCATATCTGATTTGTATAACTTGTGTGTTTTAAGCAGAATGAATGTGAAATGGCAAGGTTAGGAATTTTTCTTGACTTCTCAGTGGATCAGCTTCAATTTACCGATGCCCTTCTCCCCTTCCTGCCCACTCCCCCCACCCCCCAGCATTTGAGAATTTTAAAATTCCAGACGAAACTACCAGGAAGTTGTTAACAACACACCAGCTTCTTGAAAGACAGTAATATTTTTTAAAGTTTACACTGGGCTCACGAATTGACAGACCTAGTTGGAGGAATTCCCCAGCTCTCTAACTAATACTGGTTTTTTAGAGCACTAATCATGCTAGAATTTTTAACTAAAGGCAGGAAGTCTCTTAAACTTTTGGAGGGGGGAATGGAGACACAGCAATTAATGAGTAATGTTTTGTGCTGCTGCCAGAGGCATGAGGGTGAGTGTGTCTCTTCTGCCTTCCTCTGTTTCGATTTGACGGCTGCATGGCCCCAGAACTATGTTCAAACAGGCAAACTGAATGTAGTCCTTGGGGCTCTTCTTCAAGGAGCTTTTGTGCTTGGTAACCAAATGCCATGATTTATCCCTTCACTGTGTCTGTGTTAGACGGGACTTTGCTTTTAGTTTACACATTCCTTTTTAATCTGACACGTTGCTGGTGATATCCTGGTTCCTTATTCACCTTTCCCAAGGCTGCTTTTAAATGAGTCCTGAACTATGCAGGCATCAGGTTCCTTGTGTTTGTGACACACCTTTCAGCACTTTGCTTGTTGAAGTGGAACAGTTTTTGAAGCCATAGTGTGTCCCCTCTAATATCCCAAAGCATAAGCCTTGCTCAAGATGTAACACAAGGAGACCGTGAAGGTTCAGAAAGGGGCGATTTCTGGGAGGTTTAAATCAAGAAGAGTCTAACAAAAATCTTGAGACAAGATTCCTGCTAGAAGGTATTCCCAGGCATTGGTACCACAGCAGTAAGTTTTATCCTGCAGTCAGTTCTGGCTGGTAGTTTCTCTGCTAGCTGCTGCAGCTTTCAGTCAGGAGCAGTCTTGTCAGGCAGGTAAGGCTGCTTTGTGCAGGTCTGGAGCTAGTCCCAATTTGGTGTGCAGGCACGGAACTTTCTGCACTGAGTCTTCTGTCACTTCTTTCTCGTTTTAATTTGTGGGTTGTGAGAGCATTCTCCAGTATTCTTTATGGTAGTCATTGTAAATAACATTATCTGAAGCCATAAAATTTAATGTGCTAGAGGCTTACGAAACTACACGTTTAGGACTGTGTGCTTTAGTCAGAAGCCAAAGGTGTGCATTCAGTGTTTGTAGCCTTTCTGGTGTAATAAAATCAGGTGTGCTCAGAAGATTGCAGTTTGAAGTTTCAGGCATGGTCTTGCATAGCCCTGTAGCTGTAGGAGCCCTGGAAATGTCACTGAGCTGGAGTAATTTAAAGAGACGCCAAATGGGCAGAATTCTAGCCATTAAACCATGCACATTCCTTGGAGTACTGGTGTCAAGCTGTTCATGGCAGTGGATGTGTAAAATGGGTATATTTTGCTATAGATAAGAGCCTGGTTTGGCAAACCATCACAGTGGTGCAGTTCTTCAGCATTTCATAATGCTGCACATACTGTGTGGCTTGTTTCTTTGTGAGTTGGTTACCCTTCCTTCTGCAGTGGCCTTGTTACCTTCCCAGGGAACTGGGCTGTAACTTTGGGGATTCCCCTGAGCCAGCAGATGAAAGCTCTGCTCTCACTGGCATCCAAATACAGTTTTGGTCTGTTGGGATGTAAGATCTTATAATTGTGCCCTTTACCACTAATGATTGTAGTGCAGCTTGTCTTGCTTGGCATTATCAGTAGTTAATAGTTTTCTTGACATATTAGAAAAGCTTTTGTGCAAGTTATGATTATTCATAACTAATGTAAGAAGTAACTGCATAAAGTTAAATAAGGTAGATGCAATAAAAAGTTATTAACAGGCTTAAACAAAAATGCTGATTTTGATGATTCATATACTGCTAATAATTTTGAATGTCATGTAACATTTAGAATTCAAACTCTTGATACTCTGTTGGCCTTTGGGATGTTCCTACCAGTTTCCAGATTTTGGATGAGGCTCTGCAGTGGCAGGTCAGCCTGTTATGTAATCCCACGACTGAAGGATTTGAACCTTAAGAAAAGTACACAGCACCTCATGGCAGCAGTCAGACCAGCAAGATCCACCAGAAGCAGCCAGCAGCAGTGTGCTGGTTCACAGGTCAGTGCATGCTCCTGTAGCTTAGGCTCATCAGCAAGCATGAAAGAGAAAAAACAATGTATTTCCGTGTCACGCACTGGAAATACTCCATGTGCACAAGCAATACAAAGTTATGGGAGTGGCCATCACAAAAAATAGTCAAGTGGCAGCTATTCCTAGGCCTGGAGCTGACACAGGAACCATCTTCTCTACTGCTTTTATATTTAGTGTGTAGTCAAACTTGGGATGGCAGGTCAGCCATTGCATTTAAATCATGTGGTTGCTGGTGTCAGAAGGGCTCCTTTGCAGCTCTTAGAAATTCAATGGTGAGTGTTATTTAAAACAAAAAAAAACCCTAACACAAACTCAGTTTGTTGCTCTTTGTGTTGGTGACACCCCATGTAGCCCAGCCTAAAGCAGTTTGCCCTCAGTCTGTGTGATGGAAAGACACCTGACTGTAGAGGTAGTATAGTAATAATAACAACAATAATAACATTTTAAATCCACATGCAGTTTCAATGCATCACTTGCAGGTTTATGGATACAATGGAGAAATTCCCTAGAGCAGTTCAGAAGTATGACTACCCTCATCACAACCACCGGAGGTTCATAAAATGCACTACTGCCACCACAACCCAGTCACGACATGATGTATTGTGGCCTGCAGCGGGGTCACAAACCTCACTATCACTTCCCATATGCAATTCATGAGATTCAGTATTACAACCGCAGCAGATTCATGAACACACAGTCACAACTCAAAAGCACATTTAATACCACCCGTGTATCAGTCAATCACCCAAGACTACAAACTTAAAAGCATCACAAATGTCCAATTACCCCTCTGCAGGTGAGGGCTCTCAATGAGTTCCCTCAGCCAGCAACCTGGCCAAGTGGGAAGGGTCTCCTCACAGAGCTGGAGAAGAGACTACCTATTCTTAGCCCAAATGCAAGGGGGTTTATTTGGTTTATTTCTTTGATCTACATGACAGTGGGCAGGGCTCTGCTGGAATGAACAGTGTTCCCCCTTATCTCATGCTCTATCTCTTGCATATCCCCACACTGTCTGGGCCCACTGAAGCCAAATGGTGACCCGGTGGCTTGTCTTTGTCTTTTTTTTTTTTTTTTAGGCAGCTAAATAGTGGTTTGATTGGAGGAACTTGTTCTGTTACCAGCTTTCATGCTCTGTCCTTACCTCTTTATTATCTGTGTAGCCACAAAACAAGTGAGGAAAGAGGTTTTTCAGTACATTTATTACTCCATACAAATCCTCACTTGTGGAACTGGCACACTGAAAAAGGATATTGCATTAAAATAGGGTGCTGTCAAAGAGATTGTGACTGTATTTTCCCTTGTACTTTCTTCCAGGATGACGGGTTGCAAATGTAGTTTTGCTCAGTAGCTGTTAATCAGGTATTTTTTTCTAATTTGCTAGCCACCACTGGAAAAGATGAAGCCACTGTTTTCCAGGAAAACTGTTAGTGAATCCTAGAGGTGTTTGTTATAAGCTACTACAGCTTCTCCAAACTGCAGTTTTCTCAAGAAAATGCAGGTTTTATAAAGTGCAAAGGATTTATGGGAATCCTTTTCCTGTATATTTGTGGGGAACTCAGCTCAACTCTTACTGCCTGTCTTTTTCACCACAAAGCAACAGCCATTCTGCAAGCATGGCAGATCCTCTTTTCTCCGTTTGGGTAAGGAGGGTGGTGAGTTGATAGTCCTGGGTCTCTGCATTTCGTGTTGCAGATGGTCTTGGATACAGATTGGGCTCTGTGGGTATGAGCATGCTTTTCAGTGCAGCTCGCTCTGAGTGGGCTGCTATATCCAGAAAACACTGTCCATATGGAGAGAATAGCTGGGATCCTGGAAGCAGCGTGTAGCTGCTCAGTGTGTTGGTGTACCTGGACCAGAGAGCTCTTCTGTACTGTGTGCTGTCTATCTAGTATGTACATTCTTACTGGGTCGGGAACAGAGCAGTGATGGCAGAGCTTGTTTCAGGCTCTTGCTTCAGACTGAAGTTTGTGTCAAATTCACAACACAAACAAAAAATATTGCTTAACCAAAGTAGGTTATAGGGCACAAAAGATTTTTTTCCTTCCTTCTGTACTTCTAGCAGTGAATAACCTCTGTGTCCACCTCAGTCACTTCACAGCAAGCAATCTTTTAGTATTTTGGTTTTGATTTTTAATGTCATAACCTCTCAGAAATGTTAGACACTTATTTTCTGAAAAAAGTATTATGGCTCTGTGTTCTTGCCTTCCATTAGTATTTGAGCCTTTGAGATGGATTTGAGTGGTTTTATTCACTCTTTTCATAGCCAAGATTTAATACATTCTTAGAAAAACTGAGATTCTTGCCCTGTAGACAAGCAGTTATAGAAGATCTGAAAAAAACCCACAGGGATTTGGAGCATGTGCATGTCAGGGAATAGCTGATGGATATGTTTTCACTGTCTAGGATTGGACCTGTAAATTTATTTTTTTTAACAGTATTTACCTAAGTTAAAGGTTGATTTGAGGCAATGTGAAGGGTGTTGTTTCAGAAGGAGACATATTTCACTGCCAACTTGATTTTCCAAGCAAAAGAAGTCTGATTATCACCTTGATAATGTTTCAAATATCTTCTGTCAAAGTATTTTTTTCTGTCTTTTTAACGTTATAACTTTTAGTTTTTCAGTGTTCAGCCTCTCCTACACAAGTCAGTTAATCTCTGCTAACATGATTTAATACAAAGTTGCTTGAGCAGATATTGTTTAGTTAGTAGAATTTACAAAAGACTCAAATTCAGAAAGATGTACCAGTCAGAGAACTACTTGTGCTGGTATAGCTCCATCTGCAGTCAGATGATGTCTTTAGAAACCTGTGACGAATAGGGGTTTTCCCAGCTAAAGTGAAAGCTGGTGAAAGACAAGGAATGAGAATTAATCCTAGTTTAAAATCTTTGAAGGAAAAAGCACCAGTATCATTATTTACCTGCTTTGCATATACAAGATATTTTAATATCAAAAGGCTTAGTTGGTATAGCTGTGTTACAAATCTTTTGTTGTGGACATTTTGACAAACAGGAGACAATATTTTAACCACAAGTTTTCCAGTTTAATTTGCAGCAGTTACTAATCAGCTGTTTTCTGGTTACTTTGAATAGCATGCTATCATAATTTCAGTATACATTAGAGTAGGGTATTGAAAATAATAAGAAATATGAAATAATGTGAGGAGATGTGAGAGATGCTCTGATAAATGTCCAGGGAAGTCTCAGTATCTATCTGCCTCTAAGTTTTGCTGTTGCTTGATCATATCCTGTATTGCAGCTGATAGCTTGATAATTAATGGTGAAGAAAAATGGAGGTTTTCTTTTGTTATGTTTTAGAGAGTAGTAGCAGCAAAAGGACTCATATATATATATATATATGCTGTGACTTAGTTGAGATGTTTCCTAATGATAGCTATATTAATAAGCTCACTCTAGTGCTGATAATGCTGTAGCAGAGCTAACGTGAAAAAAAATACATAACTCCATCTTTAAGATCTTGATTATAGTGAGGCAAGAGGTAAATCCAGTGTTGAGCCAGGTGGATACTAATCACATCTGGTCAGTGATGCTGTGAGTCAGGTTGAGTAGCTTGTCAAGAAGGACATGCCAAGTTGTCTTTTTCTTTGCTGAAGCAGAGGTTAAGCATGCTGATAGGTACTCGGTGGAAGCCAGAAGTGCTGTCCCTCAAAGACTGGAGATGCTGCCATCCAGTTAATTGGTAGTATATTGCCCCTAAGTGAGGCAGAAGCTCTCAGTTTCTGTTCTGTGGTGGTCAGGAGCTGGGAGCTGCTGACCATCAACACGCTGGGATGCCGGCCCCATGCCATCCTGTCAGCTTGGTCTCCAGCATTAACCTTAGTACATCTTTCTGCAACAGCACCAAAGGATGTTGATCTCTCCTTTGTAGGAAGGACAGGGGCCAAACTGGAAGTCACTTTTTCTCACTCACTGCCAGATTCAGACGAATCGTCTGTTTTGTTGCTACTAATGCTGGAGTAAATTTAACTCACGTTGGTAAAGCACTTGCAGAGCGAGTCCTGTGTTCTTAGTGGAATAGCGAAGCAAAACGGCTGGTATAATAATGAGATCTGCTGCTTGCTGTGGATCTGAAGGTGTATTTGGGAACACTGTCCATTACCCTACTAATGGTGCTGGTGGCAGTTGAGCTGGAGTTACAGAAATAAGTGATATTCTACATTCTCATTAAAAAATCCCAAACATTTTTTCTTTTGAAAACAATCTAACTAGAGAGTTTTGCTGCAAATGAGAGATGCTAAAGAAAGCTGCTTTGTCCTATCTTTGCAGTGGGACCTAAAAGGCATAGGAAGAAATGGTGATGTTGCTTAGACCCACAGATGTGTCTGGAACTGCACTTCAGATTGGTCCTTTGAATTTGATCTCTTTGTAGTGTTTTGATCAATGTGAATGTACTTGATTTTCTTAGCAAATAGATTTACAGATTGAGATAGTTCTTGTATTTTTAGGTAGTGCCTGTTCTTTTCTGCGAGCTGCACTGGTGATCCCCTTTCAGTTTCAAATGTTGACAGGAGCAGAGCTCTAGAGGATTCTGTTGACTCTCTTCCCTAGGGAGATCAGAACATGCTGGATGCAACAGACTCAAGATGTAAGGAGAGAGGAAAAGAAGAGGGCAAAGTGATATTTGAGGTTTCAACCATTCCCTCCTTCAAACTTCCCAGGGAAGGAGATATGGGTGTGCTCTAGCCCTTGCTGTGTGGAGTTGTGGGCACTCTGCAACTCAAGTGGCCAGGACTCATCTTGCACACTCAGAAGGCTGCAATGAGTTGGGGCTGCTATACGCTTGCTACTGACCTTTCCCAGTAGCTGCTGGTGCCTGGAATTGGCTGATGACTTTTTCCATGCCTGCTCTTCCCCATCTTGGTCTATACCCAACTGGTGAACAGTCGATCCACAGCTGTGAGATGCTATCCCTCTGTCTCCTCCAAATAACTCTAGAGACTAGGAATTATTCTCCCCCCCTGCCCTTGAGAAAAGGGCAAGTTGTTCCGATGTGTGAAGCTGCAGCTCAGAAAGCAACAAGTGTAGAACAAATTCAGACAGTTCCTTATTTGAAGAGATAAGAGAAGTGACTGAAGTTCATCTCAGATTAAATGCTGTTGTTGTAAACTACTAGTAGGATCCATTCACATCCCATAGAAGGAGTATACTTAATTTGCTAAATATGATGTGCTGTGAGTTTCAGACCATAGGGGAAGATGAAAGCATGATGCTGAAATAAAGTTAAGGAGAATCAAGCTGAGAAGTATGTTGGCATGGTTCTAGTAGTTACACATTTACCAGAAGACTGCTCTGAGTCTCATTTTTCTGCATCTATTAGTATCATAAAGTAATAAACTGTTCATAGTTCTCCAGGGAAATGGTTGCAAAGGGTCCTGCTTCCAGAGCAAAGACAATTGATGTCTAGCTCCTTTAAAAAAACAGAAACTAGACTATATTGAGTGTTTGTTGAGAGTCAGTGGAAAACAATATTTCTGCTTGAGTTGTCCAGTTGGTGTAGCACCAACCTCAGAGTATTGGGCCTTGAAGTTCACCTTGGCAAGTATCAGGATGGGTGCTGGCTGTAATATGGTGGCTGTTAGAGTGGACATGAATTTAGTGATTTGATAGGGTTAAGTTTTTCTGTTTACTAGCTGCAAGTTCAGTAGCCAATCTTGCCTCTCTTTAGCTGCCTGTTTGTAAAGGAAGGTGTTTTCTCGCCCATGGTCCTGATGGCAATTTGTGTTAATGTTGGGCGCAGCATTTGCGCAAGGCCTCTCTCCTTGTCATAAATCACTTCTGCGGGCATGGTCATGAGTTTGCCAGAAAGATTAGGTGTTGCCCTCCACCACAGCCCCTCATGCATGCCCTGGTTTCTCCCTCTGGTTGAAATCCTTAATGTCCCTGCAGAGATCCAGAATCCAGGTTACGGGGACAGAGAAGAGCAGCGGCAGTATGGCAGTGCCCGCTGTGCCTTAACACAGATGATGATATCACCAGCGGCTGCTGCTGATCAAGAGACCATGCTTACCTCTGCCTTATGTTGTGCACATGCAGATTACAAGATGAAGTTCTGAATTGGCCAGTGTATTTTTTTCCAGGCCTTGCTGTCTCAGTGGTGCTGAAAATATAGTGATGTTTGATAAGAGATGAATAACTGTAAATCTGTCTTGTGTCCCAGCGAAATACGGTTGTGTTGAGAAAGGTTCCTATTCTGTCACATTTAGAATCTGAAATGCATCAGAATGAATGTGTAAATGGGCCAAAGCTACAGATATTAATTTGAGGGAAAAATTAAGAATTAAATATGAATAACTTGCCTAGGCAGTGACTACAGGGGTTCATAAATCTGACAAGCCTGGGAGGTGCAAGCACAGAAAACGGAAAAGAAGTCTATCGTGAGGGAAGAGGCTGAAATGGAAACTTTGAGTGTCCTATGTATGAGTTTCTGAGAGTGAAATGGTCTGAGTTATTAAATACCATACTTTGGGAGGTGATAGTATTGTCTGGACTATGATGGCCATTTGTAGGGTCTGAGGATGTTTCTTGGTTTCAGTATGGTTCTTTTTTCTTAACACCTGATCTGCCATGCCCCCAAAGTATAGGCTAGCACCCCTAAAAATCCAAGGCCCTTTGATAAAAAAAAATAGTTAAATTAACAAAAATATGCACTTATTAAAAAAAGAGAAAAATAATTTAGATGCTATAGATCTTAAATTAAAAACTTGTCGATGAATAGTTTACAATGTGCTGTTTATCCTGGTAGGGATTTTTCCTACTGAGCCCTAGAACAGGGAGCGCGTTGTGCTCTTTCCGATGTTATGCAGAGATGATGCTTTGATACTCAGATTTTGTTCTTTGCTCCACCATAAGCTTCGCGTGTTACCTTTGGCAAGCCACTTAAACTGTTTTTTCAATATGGATAAAGAAGTAATTGTACTTCCCTGCCTGCAGGACTTGTCTGAGGATCAGAGTCTGAAATGCTCAATTGTATTGTGAAGAAGACACTTATAATCAAATTATCTCTAAGAGCTCTAAAAGATAAGAACATGTTTCCTGCCTCCAACCTTTCCCTCTTTTCCAAAGCAATTATTAAAAACCCCTAACTTTTGGCAGGCTCACCGCCTTGATGTTGAGCGGCAAATGCTGACAGCTGTTCTGATCTTGGGTGAGGTGCTCTTTATTGCCCGTGCCCAAACACCCAGCAGTTGAAAATAAAACACTGGAAAGGATAAAGGTGCTAAGAGTTCATTCTGTTTCATATTTAGGAAGGCAACTGTGATTAGGATGCCAACCGCGTATGGTGAGGCTGCTGAAGTGGAGACATCGTTCAGAGATTGTGAAGCAAGGAGCTGCAAGGGGCTGACTCAGGGAACCACCTTCTTCTTTCTTGGTAGGTGTCAGTCAGCACCTGACTGTCACAGGCTGAAAGTGCAGGATGTACTGGAGCAGCTTCTTCACAGGCATTGACTCCAGTGAGACAGGAGCATGACTTTCTTGCCATGACAGGGACTAAACAGTAATGTGAACTAAAGCTAACAATGTGATATAAAAAGGCAGCACCCCACAAAGACCTAGCCCTATAAAAAACTTTGCTGTTGTTTCCAGTTTCAGGAAAGAACAAGGTCTTTCTGAAAATTAATGTTTAAAAGCATCTGTCCCTTGAAGGGTTTAACTCATGAAGCACATTAATATATAGTCAACAATTACTTTAGAAAACCCCAGTGAATTACACAGTGCAAAGTAAATACAGGTTTTCGCACTTTGACTCATACACGGGTATGTGTTGGCTACCAGAGTCTGGATGAATCCTTAGCACAGCAAGCTGGTGGATATTGTCAGTAATTGTTCCAGCTCAATCATCAGTGAAATGTTCACAGATTTATAGTCAGCTTAGAAGCGAAGCTGTCAAAACAACCTGCCTGATAGTGATAAAGAAATAGCTATCAATCAGAGAAGTGTCAGGCAGCTTCCAGGCTGGAGCGTTCTGCTTCAGAAATTTCAGCACCATTTGCTTTTTGTGTAATTTCTGAGAAATGCATAAGTTAAAAAATCTTTCTTATTTGTGGTTTGTTTTTTTAAGGATTTTGAAATTTCTAAACTTGTCATCTGGCTATTGTTTTTAGTGGGTTTTGACTATTTTTTCCTTTGAAAGGAAGAAAGAAAGTGGAAATCTATGAATGGCTTGCTACATGCATTGTGAAAGAAAATACAGTGATGAATGAATTTATACAGCCTAAATTGTCTGCAGGCAAGTGGTTGAAGCTTATTGTTTTAAAGTCTTCAAAAAAGGCTGTCATACTAATACTAGTGTGGGTTAGGTTCCTTCAAGCAGGCAGCAGTTGAGGTCAGTTATTTTCCCTTCTGATTTCTTAAACACAGGATGATGTGTTAGATGGGAGGAGTTAAACTATTGAACTGGGTTGCTTGGCTCTGTGTGGAAGGTCTTCCTTTCATGCTCTCAGGAAAAGAGGAATGGGATGTGAAAATGGTCTCACCTGGGATCCAAGCAAGGGCATGTTATGAAAGCGAGCGCAGACTGAAGAAGAGAGCAACTTAGAGAAACATGCCAGAGCTGCAAACAGAACATCACCCTTCTGTGTAGGAGGGACAGGGATATTGTGTCTTTGTCCTCTGTTATGCAGTGGCCACTTCAAAACTCACTGCTGGCTGCTTTTTTTGACCAATTGCAGTCAATTTAATTTCCTTTGCCTTCCATGCTGTTCTTTTTCTCTCTAGTTTCACATGAAAGCTGTAAAATGGAGAGGAGCAAGTCACAAAGACACTAGGGAAATAGACCCATTTCCAAGGAAGGAGATGCATCAGGTGAGAAAGCAGTGTGCAGTCTGTGTTCCCTGCAACATCCAGATTGTTGTCAGCTCTGCTGCTCTGGGATATTGTTCATGTTCCTGTATTTTTGAGTGTTCCAGCCCTTTAGATCCATGTCTGCAAATCTTCATTTGGCCCACTGGTATTTGGCCTGACTGGGTATCTAGTCAGCTGATGACTTACTTGAGTCACAGGGGACATCTTTTCCAATGGTGGAGGATTACACACAGAGAAGGATGAATCATAGAATTGTAGGGGTTGGAAGGGACCTTGTGAGATTATTGAGTCCAACCCCCCTGCCAAAGCAGGTTCCCTGGAGCAGGTAGCACAGGTAGGTGTCCAGACAGGTCTTGAATGTCTCCGGAGAAGGAGCCTCCACAACCTCCTGGGCAGCCTGTTCAAGTGCTCTGTCACCCTCACTGTGAAGAAGTTTTTGCATATCGGTGCAGAACCTCCTGTACTCCAACTTGTGACCACTGCCCCTTGTCCTGTCCCCACAGGCCACTGAGAAGAGATTGGCCATCTCCCTTTGTCTCCCACACTTCAGATATTTATAAACATTGATGAGATCTCCTCTCAGTCTTCTCCAAGCTGAACAGTCCCAGCTCACTCAGCCTTTCCTCACAGGGGAGATGCTCCAGGTCTGTAATCATCTTTGTGCCCCTTTGCTGGACTCTCTCCAGGAGATTCCTGTCTGTTTTGTACTGGCAAGCCCAGAACTGGACACAGGACTCCAGGTGAGGCCTGACCAGGGCAGAGTAGAGGGAGAGGATCACATCCTTCGACCCGCTGGCTGCTCTCCTCTTAATGCACCCCAGGATCCCATTGGCCTTCTTGGCCACCAGGGCACACTGCTGGCTCATGGCCAACCTGTCATCCACCAGGACACTCAGGTCCTTCTTCACAAAGCTCCTCTCCAGCCTGTACTGATGATACCCGTGGTTGTTCCTTCCCAGGTGTGAGGCTCTACACTTGCAGAGCTCATAGTCCAAGCTCTGCACCTTCTTCCAGATTAAGTCAAAGTGCTCCTTCCCTGGTTACTTTTTCCCTGCTTGTTCTTTTGTGCTCGGATTATGGAATGAATCCACTTGAAATCTCTCCTGCCTCTCCTCTCCCTCCTCTATCTTTTATAGTTTTTCCTCTCCTGCTGGGATGGTTTTCAGTTTGCTCCAGTTTCTGTTCTGGTTGATCAGCTGGTTCTAGTGATGAAGCTGGGCCATGGCATTTTGCTGTTACCTGAACTCCTTGTCTCCATAAGATGACCATAAAATTGTCCTGATCTTTCCAAATGCTCAGCCAAGGAAACATGTTTGCAAGCATCCTCAGGCTAGCTGAGGGAGTTGTCAGGAGTATCAGAGGTTGAGAACAACGCTCACAACACAGATTCCTTGAAACCTTTCTTTTCCTTCCCTGGGGTCTGTCCTTCCTGTTCTGCAGAGCTCCAGCAGAAAGGTTGTTTATCCCTGTTATGGAGGGTCTGCCCACCCTGGGTTGCTCTCAATAGTCAGATATTAAGTCTGGAAACAGAGAAACTAATCCCTTAATTTTTAGTTAATTTTTTTGACACCTCGGGCTCTTTTAGAGAAAACACAGGCTGTACTACCTGTAAACCTGAGGTGGTAATAGAAAAATATAGGTGAGATGTTAGGCATTATTAAAATGCAAACTGAGAGTCAGAGGGAGATGTCACCATAGGAATGGTGGCACTGGTGCAGGATGCAAGAGTTGTGGGTAGAAAAGCAGTGAGTCTCTAGTGCCGTGGTTTGGTGTTGCAATGCTGATCACGCCTGCCCTGTTGAGCTCCTCTCTGATAGAATTAACCAGCACAGAAATCCAACCATCGCTGCTGAAAACAGCTTTACCACTAATGTACTTCTACTTCGTTCCTTCAGGCCTGCAACATACTGTGAAAACTTTTATGGTGCAGCAACTCCCTTCCCTCCTCTGTCTGCTTGGATTTGCAGAATGTTTTGTCAAACCTGCCAGTGGTTTGGATTCATTCTTTGGAGTATGAGGAAGCATGATTTAAATTAATATGGGAGAGGTAGTCAGCTATCAGGCTTTCTCTGAAATACCTGCTTGGTTTTGGGCTGGATTCTTTGGGAACTTCAGGAAAAATGAGTGTTGCCTTGTGGGACACTGTTTTGTGTAAATTTGAGGTACATGCAAAATTGATGCATAGTTAAAGATCCTGTAACAGCTTTTCTTGATCTTTATATTCAGGTAGCCTTTAGTGATGCAGTTAGAGGTAGCTGTCATAGTTAGATGGTTCATAGACCTAATGAGCCTGGTTTTCTTCAGTGTGGCAAACATTACACTGGTCATCCTTGTCCCCAGCCACAGGACTTGTGTTGTCAGGCAGGGAGTGAAAAGTGCTGACTGGTCCCCAACTGGTAGTACAAGGGCTGTCTGTGTGCCTGCCTCTGGGAGTAGGTGAGCCTTTGCCTTGCCCTCTCTGGGGGTATATTAATTTGCATCTCTCTCTTCCATTCAGTCTCCATTTTTTCCATGCAATGTGCAAGAACTTAATAACCTTGAGATCTCCAGCATCTCTCAAGATTGAGTTAAAATCTGCTGGCAGAATTCAGAAGCTTTCAAAATCAGAAGATGCAACTCTTACAGAAGCATTTATTCCTTGCAGACCTGTGCTGTGATCCTGGTACATAGGTGCAGTGCAATAAGTGGAATAAAACATGAATAATTTTATCTTACGAAACACTCCTGGAGGTTTTTGACACTTGGTGTTCTTAGGGGGAGGAAGAGCAATGTCTCAGCATGTGTGTGTGCCTCAAATGCTCATTTCTGGCTAGGCACAGGCAATTCTGGGCCCTTGAAACCATGGGTTCCAGCCTGTCTTCCAGTGTCTCTTTACATGGAGATAAAACTGCTGTTGATTTTAGAAGGAAAATTAATTAGCCAGAGGTTTCTTGTATTTGTTTTCAGTCTCATATTCAGCGAGGACAATCTTTTGCTCAGCACAGCAGTGTGCTGGAGGAACAGAAGACAAATGGAAATCTTTGTAGTTCTGTGTTTAGATGGTTTTCTTTTTGTAAACTTATTTGTTACTATTTTGACCACTTGGATCAGGTGGATTTGGCTGAGTGCTGGGATACGTGATGTGTCTCTGCACATATGCAGATGTACAGCATGCTGATAAGTGTGTAAGAGACCTCCTATAAAGATTATCAGTGACAGCATCCATTAATGGAGATGTGAATCTGGACAACTGTAGTGACCTGTAGCATAAATTCAAATTGGTTTTGTTTTCTGGATAAAGTTTTTAAAATATCTTAGAGTAACACCAAGGTTAGCATTTTTCCCATGTACATACATTTTGAAATTTAAGGAAGGGTTTCAGAAGAGGACATCACTGTAACTTCAAGGAAGATATTACACTGTTCCATCTCATCAATATGAAAACATGATGCACAAATGTTTGCTTTCAACCAAAACTCTTCATCCCAATTACAATAACCATTGAAAGGGATTAATATATTACAAATCCCTGTAACTGTCTACTCGCAAATCTCCAGCTCTGATTACTAGAGCTTGCTCAGTGCTAAACAGAAATCCGTGAGACAGGTCTCCTTAAATCTCATCCTCATATGGAAGTGGATTTGTGTTAACCTCTAGTGGTCTAGATTATGGCAAGTTGTGTTTGTCTTCATGGTCTGATGAAAGTCTTTGAGAGTTTCTGTGGTAAAGCAGAATAACCCCATGTTTTATGACTTGCACATGGATTTGGGGTGCTCGGTTGGAAGGCAGGTGTGCCTGAGGTGAATTCTAGGTGCTCAGTGCCAGGCTTAAATACCCCAAGTGTGAAACACATTGAGGTTAGTGCCCTACCTGGAAACTTGTATGTGAGTGACTTTGCCAAGTCTACATTATTATACAGAATTACCGTCTGGCCTGACTTCAGGTCACCTGCTTACATTGCCAGCAGAAAGAAAATTGCCACACTGTAAAATGGCAGAGAATATTTTAGTGTGGTTCTTTCACTTTTATGGATGTTAAAATTGGTACCTTTTACTAAGATAAGAAAGGTATGAGCCTGTAATAGATTCTGGGAACAGTCTGTGCTGTCCCTGGCTGAGAGCAGACTGAACTGGGAAGAGCCTACAACAGGCCTGCAAGAAAAATGACTGAAAAGTGCATCGGAGTTGAGGAAGTACCTGCATATGCATTAAATACTTCAGAAAGCTGCTTTCCTACAGAACGGTGGTTTCTCACCATGGATTGAGTGTTTTTTTCCCTGCTTATAACACCTTCGTTACAACTTGAATGTTCCAGGACAGGCACTAAACAACCAGTCCTTGACGATGGGGCCCGCAGTGCTCTCACCTTGCCAGTATCCAGGATTCATGAGTGACCACAGGCTCTGAACAGCAATGTCTGCAACACTCTTTGCCAGCTCCATCACTAAAGCTACTGGTGACATTTCTAGAAGGTGAAGATAAAGCTACTGGTGACCCTTATGAAAGGTGGCAGTAATTCCACACTGTTAGAGGTGAAGAGGCAGAAAGTGGTTTCTTCAGTTGGTTTGGAATCCTTTTCCTCACATGCACAGAGTAACTTGTTAAAACTATTTGAAGTACAAATTAATTGTTGTTAGAAGGGTGCTGAGTAAGCACGATGAGGTGGAACGGCTCACCCTTGCTCCTGAACAGTTGTCTTGGTGCTATGGAGTGGCAAGGAATGAGCAGATGTTGGATAGCAGTTTTCAGTAACCCCTCTGTAATCATACTTTAAAAAATCAACATATCTAATGTTTATGCATCCTAGTAGAGGCAATGCAGACTGGGATCTTTGAGCACTTGTTAACTGTTGCTGTCTGTGGGTTCTGGTAGATGTCTAATTAAATAATCTGAAATCTTAGTGGAAACGGACTTTGGTAGCCAGAAATCCAGCATGATTATGGGTCTTGTACCTATAGGAAACCACAGTACCGAAGCAAAATTAAAGTCAGGATCATCTGTAACTGCACAGTCAACCTGACCTGAACTGGGATGTTAACAGTGGGGGGCTTCCCATCTTCTGGTGGCAGAGCTAGTATGGCTTTGAATTACTCCTGATTCACTGAAAAACTTCACCTGGAAAATATTAGGTCTTTTGGAAATTCAGATGTGCTAATTTGTGAGATAGATAATATGGAGCTGCCTGGCTAATCAGTTTATGAAGATAGAAATGTAGTGAAGACACTTCAGATTCGAAGTATTTGCAGTTGCTGATATAACCTGTAGTCTACGTCCTCCTTCAGACCAAAGCTGGTAAATGAGAGAAATGAGATCCATAGTTTTATGGGCAAAGTGTAATTTTAAGTTAATGTGGGCTTTTTTCACTTTATAATTAATAGGCATCCACAGCTAACAGTATGCATTGCCAAGATGTGTAGCAGAAATTGCTAGCTGTGGGGAAATTCTCTTCCAGGAAGCAAAATTTCATTGCTACTTTGTAAGAATAGTGTAGTTAAGTTTGGGATTTTTTTTTTTTATTTTTTTGTGGGGGGGAAGATGGGGCAGTGGAACAAGGGAGCTCATTGCTTTGATTTGGGGTACCTCATGGCTTGTGGTCAGACCCTGGGGAGGTCTGAGAGGGGACAAGGTGTGAGATGCACCCAGTGGGGAAGAGACAGAAGTGATTTGCTGGAGAGATAGCTAGGTAAGGAGGGGAGGGGATACTGTGTAGGAGAGCCAGCTTTCCTTGCCCTGTGCAGCTGGGTCCCTTTCCAAGGTCTGTTTGATGGAGTGGATTTGCAGTGTATTACCTGCTAAAAAACTTGTTGAAAAGCCAGGTGAGAGCCTTCACTGGGAATTTCTCCATGTTGATAATTCTGACTGACCTTTTTGCACGCATCTGCCAAATACTAATTCTAAACCCTGAGTCAATCAAATTTCTCAAGGACTCTCTTCTTTATTAGCCAAGCTGTAAATCTGCACAGTTGAGTAAATAAAAGTCTGGGAAAAGAATGCTCATGAAAATTAACAGCAGTGCATCCTCTTAGGTGTATATGAAACTGTTGGGAGTTTTTTTGTGCTGGTGGGTGGGGTTATTTATATTGCAAATAAAAGTGTCTGTTCTAAATGAAAACACTGACAAGCTGTTCCATTTTCTGAGTTACATCATCTTTTTCCTGCACGCCCAGTGCTTTCAACCCAAAAATCTCTGTAAGAGAAAAGCAAGAGTTGGCTATAAGTTCTGTAAACCTGTAAGTGCTTTCATCTGACCTTGCATCCTTATCTCTCTTCTGTTATCTCATTTTAGATGAAATTTAAACAATCTTTCTCTCGGTTGGCAATTTGAAGAATTAGTGTTATTCCTAGAGGTGCATCTGAGAGGGTTTTTTTGAGAGAGATGTGAAAGCAGCTGCGTGCATTAGGATGTGTTCTTTCTGAGACCTTTGGAGGAAAAGAGGCAGCAAGCACATTTTCTTATCTAATGAGATATACTATAATCATATTTTTGAAACCAAAGTCACTCTTGTTACTCTTAAGGTAAAATTTTACAACATTTCCCAGGTGAAGATGCCTGTCCAAGAAGGCTTGGCACAAGAGCAAAGGTCCATTCTGTGGGACAAATTAAAATCTTATCTGTGCTGACAAATCAATCTTTTGGCCAAGACTACTGTTGGGGAATAGATGGCACAGTTCTTGAATATAGGCTCTTGCTTTTGATAAAGCACAAATATATTTTCATGCTAGAACCCCTCCCTCTCAGTCTTTGATTTGCAAACTTCCTTCTAGGTGTTGCATCCTATCTTCTATTCTGAAAATGAAGTAGGTGGGGAAAAAAAACCCAACTTGCAGATGACTAGGCTGTATTGAAACTGGATGAAGATAGGAGATTTCCAATACTGTAAAACCTTAGAGGAGATTTTTGATCTGCTTCTCTTTGTAGGAAGGGAAGGAGAAGGTTCGATAAAATACTAAAACACAATCCTTAGTGTTCCACCTAAAAACATACTTGGCCTGCGTAATTGTCTTGGTTTTTAGGCCTGTCCTTACTCTTACTTGGATGGCCACTTGCTTTGAAAAGGATTATATGTACCTTTAGAGTAGTGCCTAGATGACACTGCAGACAGATGTCAGCTAGTGTTCACTCTCCTCATCTCCTCAGCACTTTCTGGTGTTACTTCTTTGCAGTGAGGGATTACTGTTATGCGAATGATGCTTTTGGACAGAGGAAGGTGAGGCTTAATTTCATTTTTTATGGCTCCTAAAACCGATACAGGTGCAAATCAGGGTGCTTCCCTTGATACCTGGAGCTCTGCATTCCCAGATGCCCCAATGAGAGTCAAAGGACCTTGGTGACATGTGATGTGAGAGGAGGGACTTTGCCCCCTGAAACGAACCATGACTTGCAAGGCCTGTGTATGGGCTTCCCTCCCCTCCCTGCATGTGTGGGGTGGGAAGTGTGTGTGCAAGTGGGTGGGTGGAGGATAAGTTTGGGCAAAGGTGAAAGCATGAAGGAATCATTAGCAGAAGAGGAGGAAGAGCACCTGCTCAGTGGAGGCTGGGTGGGAGGTCTCCCTACCGAAGCCCTGCTGCTGTGGGGGGATTTGACCACCTGGGCCTTCATAAAAGGGGGTTTTGGTGTCTGTTCACCTGGACGTGCTTCTCATCACCTGTCACTTTGGTCATTGGTTGTGTTTGGCTGGCTGCTTACATCTAGCATCAGCTGTTCTTGCAACCTGAGCAGAGGCAGGAAAGATTGCAAGGGATGATAAAGTCACCAAGAGCAACCGGTGCATGAAATCAAACTTAGGGTTTTTTCCCCAGTATTGTAACACAAGTGAGCTCTGGAGGAAAGCCACATAAATCCTGTATTGCTCTTGCCTCTTCAGCATCACCAGAACATGTGTACTCATGTTGGAACTGCGGCTTTGCTGCAAGACACCTCTTGGCTACTTTTTTGAACTTTGATTTGCGCCGAGGAAGGGGGTTAAAAATTCTGTAGATTTTGAATAACCTGCAGAGTTGAAATGCAAATGTTGCAGTGCAGTTCTTGTGGTGCCTTGTGGAGCACCTGTGAGAAGGCACTTGATGCATGGTCTTTATTCAGACAGGAAAGCTGAATCTCAGGGAAATAAAACCATATTTATTTATTTCCCCCCCCACCCCACCCCAAGAGAAATATATCCTGAGTGCACCCAAATGTATCTTCCCTGGGTGAAACTGTTACCTAGTGTGAGGGTATCATGTCAGAATGAGTGACTTGTCTGTTTTGGGGGATGGTTTGTTTAAGAGGGGGCTTCCAGAGGATGTTGCTAAATCTGAGCACTGTGCCTTGAGGCTGCTGTTGCACTGTGGTCTGTATGGGTTCCAGGACTAGTGGAGAAACAATGAAAATCTTTTCAGTGTAAGCAAAGACAAATCACTGAAAAGTTAGAGATAAGGTGTTTCTGAGTGTACCATGAGTATTTGCAAGAGGGTTGTGCATGGTTACTAAGATGCTTGATGTCTCGTTTACCTTCTCACGTAGGACTGCTTACAAAAACAGTGCAGAAGTACAGCAGCAGATTATCTCCAAAGTGGCCTTGGTGATGCATTTTATAAAGGAAAATACCTTATGTATAGTTACTGTAAACTTGGTCTGAACACTGATTTTTGGTAACCTTGGTTGCACAAGGACTGCAAACTCCCTAGACAGAGACAGCATGTGCTTTTTATTTCCTCCTTTCCTTTGGATTTAAACCTGACAGGTCTGCAGGTATTTTATTCTGAAATTGCAAATTGTTATTCCATAATTAATTAGTTGCTGGGTTTGTTTCCCTGGGATAATTAGACACAAGTATACAGAAAACTTCTAGGTATGTTTACTGCAGATAGAAAAACATGTAAGTCAATATGGAAAATATAAATAGCTATTTACAGTACATGCCCTCACCAAACAAGGCCTGACACATACCTGCCCTCATTTTCCTCCCGCTCTAGACAAGCAAGCTGCACCTCAAGAGGTGACTTGTCATCTCCCTCGCAGAGTGATGCAGACCAAGGATGTTGGCTCATCTAGTGACGCTTAGAAAGAGAGGCCCCAAAATTCATTCCTGGGCACAGCAACTGCTCATTTTCCTCATTAATTTTCTCCCTTCTGTTCTTTCCCTGAGTGAGGGGAGCTGTACCTGCTGTTGGAGAGGGACTAGTGGGATCACTGAGCTCTCCTCTCCTGTGAAAAGCTGTAACATGCTGTTACTGTTGAAAAGCACACTGCCAGGTACCTTTGAAATGCAGTGCATTCTGCTGCAGGGTAATTAAAATAGGGGTAAAAAGCTTAAGCTCAGTGGGGTAGTGTGTTTTATCACTGTGTTTTTCTATTTGAGATTCTTACTGATGCCTTACAGAGAATGAAGTGAGAATATGGGAGACCGTAGCATTCATAGTAACTGTCTGCAGTCGTAATTTCTTGTGCAGGCCGCTTACGAGTTTGACTTGAGGCATTATCGATGGCGTGTCACGCTTGGGGAGTGCAACACTTGAGGTGTAGCACTGCATGGCACTTCGAGAAGGGCACAGATGGAGTCGAGCTGACTCTCTTTTGGTTGGAATGAAACCCTTTCCACCAACAAATGCAAATCAACGAGGACTTGAGTGTTGAAGGAGCATTGCATTTTTTTACTGTTAAAATAACAAACCAAAACTACTGAATCTTCTGAGATTTATATAAATGAAATCAAAACAGTTTCAGATATGTGGCAGTTGGATAGCTGTGTCTGATTTGGATTTTTTACATTATTTTGGTGTGACACGTCAAAATAAAATAAAACAACTAAGTGTCAAAGATAATAATTCTGTGCTCTCAGGAAATGTCCTAATGACACTGCTTTGTAGAATTCCTTCTCCAAGGCCACTTTTTCATGAGAAAAAGTACTTTTACTTTTTGTTCTCTCCCTTCTCACCCGCTTGACAGTTTTCCATGGAGCAGAAGTTACGCTTCATGATGAGGTTTCTATTTGCATATGCAGTGCTGAGGCTTTCTTGCCACCTCATACACTGGTGATACCAATTTCTTACACCTACCTGGTCACACATACGTTTGAGCTTCAGTTTGCAGCAACAGACACTAAACATCCTAAGAAGAGATTGCCTACTTGGAACAGCTAACTCCAGAAAACAAAATGTAGGTAGGTCCAGCGGTTTGCCGCTCTCAAAGATGGAGTATTGCTATTCCTGTCTCTCCCACACCCCATATCTGGCTGCTTAGTTTTCCAGCTCAGTTATACTCCTGCATGAGTCCCTAAAGCTGTGCTGTAAACCAGATAGATAGCTGAAATGTCCGCTCTGACCTTAACAGTAGCAATGTGTCTGCTACTGGAGACAGGAGGTACCCTACAGAGAGGACGTACTTCGTTAACTGGATATATACATCAGTATATTTTGATGGAATATGCTGGAATATTTTTATTGCAAAGATCATTCTGTGCCTTAAATTCTCAAGAGCTTTCACTCCCAGAAAGAGCTTTCACTCCATGCCTTGAACTGAGTCAAGAAAGGTGGGTCACAGTGGTTGACTGCTGCTTCCAGGAAACTAATATTGTGTTAGGAAACAAATATTGCTGAAGAAGAAAGGGTGTTTCACATCTAAATGCTGTTCCCAAGCCATTGACCTGACCTCAGGACAAGGTTGTGGTTGCATTGGAGATTGCATTACAGATGTCCTGCCATGTGTGTGTTAAGTTGCAGAAAGATGTAGAACACCTTTGTTTACTCCTTGTGTGGTGAGATGAGTCAGCCCAAGGTTTGTGTTCTGGTATCTAAAAGTTAGTAGCATGTTGTCCCCCTTACAGTACCTCAAAAGTCACGATGCAGTTAATTCAGGATACATTCCTTCTGTAACTGTGAGGGTGGTCTTGTTGGTTTGGTCCCATAGTAGAAGTCCTACTTTTAGCTGCAGTGGTTGCCGAATTAATTTCTTTTGCAGTAGCAGGTTAGAGGTCATTCCAAGCACCTTGAAAGAGGCACAGTGATTCGGCTGCAGGACACAAGATAATGGTTTCATAATTTCACTGAAACTGGAGATTTAAATCTGGAAACACAGGGAGAAAGTTAACTCAAGCCTTCAGGCTTCCTGGCTAATCAACCTAGAGCTTGTGTCGAAAGAGGTCATTATGTGGAATTCAATTCAACTCCATGGCTTAGTGGCTTTTGCTTTACTTCACATGTTCTTTGCAGGTGATTGTGATGGGCAGGTTGGATTAACAAACATTCTAAAAAAAAAAAGCTTCAGGATGGATATTGACATGTAAATTTCAAAGTGAAAATAATAATAGAATCAACTACCTTGAAGATCTTATTGTAATAAATGTAATTTAATATGATAAATATTTAATATGTATAATTTCAACACATTAATATATATTATTTTTTAATCCATTGTTTCTGCCATAAGCAAAGTAGATACCCAGATTTACCAAAACGGGGCTTTGGGCAACCAGGTGTACTGGAGGGTGTCCTTGCCCAGTTCCCCCTTTATATACTGAGCATGACATTACATAGTGTGGGACACCCCTTTGATTAGTTTGGGTCAGATGACCTGGCTGTGTCCACTCCCAGCTTGTTGTGGAAATTAACTCTATCCCAGCAGACAACCAGGACTCATCTTGATGGTTCTCACCAGTGTCCCTAGAGGAGTTTGGGACTGCATCCACATAGGTTCAGAGTCCTGCTGTCAGGGGACACTTGTCGCACCTGGGTGCCCCTCCTTCACTGCAGTACCTGACCAGGCTGTTGGTGCTCTTAGTTGCAGCAGCATCTCAGCTGCAGCTGAAACAGCCATTCAGATTTAAAAACTAAAACTAAAATAAATTCTATACTTTGGCAAACCGCATTGTTGGTACTTTTAACACCATGAATATCAATAGCAAACGTTTGGTCTGTGATATATAATTAAGAAGCAAAGAAAAGTGACCTCAGTCTGCATTGGCTTTTATTTGAGATTGCAGAGTGCCACTGGTTATGGCTCATCAGTAAAAGACTTTACTGACGCTGTGTGCACTGTTTTAAGTTACACTGCAGATTCTGGGTGGCTGCAGAACATTCCTGCCACAATGTAGAGGTCTTTCAAGTGGCAATTTTTCTTCTTCCTTTCCTTCCCCTGTCCTTTTTTCCTTAAGTTATTTACACAAGGCTAGACAAGAAGTTAACTATGGGCAATACCTTGGCAACATTTATGCTTTCCATAACAATGGTTCTGGTTCTGTCTTTTAAAGAGAAATTGGTAAGGGGGTGTTTTTCTTCAGAAACTTCCTGCTGTCAGAGCAGACAGAAGCAGATCACCATGACAGTCTGGGTGCTGCCTTTGACCATGTAAATCTTACATCCTATCATTTCTAAAGGAAGCTCCCTATGTCTGTGCTGCAGGTGCGGCTATGGAAGCACACCAGAGCGTCAATGGGCCAGGAAGAAGCACCGTACAACATGCTGGTCCCATCTGATGGTAAGCATGCCCTCCAGGTTTTCCCTTTCCCATCAGTGCCTACAAGCTTTTAATTTCTTTTGTGGAAGTAGGGTGAGATGAGATTAGTTGCATGTTATCATATAATCAGAGACGGGTTTGGGTTGGAAGGGACCTCAAAGACCATCTTGTTCCTTTCTCCCGTCAGAGGCAGGGACGCCCACCACTAGCCCAGGTTGCCCAAAGCCCCATCCAGCCCAGCCTTGAACACAGCCAGGGAGGGGGCAGCCACAGCTTCTCTGGGCAGTCGAGGCCAGAGTCTCACCACCCTCACAGGGAAGAATTTTTTCCTAATACCTAATTTAAATGTTCCCTCTTTTAGTTTAAACTCATTATCCCTTGTTCTATCACTACATGCTCTTGTAAACAGTCCTTCACCAGTCTCCTGTAGACCCCTTCAGGTACTTGAAAGCTCCTAGCCACAGCTTCTCTGGGCAGTCGAGGCCAGAGTCTCACCACCCTCACAGGGAAGAATTTTTTCCTAATACCTAATTTAAATGTTCCCTCTTTTAGTTTAAACTCATTATCCCTTGTTCTATCACTACATGCTCTTGTAAACAGTCCTTCACCAGTCTCCTGTAGACCCCTTCAGGTACTTGAAAGCTCCTGGTCTCCCCAGAGCCTTATCTTCTCTCTGGCCCTCTATCATCTTTGTGGCCCTCCTCTGGACTTGCTCTAGCACCCATACTGTATCTACTTACCTACCTACCAGAAATAGAAGTATTATAGTCATTAAAAAAATCTGGAATGTTTTCTGTGGTTTTCTTAATTCATCCTGTGTTTTAAAAACAGCTCTTATATTAAACAACTTAGAACATGACTCCCTTACTTTTCTCCTTACTCAGACGTAACAGTCAATTACAGACATGGTCTTCCTGTGATAACTCTTACACTACCCACCAGAAGTGAACGCTGTCGGTTCACTGTGAAGCCAATGATGACCACTGTAGGGGCATTTCTGAAGGATGTGCAGAGAGAAGATAAAGGAATTGAGAGGGCAGAAGTCTTTGCAGCAGGTAGGTATCTTACATTTCTGTCATTACTCAAGATAAATACATTCATTTTTAAATGGACTGTACTTATTTCCTGAAATACAAGTTTAGTCCTCCATCAAGTTCAGTATTGTTGCTGTTGGGGTAATTCTTGAATGTTTCTGGGGTTTGTTGGTGTTTCAAATGTAATGCCTTAAAGGATGATTAAAAATGCAAAAATGGACATATTACTGTAGTCTTCCCTATATCCCATTTGTAGTGTTCCCTTCCTTCCGGGTTGATACTGCAGAGGGCTGCAGGGACTTTTAAAGGAACTGCAAATAGACTGATGCTTCTGGAAGATCAGGAAGCCACAGATGTAGGAGAAGCTGCTTTAGTTGCCTATGAGAGCATGTTTAGTAAAACATGAAATTACCCCACAGAGCAATATATTGGTATCCTCTAGAGCAATGGATGTGATCTGTGTGAATCCCAGTGTGTGTGAGCTTTGTGTACACAGGAGCTTTGGGATTGTTGATTTCTTGGGGTTTTTTTGATGCCATGTATGCTAGGCAGCAAAGGTAAGGAAGTCTCCTGAAAAAGGTAATTTCCTAAAAGACTTTTATCTCTCCAGGAGCCACAGTAACAAAAAATGGACATTGCCAGCAGCTTGCCATCCCCTTAACATGGAACATTTTCACTAAAAAGTATTTCTTATTGGGTGGCAGGGCTAGCCAAGAGCGTGTCAGCAGGCAGCCATGAGTAGTACTGCTGTCTCTGCAGGGACATAGTGCCAGAGGTATCTGCGATTCACTGCTGGATCCCATTCTTCTGTGGTATGCCAGCAAAACCTGACTACTCATTCTGCTCCTGTGCAAATATCTGCTTCCCCCCAAACGCAGTTTGAACTAGAAATACTGGCCAGTTTGGTTAAAACAATGGCTGTCTAAGGGTTCTCTGCTCTGCATTTTCAGGTGCTGGGCAACTGCAAAGTTAGAGAATGGCTTAGAGATTTCATTTATTAGGAAACTGATACTGTAAAGAGAAGCTATTGGTCAAGTGTCAAGAGTTGAATGTAAAGATTTATTATTAAAGAAAAACTATGAACCCTTGATTTAGCGTAGACACTTCTTCTGTGTCATTTAGCCATTAAATGAAACCTAAACTTAATTGAAAAGTGTTAGTGTTGTGTGTGATGACTCACTTCATTTTATGTGATTTTGGTCCTGCAAAACTTCTGTAGTCAAAAAATGGCCCTGGGTCCACATTTGAATAGTTGTGATTAGGTACAAGTAGGAATGCAGCCTTTTGCTGAAAGCCTATGGGGAACTTCCTAAAATAAAATACCTCCCTTCCCCCGCCAAACTTTTCTGCTTTTGAGTTAATGAAAGGTTGGACAGGTTAATAAATCGGTGTTGTATCACATCCAGAACAAAGAGCCTGCCTGGCACTTCTTTTGAAAAGCATTTTTTGCTTAAATGTCACTTCATAAATGTCACCTTAATAATTTACATGCAAATGAGCCCTGATGTTCTATTACACTGTTTGGAAAAAAAAAAAAAAAAAAGAGTGGATGGGCACATAAAAAATTCTGATTGCGGATTGAAAGCGATAGCCCTCCAGGTCCGCTCTGCTACCTGCCCAGTGGGTCAGGGAGCCAGCTGGTGTGCCAGTTCAGGGACTTCGGCAGATGGGGGTTGAGAGCAGAGTTCCAGTGAATAAACAATTGCAGGTGTGAGGTTATCTGTGATAGCTTTTGTAGTGGGCATGTGGGGACAGATGGAGGAGCTGGGGCACTAGCTCTGTGACAAATATTTACATACATATTTTGTAGCCTGATCATTATTCATCTCAGGACTACAGCTCTGTCTTATGCCACTGCCCACCCCTTGGCAGGGAAAGTGGAACATGCTTTTTTTTTTTTTAAAGTAAATAAAACCCAGGTCAGACAGCTACCATGAAACAGCTGCTGGGTGGCTTTTGAACCCCCCAAGCTCCCTGTGTCCCGCAGCAATGATGTTCAGCTCTGGGGTTCTTGGGTCACCTGAACCCCCTGTGGGGACTGGTTTTACTGGGCACCTCTGAGATCTGCTGGACTTGGGCCAGTGAGGGCTCGGGGAACACACCATTATGTGTTGTTGTGAATGACTCTGGGAGCGGCTTTTCAGTACTGAGGTCCCTGTGGGATGTGATGTGTTCCTTTGCATCTTGGCTGCGGTGAGATGCAGTGGACAGTGAAATGAAGATAGGAAAGCTGGCAGGTGGGAAGAGTAGGAATATACTAAACAGGTTATTTGCAAACTAAAGGTCCCTTTAAACAGGAAACAAAAGGCAGAGATGGGAAAAAAACAGATCTGTTACTGTTCAAGAGAGGTTTTGGATTACATCTGCCTTTGTGTATTGAATATAAAATAGAAAGTGATCCATTTCTCATTTGTATGTAGCTGTTCTTCCTGTCTTCCTCTTGCTCAAAGAGTAGGAAATGTTGCCAGAGTACTAATCTTGCAAGATCTGCTGAGCTGAGCATGCCCTGGGAAGGGCTGTGTGGATGAGAGCTCTTCATATACTGAAGTTGTGGTCCATCTACCGGTGCCAAATCTTTTTCTGAGCCCTTGGCAGACATGGATACCGCCTTTTGTGTGAAAGAGCCTCTGGCAAATAACAGTGGTGCAGAGGGAACAAAAGGAAGGAAAAATATAAAAGCAGGTTAAAACCTTCAACAGCCAGCTTTCCTGATTGAATCCCATGTCACAGTTGCTCCCTTGTCTCTGATTTTCAGTCACTGAAAACAGACAGGGTATTTTTCTTCCCTTAGCCTGTTCTCTGTTGCTGATGGAGAGCACTCTGTTAAGTGTTTGTATCAAGAATGTAGAAAAGGCTTCTCCAGAGCTTTTAGACTACACCTCTCTGGCTTTGGGCATGCCTTGGACTGGACAGTCTGGCTATCTACTTCTTAATGCCCAGTTACAACTGATAGTGACACGCAGTGACTGCAAATCTTTCTTCTGCAGATGGTACCAAAGTCTCTGATGCAACCTTGATGGAGGTCTTATTGATGAATGACTTCAAACTTGTTATCAACAACACAGCATACACTGTGTTACCTCCTGTCAAAGGTAAGAGGGATGTTGAATAACTGTGATTATCTCACTTTATCTAGTGAAAGGCAAGGGTAGTCTCAGAAAGCTGGAACCCTTCTGGAAAAAGGAATTTCTTGTTCACTACTGGATGGTCCTGCCTTTGAGGGTTGGAGGTGAGGAGAGAAAGAAGGTTCTTGAAACATCTTCTATGACAAACACTTTCTTTTCAGATAAGCTGAGTAGTGAGCATGCTACTGAAATGGAAGATATCAAATCCTTGGTTCACAGACTGTTTGTGGCTCTACATTTAGAAGATCACCAGATCAGGAAAGAGAGGGAATTGCTACAGAAACTGGACAATCTGAAAGAAGAGCTGCTGCCTCTTGAACAGGTTGGAAAGCGGGATTATTTAAAAAAAAAAAAAACAACCCCAAAACAAACAAAAAACCTGCCCAAACAACCTCAAAAACATTTATTTTAATCAAGAATAAGCCCTGCAATAGAAAAAAATCAGTATGAATGGCTAGGGAGTGTCTGTTCTGTTTGTTAACATAAAGCTGTCATGAAAAAGTGTCGCCATGGCTAGTGTTGGATTGAAAGTCATCTTAGTCATCCCTTGCTCAGAAGTTATGAATATTCATTGCACAAGAGACAGTAGTGAGGTAGAAGCTATCTGTGGCTTAGGCTAGAATTTTCTATGTTGCCCAGCAATAAGGTAAAATGAACTAATGGTTTCCATAATCCCAGAAGGGAAGGTATCAATATTGATCTACAGTGGGCTAAGATAACTCAGCATGAGGTGGGTGAAGTGAGAAAGACCCTGGCAAACTGTTCCTTGCCTTCAAGACCTGCTTTGTGAGGACTAGCCTCAGCATTAACCAGAGCTGCCTGGAATGGTACATGGAAATCCAGTAGATATAAATCCGGTGGGAAGGGGCAATTTAAAGGCAGTATTTCTTGGTGCACAGCAGGCAGGTGTTTGCCCTTGGATTTCAGTCTTTTTCTTTCTCAGCAGTGGAAGCCAGTGAGAGGAGTCAGTAAAAGATACTGAAAAGGGATCTAGCCCAGCACAGAGAAAACATGGTTGAAGAGCTGCTCAAGTTTGCTTGAACATGTTTCTGTATTTCCTGTCCTCAGATGAAAGCCAGAATCGTGGACAGTGCAAATGCAAAGACCTCCAGGCTTCTATGGATTGGCTTAGCTCTGATGTCAACACAAGGGGGAGCATTGGCATGGCTCACGTGGTGGGTCTATTCGTGGGACATCATGGAACCGGTCACATACTTCATCACTTATGGGAGTGCCATGGCTTTTTATGCCTACTTTGTTCTTACTAAACAGGTAAGTCCTTAATTTCTAAATGCCTGGAATAATGTAAAGGAGGAAAACTGAGAATCACAGTGCTCAGGCTCTGATGAAAACATTACTTAGTAATTAGACTTGCCATCACAGACTTCTTTGATCCATAATGGGGCTGGACATAAACATTACATGTTGTGAAGTCAAGGCAGGGAGTTACACATGACCTGCATATCAGCAGACCTACTACCTGTAAGACTTCATAACCTCATGAATGAAAAGTGATGAAAGATGTCTCTTCTTTTATTCTAAATTTGTATAGATCACTTTGAATAGCGAACGGCACTTTGCTCGTGCTGTGCCAGTTTGGGAACGCTGCCTTACAGCACATCGGGAAGCGAATTACTGAGCAGCAGCGTCTGTTTGCTGGAGTTTACATATAAATGGCACAGGGTGCCAAATGGTTCGAAATCTGGCAGTTGCATTATTGAAATATACCCAGTTTAATGCCTGAAAAAGTGTTAACTGCTTTGTTCTTCCAAATCTGTCTGCTTTTCCTTGACTTTGAATGAACAGAGGTAAATCTAGGGCAGCTGAAATGCGGCAGGAACAGGTTTTATTTAGAAGAAAAAAATTCTGATGAATAACAAAAAAACATATCTTATCTGAGCTGTACAATACAGATGTGTCCTGAAATCCTGTAAGGCTTTGAGTAATGTTTCTTTTTCCTGCTTTGACTCTGTGCTTTACTCCCAAAATAGATACCTCAATCTTGAACTTTCTGTGATGCAAAGCTCTTCTGGTTATGGAGGCATTTGGAAGAGTAGCCAACACTTCCTTCCATAATAGCAGTGGATCTATGAGCCTCCAGATACACTTTAGGGAAAAGGGTCTGTGAATGCTTTTGTCATTCTGACTGATTTTTAAGGGTTAAGGAATTCCTACTTCTTGTATAACAGTCAATAAAGAGATTTATTAACAGCTGCTGGTGCCATTGCTTCAGACTTTCAGATAAGTGTTTGAGAAATTGTAGTTGAGCTTTCTCTGACTCCTTGGAATCAGTGTCTGTTAACTTGGGTGGCTCCAGTCATGAAGATCACATTATGTCTTTATTATGATTGAAAATTCCTTTAGATATGATAAAAATAACACATACCATGTGTCTACAACTCCCTTACGACCTGTAAGGGAATGCCTTCATATGTAACCTCTAACAGAACACTAGTGTTGAACTAGATAGATCTTCCTGCAACAGGCTGAATTTCTACTGAAAACTCACCTGTGCAGATAACTTCTGATCTCTGCCCAATTTTCTTGCTAACCCCCAATATGTCCCCTGCTTTCTTCACCAGGACTACATTTACCCCGACGCTAAAGACAGGCAGTTCCTCCACTACTTTTATCGGAAATCGAAAAACCAGCACTTTAATGTGGAACGATATAACAAGCTCAAAGAAGACCTAGCAGAGGTATTTAAGTATAGAGCTTAAATCAAATAGCCTCTGGTTTAAGATTTTTTCAGTAAACTCTCAGCTAACAAAAAAATTTACCTCAAGTTTTGTTACTTACATTCAAAACAATGTATTGTTTATCAGAAAGTTTGAGCTGTTTGAATAACCATACAATGTTTGTTGTCGATGTACAAACTCATCAGAAAGGAAAACCTTCCTGAATTTGATTTAAAACAAGTTGGTTTTATAAGCCCTACACATCCCTTTTTTTTTTTTTTGCATATTCAAATATGTTGCATTTTAATAGAATTAATAGAAGGTATTGCTTTTGGAGATGGTATGTTCACGGCACTGCCCTGGTAGCACAGTCTTCCTTGGAAGAAAACTGTCTTGCAGAGTTCAGCATTTAATCTTATTCCTCAGAGAAAAGCCTTAGACCTCCCTCCAGTCGGTGCCTGGGAGAAAGTCTGTGACCTTCTTCACAAAATGTAGCAGATCCCACTCCTCAGTGTTTACTCCCCCTGTCCACCTCCCTGCCCTGTGTTCAGTGTCTCCTAAAAGAAAACTGCAACTACCTCTAATTTTAGTTCAAGACCAGGGTTAACATTACATGAGTCACAGTTTGCATAAGGCTAGAGTTTGATGCTTTTCTGCAGCCTTTGAGTATGAATTTTCTAATTGTAATTTCAGGGAAATAATACTTTGGGGTATGGGTGAGTGAATCAGCAGGGCACACACTTGATGCTGGAGCTTGACCTGAGCAGGTCTGTGTGTCCAGTTTCCTCTATGTGATTAGTCTGGTTGCTTGCATATGACCAGTACCTCTGAGAAAGATACTGGATGCGTGGAAGAGGAGGAGAAAATGTAGGGCTGTCCAAGGATGAACTCTTACTCTTTCTTGCCCTGGCAGGCAGAAGAATCCTTGAGACGACTGCGTCAACCTCTGCACTTGAGGCTTCCGATCCAGGAAATCAGCGACAAGGACTGACGTTGGTTTTGTATATATTGGAATTGCCCTTTCAAAGCTGTTATGAATGTTTAGTTACTTTACAGAAACTGGATATTTTTGACCACTATAGTTTTGAAAGTTGCAATAAATATCTATAAAAATTGCTTGGTCATGTGATGGTTTGGGTGGGGTTTTTTTTACTACTATAAAGTAGTAAAAGTGGCTGAAGCAAAGTTCTTAAAGATATTTATCAAATTTCATTAGTAAAATGAAGGCATTCTGCTTTGGTGGTAAAATGACAGGGTATTTTATAGAGCAAAGGGTGTCTTCTTAGGATTATTTACTATAGCACAGCAGTAGCTTATAGAATAACTTTCTGCATTAACTATTAAGGATTTTTTTTTCCCCTGAAAATACTGTTTTCCTTTCCTGAACACTGTGCTTTGACTCCGATATAATGCCTTTGCTGGAAGTCAGACTTGCATTCCAAGCCTGTTTTTTTAGTAAATATTTCTGGGAAAGTAAGACAGATCAAACTCATTTACTAAAAAATCGTTTGTTTCACTGTTGCATTTTACTGAAAAAAACCCCCAACATTCGGACTGATACATTAATCATTGATACAGAGCTTAAAAGTAGCCATAGTAAGATTTAATGTCTATGATGCAGAGCACAATATATGGAAAGATTTAACTAAAACTGAGCAAATAAATCAATTCTTTCAGGCCCAGGAAAGTGGATTAAGACTTTTCTCTAACTTTGGTTCTCCACTGTCCCCTAGAGTTAAGCATATGTACCAAGAATTTAAAAAATAATAAAAGAAATACATCTAGTAAGCATTACTGAAAGTACTGATGCTGTAGTAGTAACAGTCCTACAGTGAAACATATACATCGTGACAGTGTACGGCTGATCTCTAGGGCCAAGGGGAGAAAAAGGCTGATCCAACCCCAAGGCCTGAAGCACGAAGGTTTGCAGAAGTTGTATTTATTTTGCAGAGCTGCCTAGAGCCCACTTGTAAGTGAGCCTAAAACCTTGAAACAATTTAGAGCTTTAGCTCTAGAGCTGTGTACAAGCTGTACATGGTTGCATTTCACTACTGCCTGCTTTTCTTCTGAGAATGCAAAGCACCAGCAAGCTTTAATTTTGCCCCAAACATAAATGATGCACGAGCAAAAAGAAGCCCTCTATTAATGCTACAATTGTGCTAAAGAAATAGTTTCCTTTAACAGTTGAGAGAAAATGTTAAAAATGTCTAAAAAAGTTACAAATATGTAAAAATTCAAATGTGGATGCTGCTGTCCACATATTTAAAAATGCACCCTACTAACATATTCCCTGAATCCGTGCTCTTGGAGCAAGTAAAAGTAATCTGATACAGTGTTTGATATGTTTTGGAAATAGTAAAGTGTGCCATAGTTAGATGGCAATCAAGCAAAAAACATTTAAGAGAAACAGTAATCTAGAATACCAAATTCAATAAAATCTGAGCACCTCTTAATAGGTCAGCACCAGCCAAGTTTTCCCAGATTTCCCTAGATGATTTTACAAACTATTCTATATGCAAACTCTAACGTTTGATTGCAGTGTTTCTGCAAACAATCTTGTAGATTAGTCTCCTGAATGAAGATGGTGTGTTTTTGACAGCAGTAAATACCAATTAATAGTCATCATTATTAAATAACAATCTACTTAGGTTTTTGGATAAAAATACAGTTTTTTAGTTAACATTGAGGCAAAACAGGGAATCTGTTTTTTCCCTATAGCATTAATATCTTTGCACCTGTCCACTTTGCGATGAGATACTTTCCTGTTAACGACAGTGAGAAGTTCTGTGAACTCCAAGGCAGAGCCATGTTTCCTCAGTGTCTCACACAAATCTTGAATGTACCAGGAACCATTTAAGGTGTCACGATGAGAGTAGTAACCTATTGTGGACCAGAAACATGGAGGTATATCCAATTGTTAGCAGTGATGCCACTTGAAAAAATATTCCTGAGAGTTACTACTAACTAGCTACATTTGTAAGGGATTACTAATGGGTGCAAATCTTACTTTGCCAGTTATGTAATTTCACTGGAACTTGTAGAAGGGAAATGGCTTTGAGATCAGTTACAGTGTGTAGCCAAGAGGAAAGTCCTTCAGGGACTGGTAGCTTACAGATTGTATCTGCACATTGCAAAAGAGTGGGTGGGGCTGAGGACAGGACACAGAGAGGACTGGAGAGGCCAGCCAGGTAGTGCAAGGAAATTTCTAAGCCACCTGGAAAAGAGGGGAATGCTTGCTGTCAGCAGCCAGCTCAGCAGCTAGATTATGACAACAAAGTTTCTGCTTGGCAAATTAATGTCAATCTTGGTGGTTTATTTTCATTTTTTCCTTAACGTGGGAGGCTTTTCCCCAGAAAAGATGTCACTTTTCAGACATGCAAAACAGATAACCTGGAACTGTACTGATTATTTTGACTGCAAAATGAAGAAGTGTTCAAGCTTGTTACAGTCCAGTATCAAGACAGCTGTAAAACTTCAGAACTTACCTTGTGCCACAGAGTAGCACATGAGGAAGTCTGCACCAGCAGGCAGGGTATAGATACCAGCTGCATCCACTTCAGTCTCATTGATCAAGGACTCATTGCTGCTGTCCGTTGAATCGTACACAAGAACTGGATCATCATGTTTATCACCTCGACATGCCTGTTGGTGAGAAGCATTGTTAAGCTTTCACTTCTGCCAAGCTCCCTTTCTGACACCGACCAGAGAGGACTTCTGTTAAGTGTACCACATTACCAGGAGTCTGGATTCATAAAGACCCATTTACTTTATCAATTAAACTACTGGTGACAGAAGTCCTGTCAAAGCTCTCAGATGATCACGGAATCACTGAGATTGGAAGGGAGCTCCTGAAATCACCTAGTCCAACCCCCTTGGTTCAAGCGAGGTTAGCTAGAGAAGGTTGTCCAGGACTATGTCCAGTCAGATTTCAAGTATCTTCATAGATGGAGATTCTACAACCTTTCCAGGTGACAACTTTTAAGTGTTTGATCATCCTCACAGTAAAAATGTGTTTTCCTTGTTGAGATGGAATTTCACGTGTTTTAATTTGTGCCAATTGCCTCTTGTCCTGTCACTGGACACCACTGAAAAGAGTCTGTCTCCTTCTTCTTTATTCCTTCCCACCAGGTGTGTATAAGATTGTGGATTTCCCCAGACTGAAGAGTCTCAGCCTCTCCTCATATGAGAGGTGCTCCGGTCCCTTAATCATCTTTGTGACCCTTTGCAGGACTCCCTCCAGTAAGTCTGTATCTTTCTTGTACTGGGGAACCCAGAACTGGATACGGTACTTCAGATGCAGCCTCACCAGTACTGAGTGCAGAGGAAGAATCACCTCTAAAGAATGTATGGGGGAAACTGACTTCTGTATTACAAGACAACACAAGTCTGCGTGGACTCCACTGAATTCGGAAACAGACATCTTACCTGAATGATAAATATCTTTGGTTTTCCTGCCAGACTCCGGCACTGGTCTCCTTTGAACATGTCTGTGATTGTCTCAATTTTAATTTGCTTATCGTATGCGTAAACGTGATCGTTCTCACCATGACTCAGGAACACACAAACAAAGCAGTCAGCATTGCTGTGGTCATCCTTAGAGGCTGAAATAGTCAAGTGGTGTTCAGATGACTAAACAGCAATCTTCAGATTTAAAAAGTATTGTATATTTCTATCATATAACTTAGTCTATCAGTCATTTTTCAAATGAACTGTCTTTTCAGATAGTGTAATGCTGCAGGGATTTCAAGGTGCAGTGGTGATTCAATATGGCTGAAGATGAAGGCCAGAAGTAAAAAGAAGAATTATTAATTTACGCCAGTTGCAGGTACTTTCAGCTTTTGGTGACTTCATTACTTCTCTCTTTACTCAGAGAGACAAACAATCCAAAGTCTAACCCTTCAGTCCTTCTAATGTTAAACAATGCCCTTGTGCACATGTGTTATTTTAAGTTAAGAGAATGGAAGGAAAGGTATCTGGAAATCTTACTATAAATTGTGAGACATAGCCAGTATATAGCATCCTACCTTCAAGAAGTTTCTGTTGCACATCATCTGCTTTCAGATCATCAAAAAGTCTGACTTCAAATCCAAGGTCTGTCAAACTATTGAAACACATCAGTATCAGTCAAAATCTTACTCAAATTATATGTCAGTTGCTACCAGCTCAACTGTGTTCCCTGGGAAAGAATGAATATTTTTTTTCATTATTTATGGAAAAAAAACCCAACTAAACTTGATTTTCAATTCAAGCTGATGTCAAGTGTGGGTGTAATACCTAAAGCTACTTCAGAGAGTTTGCCCTAAGAGATGTCTGGACACACTGAAATCATGGGACTTGTGCCAGCAGTTTCCCTGACTCCAGAGAACTGTGCCTTGAAGCTTTTTCATTATGGGTGCCTAAGTGCTGATGTCTGCAAAACCTTCTGTTCTGTGCTTTCAGATTTAGGTAACTGCATATATTTGACTTGTGATTTCTGAAGCTTAGCTTTTCAGGCTCGAGTAGAGAAACCAAATTTCTTACCTGCGTTTCAGATTGTTCCTATCTGCATAAGTCCCACGTCTGTCTGCCAGCTTCAAATGCCAAAAAAAGTGCTCGTGATTGAAGATTAACGCAACTCCTCTTCTTTCATGGTTCATTTTGTACTGCACTGCAGGATCAACTATTTGTCTGTTGCCAGAGACAGAAGACATTCTTGATAAATAAGTTAGTGGCTAATTGAATTTTCTTCCTGTATTCCTGCTAAAGACCTAACCCTAAATTTTCTTAATTGAGAAGAGACTTTGAGGATCCAATTTCAGAAGACAAGACCTCAAACTTCAGTATTTTAGAAAGAGCCTGAATCTCTAGGTCTTTTGGAAAAAAGCTTGGGCATGGTAAGCAGTTCAGTAAAAACAAGTGTTGGGTATGTACTGGGCTGTGTCAGGTAGGGCGAACAGTTTCTGTGCAATGGGTTTGTATTTTCTCTTGTTAGGAGGCTGCCTTGTCTGTAATACACTAAGGCATGTAACAGCACACTTCACGCTTGGCTCCAATTCTCTAAGTGTTAAAATAATATTTAAACATAACCGAATAGTGCATATATATATATATATATACACACATTTTAATTGTAGCTGTCTGAGATTTGCTTCTAACTAAACAGAGCACTGCATCGTAACTGACAAACTAAACTGGCAGTGAGGTGGTATGCATAGTCTGTCTTGCCAAAGGGGAGCAAATTTGTATTATTTACCTTAACAAAATGACAGCTATGACAATACAACTGTTCATCTGAGATTTTAGCAACCAGCCAGAAATATCCTAAAGCTGAAGGACAGTGTTCTGAAGGAGAGAACAAACGAATGACGCAGCTTCTAAGTATAGCACTTTAAACTATTGTGGAAACAAACATATGGATCACCTGTGCGTGTTTTAAAGTCACGTTCAGCAATTCTACTGTTTCAGGAGCAAAACCCAACATAGAAGTTTGTGCTGGTGTGCTATGGGCTGTACATTCAGACCAAAAAGGTCATTTCCAAGTCTTGGCAGGACTGTATTTTGAGAGACAAATGGGCACACTTACAGATATATCGGTGCATGGAACAAAAACGGTTCTGGCAATAGCCCTGGCAACAGACAAGGCTGGTGGTGCTACAGATGTACAGAATGACAGTTTAGGTCATGCTGCCCTAGGACTGGCTCTAGTCAGAGCTGTCGGTTTTGGCATGTTACTGGGTTTTTTCCTGCTATGGAACGCTCAGTTTTGGTGCAAGTGGTGGAAGAGGTTGCTTAGAATATTTGCATGCAGATGTGACTTTAAGATCCCACTTTCATCAGCAAAATGGCTTTGTTTCACTATGATATGACCACAGATATCCATAAACTTTCAATTTCTCTGCTTTATTATGAGCAGCCCCTTAATAAGACATCTGTTTGTAACACCTGACTAAGAATTCAAACAGAGAACAGGAATTCTGGATAATTGTTCCAAGTCTGGGGGTTTCTGCAATTTTGTCTGGATAACCAGTAAGAGAAATTTAGTGGGGTGCTTTATCACACCCCAATTTGAGTACTCTAACATAAAATACAGGTGATAAACTTTAGTCCTGTAACTAAGAATGATATCTCACCTGTACCAGTACCAGACTTTATTTGGATTCTGTCAATTTATCTTCCGTAGGATTCAGAAAGACACAGGGCTAGTAGGGGTTTTGGACAGTTAGGTCCCTGGTTCCTGCTGTGAATGGCCTTTTAAGAATGGTTCCCTGCATAGTTCTTCCTCTGCTCGGCTGTATTCACTGAGTGGTTGAAATGAAGTTATCAAGCAGGTACTTTACCTTATAAACTCACAAAATCACTATCCTGTGGTCCCTTTACTTCTAGAGTATATTCCTGTGCAACACTCTTTCACTTGATCAGCCCGATCATTCCTTACATTTTAATGGTACTTTTGCCACCATCTCTGCACACCACCTCATGTAAAATGAGTCTGCTCCTAAGAGTCCCTTCTGCATGCTTTCATGATAAGAAGGGTGGTTCTGCATCTAGCTAAAACGAGAAATGTGTTCTGTAAGTGGGTGGGGCAAGGCTAATTAATCCAGTCACACTAAAACAAAATCAGAAAATCCGATAGTGACTTCAGTGTCATGGGCCATCTCTGTCATCAGAGCTTTACCTTATATCAAGTGCATCTACTTCTGTGATGTTCTGATTTCCATCTGCAAGAAATCAAAAGGCAAATCAGCCACCAAATCATTCATTAAAAAGAAACAATTAGAGCTTGTGCATCCAGCTCAAAGTTTTGCTGTTAATGTGAACCAAAAGCTTATTCACACATCAAGTAAGTAGGCATGCAGTTTAACAACTTTATTTGTGTTTACACCCACATTTTTTCAGGCTGTTCTTGAAGTTCTGACTCCAACAGTCTGAATTTTAGGTGATTAAGATGTGTATTTTATATCTCTCTGTGCATCTGTACCTATAAGGACATATTCAGCGATCATGATTTCATATAACTGGATATCTGGCTGCACTTATTTAAACAGTCTCTACATAATCCAAAAATACGCTGGAGTTTCTTTTATTTCAGTAATGCCACTAATGCAAAGCTGAGTATTCTCTTTCAGGTTGGAGGCAGTGTATGACTCAGAGCAGGTAGCATAACAGTACACATAGCTGATGGCAACCAAGAATATGCAAAATTTATACTTTTTCTTCTGTTAAACTATATTTTCATAATTATCTCCTGTAACAGAATGCACATAAAGGTAACATTTTGGGAACAGGGAACATGCGCATCCTGAGCATGCAGAAATGAAAACTTGCAGGTGTTTAGGCCACAATATTTATTCCTTTTGCCTAAGCACCTCACAAGCTGTAAAATCACAGCTCCTAGTACGACCAATGGAGATTAACAACCACAATATGAAAATTAGGTCTTATGCTGTACCTGTGGTGCTTAATGTAGGTCTGCTATCCAACTGGACGTGCCCTGCAATCAGAAGAGGAGATGGGTCACATATACATGTATTTTACAATCTATTTTGTATATATGATATTACCATTTTACATGTAAAATGGTAATATATATACAAAACCATGTATACATGACCAGATATGATATTGCCATTTTACATGTAAAATGGTAATATCATATCTGGTCATGTACATTTCACATCTGATTACAGGCCTTCACAAAACAAACAAAACTTTGTATCAATGGAATAGAAAAAGCTCATAAAGACATTAGAACAAACTTGCAGCTACATAGAACTGTCTGTAGAAGCACAGAAGAGGGAGCCCAAAGAAAGTCAGGTGCAGTCAGTTATATGTAAACTTCTTACTGCTAAGTATCAACCTGCTTGCAGGTGTCGGGTGTTACAATTATCACTAATAAGCTAAACATACAAAAAAAGCTATTTCTGTTCCCTTGGAATTTAAGATACAGATCAGACTAAAGACACAAGTGCTGGAGAATGAGGGCTGATATAAAAGAGCAACAACACCTACACCTGTGGCTGTGCTGGTAATAGGAAACCAAAGATCTTTGGGAGTGCATCCGTATGTTTGTACTGACACTAAACCATGGTGAAGCACGCTGCCCCCTGCAGCCCATAGAAGATGGAGCAGGTTTGCTAGAGGTCCGTACCCTGTGGAAGGGGAGCACTTCAGGAGAAATTTGGAGCCCGTGGGAAGAACTCAAGTTGAAAAAGGTCGTGCAGGCCTGTCTCCTGCGGGAGGGACCCCACGCTGGAGCAGGCGAAGAGTGTGGGGAGTCTTCCCGATGAGAAGAAAGCAGTGGCCAAGACTACGTGGATGAACTGACCACAACCCTGCTTCCCCATCCTCTTGTGCCACTTGGGAGAGGACGGAGACAAATTAGGAATGAAGTTAAGCCTGGGAAGAAGCAAAGCTTCTAAGCAAACGCTTTTAAGATTTAGTTTTATTGCTCATTATCCTATTCTGACTTGATTGGTAATAAGTTAATTTCCCCAAGTTGCGTCTGCTTTGACTATCTGTGAGAGTAACTGGTGAGTTACCAGCCGTACCCCCCCTTCTCCCCTTACACTTCCCGGGGCTGTGGCGGGGTAGGATGGCGGACTTTGCTCTCGGTGCAAATTTACTTCCTTCTTCGCTGTCCCCTGGTGCCGTGCCGTCCTCCCGGCACCTTTTAACGGTTCCCTTACTTCTCTAGTGGGAAGCAAAGGCCCAGACCACTGACAGCGCTCCGGTTCTGTCCCGCCGGGCCAGCCCAGGGGGCGGCCCTCCCTCCCTCCACCTGTGGGGGCAATCGGCACCGTGCCCAGTCCCGGCGCCAGGGCTCGGGGGCGGCCTAGGATCCGCCGAGACCTCTGAGGGAAGGCGGGGGCAACGCCGCTGGCTGCGGCACACGCCGAGCAACCGGCACCGCCTCTCCCCACCATGGCGCGGACGGCCGCCATTACCTGCCTCCCCACCTCGGGTTTCGCGCGCCCACCTACCTGCCGCCGGCAGCCCCGAGCTCGACATGACGGCGTAGAGAGGTACCCCAGCTCCGCGTTGCCCGCGCCTCGCCCTCCTGGAGCCGGACTGTCTTCAGGGGGCCTGCCCTCGGGGGTAGGGCGTTCCACCCACCCGCCAGCAGCTACCGCCCCCGTGAAGAACTGGGCGGGAGAAGGGGAGAGGTCTGTGGGGCCTGGGACGGAAGGCGGTGGTAGCGTCTGGCCCGCCGCGGGGTTATCGGGGCCTGGCAGACGGCCGCGTTCTGAGGGTCAGTCTGTACTGCCCGTGGCGAGTCCCTGCGCGAGGAGCTGCAGGGGCTGAATGCCGTCGGCCGAACCCTAGCCGGGAGAATGGGAGGGTCATACGTTAAAGCCTCTCCTATTGCTTTTGTAAGTTTATCGCGCGTTATCCGTGTTCCTGAGAAGGGGGCGTTACTGGCCGCGTTTCACTACCTGCAGTAGCACGCACAAAGGCGCCATTCTGAAACTCGTGTGGGGGGAGTGAGCTACTGTGTTTGTTAACTTTGTTAAAGACGTGTGCTGCTTCCGTTGCTGCAAGACTACTGTTACTCAGAATGCGTTTTCACTTGGGCACACCTGTATAAACCCTTGAAAAGTTTGGATGTAAGTAATTTTGCAGCTTTGCTCTATTCTTGCATCAGCTCTCTGATGATCTGGGAACTGTGAGGAGAGCACCAAGGTGTTGAACAGAGGGCTGAGGTACCTTAAACGCTGCTAAGTGTCAACCTTTTCGTTATATGGTGCTTACTGTTCACTGATACTGACTGCACAAGAAACAAGTTTCTAAACCAAAGCCCATGACAGAAAACCCCCATCCTTTGCGTAAAAGCTTTGCAGATTTGTACTGTGGATGGATCTGAAGTTCTTCTCCGGCCTACTTCTAGGTAGGCTTTAGGATAAATTCAAGTGTGAATGCACTGCTACAGGCACAAGAGGAGGTGAATTAAAGGTGGGGTTTTAGGTATTCTTATATATATACCTGTTTTGTTTGGCCTGTTTTTATACAGGCTTCTTGTGTGATTATATCTTTTAGACTAGATGCCTCCCTTTTGGTTAAAGGAACTATCGGTATTTCTAATTGCTTTTGCTTGTTTTCCCCTTATGTATGCTCATTATCCTCAGGCTGCAAGTAGACAGCTACACCAAAGTAAAACTGTTGTTTGACTTGTCTTTAGCTAAAATATGCTATGGTTGTAAGAGTTTAGCATCCTCCACTATGAGACGTTTAGGCTTTTCTCCCGAAGATTTATTTTTTATGAACTGCAAATGCCAAATCTCTCAGCCCACACTAGAGCTGTGCCTAAACCTGCACAAATCCTGCGTGAAATAGGCACAGTAGAACCTAAACCCAGAACTCTTTAACAGCTTTCTGCTCTGCAAACAGCAGTTTCAACTTGATCCTGTGTACCTCAGACCAAGTTAGCTTAGATCTTAGTAAGACTTTAAGTCTTTTCCACATTGTTTTGTGTAGGCTAAGAGCATACTTGGTCAACAGATGAGTCACCAGTAGCTTGATCACATGTATGCAGCCTAATGCAGCATTTGATTTGTCTGTGCTTCAACTTACTTGAATAAATGGAAGTTTTTGTTATACAAGCATATACATGCTTTGAAGCAGTTTCAGGTTGTTACAGTAGCTCTACCCTGAGTGTTGTGTTTTTCTTTTTTTTTAAAAACATGATAGGTATATCAGAACTGCAATTTGAAGAAGAGATTATGGACATGCTGTTGTTATGCAGGTCATCTGGAAGAATAAAATAGCCTGAGGGAGAATTAAGAATTTAAACTGTTAAAAAAATAAACAAATCACTGCAATATTTAAAGCATATTACTGACTACTTAAAAGCATGTAGTAATGAGTCAAATGCCCTGAGCTGCTATATATGGTACTAAACATATATATGTAAAGTATGTTTAAAAGAAAAAAAAAGTGAGTTCTGAAATTGTATGATTAATCCTGGGCTGACAACTAGCCTTTATTTGGGAGCTGTGACTTCAAACATATATTTGGTATAATTTACGGGTAGGTGTAATCAAGTATTTCTGCTACAGGAAAAGCGTACACAAAGTAAAGGCTCCTTGGAAGAAGTCAAATGCTTCCTGTAGTTTGCAAGCAGAACTATCAATTGTGCTGTCCAGCAGGGTTAAAAGTTCTTTGTAGTGTTATGAGTAGTTTGAAGGAAACTCTTGAAGGCTTCCAAAATGTAATTACAGGTCAGTGCAGAAGAGAATAAATCCCAGCTCTTTCCAACTGTGAAAGTTTTCTGTGTTCATTTAAGCATCTATTTTAGGCTTGATTTTATGCAGTTCAACAGCCATCCTGTTGAATTATATTGTTTTGGACTCATTTTTAAACAAGCATTTCCATTACCATTCCCTGCTTTGGTGCTAAAAGAAGCATGGGCAAGAGCTTTTTCAGGAACTTTAGTCTGTGAAGCACTTATGTTCAGTAAGCTGTGGTGAAAAATAAGATCAAATCACCACAAACAACTGGTAAAGAAAAAAAACAAACATATAAACATAGTCCCAGAAGAGAGATCACATTATAGTCCATAAGTCCAATTTAGGCTTTTGGCATGGTTTCCAGTCCCTGTTCACAGATGAAATATTTTAATTTTCAGTCCTCTCCTCCTGTGGAATTATAAGGCAGAATCAGGTCACCAGGAAAGCAAATCAAAATTTCTGACAGAGGACCTAACGCAGAAGTTAACTGAAGGTCTGAGGGCTGTAGCTCAATAATGAAAGATCAATACAGAGAACAAATCCCACCTAATTCAGAAATCAGGTGATTTCAGTTAGAGAAAGGAACAGATGACAGAAATACAGGCTCAAATACCAGGCAGCCTTAGCAAGAGCATTTTAAATAAGGGTTTGTTGGGCATACTGACCCTATTTGGGGAATTTGCTTTTTACTTTTCATCAGAATGGACTAAATGAAAGCAAAGATGAATATGGTAACCAAGTTCTGCCAGTAGACAAATATAAATAAAAACTGTAGAACAATATATAATTTCTATGCATATAATACACAACAAAAGTTTTATTTGAAAAATAAACATTTGATTAATTTTTAAAATAACATGGCAACTACATTCCACCCTTTTGTCAAATCAAAAGTCTATCCTTTGCAAACTGTTAATTTTAGTGGCCAAACCTTAAAAAGATCAACATAATTTGATCTGCAAAGTGCTAGAGAATTAAGGTTGATACAGGTTGAAATATGTAGTGCAGAAATATACCCTTGTTGAGGGTTTGGGTTTTTTTGTCTTCTTTTAAAACCAAACCCACGTGACAGCATGCATCAGGGAGAACAAAAGGCAACTGTACTAAATGCATAAAAGTACAGGCTGTTTAAGATGCCATACTAACACACACAAAACACACTGTTTCCTGATGAATCTATCAGATGTATGGACAGCTAGATAACCTAAAAATTGACCTATATTAAAAAATCATCTGAGAATTCAATACAACTTTTATGTGCCTCCGATTTCCCTATTACGGAAAAACTTCAACATGGCATTAGTGTTTTTGCTAGCATACCCTGAGCTGACATAAACCAAAAGAAACTAATTTCAGTTTCTGAGCTTCTGGCATATGAGGGAAGAGAAGGAAGACGTATTTCCTTTTTACATTAGGAAAAATATCATAATGACTTTCAAGTCAGTATACTCATGTCAGTGTTTACTATAGTTCTGTTTGAAAAGCGTAAAGCTTTATAACCAAACACTGGCTGAGTGTTTGTTATAACCAAACTTCCAGCTGAGTTTTTGATTTCATTCCACACTGTGGCTTCTCAGTATCTTCTTTCAGAGATCCATCTTATCCTCATAACGACACATACATGCAGCTCTCTGGCTATCCAGGTATGGCTTACATCCTAAGTGTATAACTGCATCAAACAGCAGCTGAACAGTTGATTCACAAGCTGCAAGCAAAGAGGAATTCAGTTAAAAGTATCTTTTGAATTGAATATGAAACTAACAGAAATTACTCTGGAAAACTAAGAATGATTTTAAGAAATAAGCAATCTTCCCTGTCATAGCAAATACATCATCAAATGAAAGACTAAACCAATACAGAAACACTTGAGTTGTGAGGAAAGACATTTCATATGCTAACCAGAAGGAACGAGAAAATTCATTGCATGTGGAATATTATCAGTGTTAAAAACATCACATAGCCTTGGAAACATGAAAGGGTTGTTTTACTCCTCCCACACACACTTTTTGCTTCCTGATTTATCCAGAGGTTGTTATCTTTAACAGCAGCTTAACAGAGTTGAGCAAATGTTGATCAACACTAAACGCTAACATGATGACTTCTTTGCAATTAAAATAATTTGAGCAAATTATTACCTTCTTCCACTGACTTGTTCTATAAACTGTCTGCTCTCAGTAGGACTACAGTCTGTCACTAAGTTAAAAAGTGTGGTTATGTCACATACTGATCGATCAGATGCAGGCCTACAACAAGGAGTAGTGTTGTATTTCTTGTTACTGAAAATCCTGTTAGAATTGATTCGCTAAGGGGCAGCATTAATTGCTCCCACAGTAACAATGTATTATTCTAATATCTTACTTTATAAAAGGAAACAATTAAGTATTACCCTACAGTTGAATAGCAATCACATGTAGTAGACTCTTGGAACTCAGTAGAAAGGTGAATATACAGCTATGCTACAGTAAACGCAATAATTATACATGCATTTTGATCAAGTTCTATTCCCATATTCCTACTTCTAAAGGGAAGCATTTCTTTCCCCCCCCCTTAAGGTTAGTTTTAACCCTGATCATTATCTTATGCTGTACATTGTACACTCCTGTACAAGTGTCTAGGCTGCATGACAGAAGGGCAGAACAAGGCAACTTTCAGCAATAGCATCACTTAAGAAAATGTGATCTTACTGTGCTGCACAAAGATTCTTTGCCAACTAACTTCAGTAAACTTGAAAAAAAGAAAGGTGCTTTCACACTTACCCTGGACAGTCTCTGAGATTCCAAGTGTTTTTTGCACATTTCTGCAAATTTTGGAAAGGCAGGACTGAAACTGCTCATCACAATCATTTTTTTTATTGCCACAAGTATCATAGCATCTGTCATGGTGATTGCAGCACTTTGTCATCGAAGGGATACCGATGTCAAACTGTGAAGAACCACACACGCACACTCCATTGGTATTCCAGTTAAGAAAGATACAATCTATTAATAGACTATAGCAGTTAGGAATTAAACACTAATGCAATCAGTTGAGCTGTCCTTCACTTATCTCTATATTTTTCTGTTCACCTTTAGTAAGCTGTGGTGGTTTGACCCCAGCCAGCAGCCAAGCACCCACTTGAGTTGCTTACTCACTCCCTGCCCCCCCAGGGAATGGAGATCAAGAAGAGCTGCAGCAAACTCACAGTTTGAGATAAGGACAGTTTAATAGTGAATGAAAGGGGAAAAATATCCCAAGACAAGCAGTGCTAAAGCAATCATTCACCACGTCCAATAAAGCAGGTGCCCAGCCAGTCTCTGAGTAACAGCTACCTTAGAAGCCAAACACACACCCCTCCACTACTATGCCCTTACCTTCTTCCACTGCTCCCATTTTTATTGCTGAGAGTGACAGCGCATCCTTCTGGCCAATTCAGGTCAGCTGCCCCTGGCTGTTCCCCCTCCCAGTCTCTGGCCCTGACCCAGCCTATGCTCTGGAGTGGCAGATGGGCAGAGTGAGAAAGAAAGCTGAAGTCTCAAAGCTGTGTGATAGCTGTTCAGCAATAGCCAAAACCATCAACAGTTTCAGCCCGAAATCCCAAACATAGCACCATGCAGCTTGCCATGGAGAAAGCTCATGCCATCACAGCCAGAGCCAGTATATAAGATAACCCTCATTTTCTTTCAAGCATTAAGGAAAATGGGTTAGTACAGACAGTCAGAGCCAAACCCTCCACTCAGAGGGCTACAACTGGGGCTGTGCAATGCTTTCAAGGTTGTCAGAATAAAAACATGGTTAAAAAGAATAGAAACTTATCATAATTCTTTTTATGTCAATGATGAAAATGATTATGCTATGTTCACTTAAAATACCAATGCTTTCCATGTGTTTTTACCAAAGCATGCACTGGACCTGATAAAAGCAGGGACATTGTACACGGATGCTGTCTCATCCTTAGAATGGTGTAGGGAAAAAACACCCATATCAAGGAAGGTTGAAGTATGAAAGACACACAAAGAAGCCCCATAATAGACACACTTACCTGAACTCCAAATAAAGGGGATCCACAGCCATTTGGTGGTGAAGGTTTATATCTGTAGCGAGGCTGAGGCATTGATCCTGAAAAAGGTAATTTGCAATGCCTCAAATCGATTTTTTTTTTACATTGAATTTTAGTACTATCAAAACTCACAAAGACATTTGTTGGGCTTAAGACAGCATCACTTAGATTTCAAATTACAACTTAGGGGTACTAAGCATTTTTTAAAGGGGGACAAGACACCTGAGTAAGTGTTAAAGGTAGCTTTCCAAGTTAAAGAAAAAGAGATCTTGAGTTGAAAATTTATGTCAGCTAAATGCGCAACACACAGAATTGCATTAAAGGAGTATTTGAAGTTCATTAATATTTCTATGCTTAATATGCAAGCAACAGCAATCATCCATCTTTTTTAGCCTAAACTTTAAGAATAACTGGAATGGAACATCTTTTTTATTCCTACTGCTGTAACATTAATAAGCTCCAAATCAGTAGAAACTGATCAAGTTACATTGCCCTGAACACTGGCTACTACAGTGAGACAGGGTATTTCGCATCCCAAGTTAAGGAAGGCTCTGGAGTTAATTGACTCAGAAAATTGACCCTTCACCTTGTTTCGGTATCAGAAACCATCTGAGGCCACGGAAGTAATGGCGACGGGAAACACGTCTTTGAGAGGAGCATACTCTAGTACCGAGGGGAAACGTCGCGGTGTCCCGGCCGCTCCGGCGGAGCCAGTCGGGGTGCCACCACCAAACTCGTTTCCTGGTCAAACAAACAATCCAGCCCTGTAAGCTGGGGGCAAGGCGATGCAGCCAAGACCAAGAGGATCTACGTGAGCCTCCCGGTTCGGGGCGCTGCTGAGCGCCGCTGGAAAGCCGGGCAAGAACCCCCTTTCTGGAGCATCGCGGGCCTGGCACCCCTCCGCGGCATGGGGGACCGCACGGGAGCCGCCCCCAGGCAGGCACCGAGGTTTTCGCTGCCACCGCGCTCCGTTTCTCCGGGAGCGGGTCCCGGTACCGGCGGCAGGGCTACCGCCAGCCGCCCGCTCGCCCGTCCTCGCAGCCCCGGCCGGTCTGACCAGACTGAAGCGAGCCGGCCGGCTGGAGGGCAAGGGTCGCCGCGGGCCGACGGGGGTCTCGGCCGCGCCG